>UESW01003851.1:447666-554997 GCA_900491605.1 Calamus simplicifolius | reverse complement strand
TAACTAATTCTATGTTCACGTGGAAGGGGACGTGGAAGGGGTTAGTGACGGAACAATGATTCTGTCACTAATTAGTGACGGAATCATTGTTCCATCACTAACACCTTCCACGTGAACGCAGCGAGGCTGTTTTTTTTTTTGGTCTTTCACTAATTACCAGTTTAGGCCTTTAATTAGTGATGGAATCATTGTTCCGTCACTAACCCCTTCCACGTGAATGCAGCGAGGCTATTTTTTTTTGGTCTTTCACTAATTACCAGTTTAGGCCAGCCACGGACTGTCTTTCACTAACGCCAACGATCTCTTCTGTGCCCTTGACCTCCACAATCTCCACTCTGCCCACCCCCTGATCTTGGCTCTGTCCTAAGCCTCCCCAATCTCCATTCTGCCCACCCCGATCTCACGATCTCCGCTCTGCCGTAGACCTCGCCGATCTCCGCTCTGCCCTAGACTTTTCCATCGAAGCAACCAAGGGAAAGTGGGGGAGGAAGAGATGGGAGGAGATCGGAAGGTCTAGGTGGCAATGGACTTCTCTAAGAATAGCAAGAGGGTGCTCGGGTGGGCCATCAACAACCTCCTCGACCATGGCGACACCCTCATCGTCCTCCATGTCATGCACCCCACGGGCGACGAGGCCAATAATGCCCTCTGGTCCCAGCATGGTTCCCGTATATTCCCTCTTCTCCTCCCCCTTCTTTATACTTCATTTTTCGTTGCTCCCCTATGCATATGTTTTAAATCGATCTATGTTTCCGTACGTTCGCTAGCTCTGATTCTGCTGACGGAGTTGAGGGAGATGGAGGCGATGAAGAAGCAGTACAATCTGGTATCCGGTATCCGACATCGAGGTCCTCGACATGCTCGACACTGTCTTGACAGAAGGAGGTCCCATCAATTCTCCTCCCTCCTTAATTCCAAAACAATACTGGTGATGTTTTTAATTTGATTTGCTTCTCCCTCTTTTCCAAAATTATTCAACAATGTTAGGCAACGATCATGGCGAAGTTGTACTGGGGTGATGCAAGGGAGAAGCTGTGCCAGCCAAGGAAGATCTGAATCTGGACTCACTGGTCATGGGCAGCAGGGTTCTTAGACCGTTCTAGAGGTACATGCATTTCATCATATACCTTACTGTTTCTTCTCCTCCTGCCTCCAGTCCTAATCCTATCCTAATAAATGCACTGCAAATTCCTAGGTTAGTATAGTAATTAGATGTGTATAACCCATTGACCTTAGAGGATAACAAAATTTGGACCATCCTTGAATCAGTTTCTACTCTTTCTTTCGTTTAACCAATGACAAAAGAAGAAGCCAGCATGAAAGAAAACCACATCCTATTAGAATACGAGGTTTAGCAATCAAGTCTAGTTAATAGATTGATTCAATCCCTCGACAATCCGACCTTAGCTCAGTCGGTAGAGCAGTTAATTCGGCAGGTCGGAATCTTATTTTTTTTAACATATTTAGATTTATTTTTTGAAAGAAAACCATTTCCCTAACAATAACCATAATTTAATGCTGGAGAGACATAATTAAAATTTTAATTTAATGCTGAAGTGAAATCTCTCTCTCTCTCTCTCTCTCTCTCCTGATAGTAACTATTTTAAATGATTTTGTAAAGTTTCTCATCATGGGCTACGTGATTGTTTGGATAAAATAAGTCCTCAAAAGCATGCTCTGCAACAAGGTAAATAAGGCATGCTTTAAGCATTTTCCTTGAGAATCTTTGCTTGAGTTTACTGCTCAAATTCTCCTGGACACTGCAATCCTTGTCTTTGTGGTGCGGTGCCACATCAATAAGCCTAGTAGCTCACTTTGAAGCCTTTGAGTGCCAAGAGACTCAGCACTAGGAGAAGGAAAATGCAGTTCAATTGTACATAAGCAATAATAATCATGGTGTAAAAGATGAAATTATACTTTAAAGTGGAAAGCATGTCATGGTCTAAAGCTCATAGCTCTAAACCAAAACCCCGGGTCTAAGACCAATCCAACATTGTGTAAATATAAAATTTTGGAATTGCAAGTGTCTGAAACTCAAAAAAAATGTTTTGTTCCATCCTCCCTTGGAAATCTAACTCAGTGTAAATATCCCATCATTTTGATTTGCAGGTTTTCAATTTGATTATGTGTTTGACTGGACCATTTGAAATATCAACAATCACATATTGTAAGTGCTCCTTCGTGAGCTCCTGTAAGTCATATAGAAGCATTTACTGTTTAAAAAGCTTTGTACTGTTCATTTAAGTAAGTGGGCTATATTTTCTTTCTAGGAACCCAGTGCTGGACCTAGTTCAGGGATGGCCCTGCTATTACCAATGCTGATAGGAAATCAGGTAATCTTTTTACCTTTTGAGTTGGGTTTTATGTTGCCTTATACTCAAAACTGATGACATCCTCTTCTCCCAAACTACTATACCATATTTGCTGAACTACTAGTTCCCATATCATCCAGACCTAACTCTTATACTCATGTTCATAGCATAATAAGGACCACTGTATGACAAATCTTTTCTATTATTTTTTGATATAGTTGTGTTGCTTCTTGCTGAATAAATAATGTTCATACTCATGTTACTATAATCTGAAACACTACATATCTGTTCTTGTTCTCACGCTCTTCCGCTTGCAACTGATGATTGGAATCAGGATTTTGAGGAAAAACTTGGTCTTTTGTTCTTGTTGTCGGATTTCTGTTGAAATTTGAACCTTTTCTTCGAAAGCATCGTAATGCGACCACGTTTATGACTAATTTGCGTATACTTTGATTTTTTTTTGAACTCTTGAGTGAAATGGGAAGGTTGTGGACTGTCTTTTTAATTTTTTCCTCTATTTTAATCTTTGGTGGTCGCTACTTCAAGGGAGGATCTGCAACAACGGTCACTTACGATAGCAAAGCACTTGTAATCGATGGCAAGAGGCGGCTACTGTTTTCAGGTTCGATTCACTACCCTCGGAGTACACCTGAGGTGAACTAAGTTTTCACTGTTTATTGCTGATAACCTACTAAATATGTGCTTAGGTTTTTTGCTGGCTTCGTTGTTTTAGGTGTGGCCCGAGCTTATCAGGAAATCCAAGGAAGGGGACTCAACGTGATCGAAACTTACGTCTTTTGGAACTATCACGAACCCGTGTGAGGACAGGTTTAAAATGTTGAAGATGTAGATTTAATCCATTTTTCTCCTTTGGAAATACTTATTTATCTCAATGCTGACAGCTTATTTTGGGTGAATGGTCTAGTATTACTTTGAAGGAAGGTTCGATTTGGTGAAGTTTGTGAAGACGGTTCAGGAGGCAGGTCTTTTCGTGCATCTGAGGATTGGCCATATGCTTGTGCTGAATGGAATTATGGGTTGGTACTTTGTGATTTTTGTTGCAATATAGTTAGATAGCATTCTGAATTTGCGTGTCTTCACTCTTCAGTGGTGTAAAAAGTGGTCTGACAGCAGCAGAATTATTTACATAATTAAATTTATATAGTAATCAGAGATTTAAGAGATGAATAATTGCAGTAGATAACATTTTATTTATTCATTTATTTATTTTTCTTTTGAGAAAAAGAGATGATAACAATATACGTGGCCCAATGATTCAAGAACTGAATGGCTGCATTCAATACATTTGCTATTGTAATGTCTCATTGCAGAGGCTTCCCTATGGTTGCACTTCCTCCCTGGGATTCAATTTTGGACCACTAACTCCCCATTTAAGGTATATTTTCATCGCCTCCCTTTTCAAAGCATGTCAATGTACCATCTTTCTTTCCCGTTTATAGTAAATTATACTTCCAGCATGGAAGCCTGTTTGGCAAGGGCTCCCTTATCTTGCACAGCCTGATAGAGTCTTGTGGTCTTGGCAATGTTTCAGGTGGTGAGGAAGGAAGAACAAGTGGTTGGTCTCGGCGAGTTTCAGCACCTGTTGATGTATTTTGGTCTGATTTTCGTAGCAGCCTTTGTTCCCATGCATTTTAATTTAGGTCAAGCTGCAGCTCTGCATCATTCCTTTAAGAAGAATAGAATTCTTGGTCCTTTACTGGTATTAGTGTGCAAACACCCTAAAGATAAGAACAATCAACTTTTGCATGTTAAGTTTTACATGTGTATCTTTTGGTTTTAGGGAAGTGATAAAGGATGCATCTTGGAAAGCCTTTAGAATGCTATGACCTTGGTGGAGAAGAAGGCACAAGAGCTTACGCTACACTTATGGATGCTGTGATGGTGTAGCCAATGGCAACTCCAAATAAGTTGACATATTGATAGAGTCCGCAAAACCTAAATTGTGCTCCACCTGCATGCAAAGACAACAGACTTTAAATTTATGTTTTAGGGGAGCTGTATTGCAACAACAAAAATGAGGAGACCGAAGGTGTAAAGGTGATGAAGGAGAAGAGAATCCACCCAAGCTGTGACATGGCCCATGCCAGCGTTAATAGTTTGATCATTACAAGTTGTCTCTTTTACTTATCTTAAACTTAATAATTTGATGTCAATTGTATAAAACATTAGTATTGTTGATGTATACAGATATATTTATCTTATTTTATGAAATGCATTTTTTATTCTTAAATTTAAATTTTTATCTATAAATTTCATTAGAATGCATTAAATATATTGTAATTTAAAAATAATTCTAAATTTATAAGAATAAAAATTTGATGAAATTTTATTAGGTTAATGATGGATTAGTTATGGATTTTTGATAGAAATAATAGTGATGGATTAGTGATGAAAATATTAGTGATTGATTAGTGATGGAATAATAATGAATGACTGATGGATTCTTTCATCACTAATCCGTCATGGCATAGTGATAGAGCTATTAGTGACGAACTAGTGACGGACTAGTGACGAAAGTTTTAGTGACTAAAAAAGTTTTAGTGATTAAATTTTCGTCAACAATCCATCACTAAATTGTGATGGAATAGTGATGGAAATATTTGTGACGGAATAGTGATGAAATAATGCATGACGGATAGTTCGTCACTAATCCGTCATAATTTAGTGACGAAAAATATGTTTCGTTATAAATTTTTGATGAATATTTCGTCACAAATCCATCATAATTTAGTGACGAAAAATTTCCGTCACAAATTTTTGATGAAATATTCTGTCACAAATCCGTCGCTATTATTTTGTGACGACCTCTTTCCATCACTAAATTTAGTGACGGCAAAAATAATAACGATAAGATTTTCGTCACTAATCCATCACTAAACCCAGTTTGTGATGGAATAGTGATGGAAATTTTTGTCACTATTATGCTCTTTTCTTGTAGTGTGGCAAAAACTGAAGAACCAATAGTGGTTTGTAGGTTTAAGGTAAATGTCTTAAACCATGCTTTCTAATAGTCAAAGTAATTATACTGAGAAGGTACGAACCTCTGGGAGAACGTCTTGGCTCTATATGGGTTTCCCCATTCTTTTTTGATGATGAATTTCTTGATTTTTCATTTGGAGTAAGTAATTGCTTCTGAATTTTGTTCTGTTTTATGAGTCATTTCTGCTGAATCTGTATCAACTAAAATGAACTCATAATATTCCTGAGTTTTCAAAGGATTCTGATATCCTTTTGGTAAATGATACTGGATAATTTTTCATTGACTGAAGGAAAAATTCTGGATAATTTAGGGATTTGTTTATCACCTATTTCATCTTTTTCTAAAAGTTTGACTGTGAGGGAACAATTCTTATAGAAGTATGGATTGTATGTAGATGGTCTGGAAGGGCTGGATTTTGTCTCTTCTGGAGTAATACTGGGACTAAAGGAGACCATTTCTGGGTTGCCTGGGAATAACTCTGAGAGGGTGAAGCCAAGATAGAGTACTGATTTCTGAGAGGTGTAAAGGTACTGAGAGGTGCCAAGGTTATTGGCTTGACATAAGAAGAAATGATCGATAAGATTTTATCTCTTCTTGAAATTTCTGAACACAAGAAACGATCGATAAATTTTTTTTTCATTGTATTGTAATTAGTCCAAATTTCTGAATGATGTCTGACTAAGGCTTTCTTATCATTAACCTTTTGTCTAAGGATTCCTTCAAATCCTAGGTATGAGGCATCTATTTCAACTTTGACTAAAGTTGTTTCCAAGCAAGGAAGTTTTCTTTTTGACTAAAGTTTCTACCTCTCTAGTCCTGGTAGGATTTATGAATTTGATGATGATCTGGTTTCCTAAAACATAAGTAGTTATACTATTTTCATCAATCTCCATTTTGTAGAGAAGTGTTACAAATGGTATTCCTAAAATGACTATATGAACATCTCTGACTACTATGAAAGTTGTCTTAAAACAAATGTTTTCTTGACAAACATGTACATCTGGAATCTTGTATCTTACTTAAGACTTTCATTGTTTGCTGTATAAAGATCTTCTGTTGTTTTCTCGTAACAGTTTCTGAAAAAATGTCCTTCTGGGATATAGTTCATATCTGCTCCTGAGTCAACTAGGGCATAAGTTTCTTTGATTTCATCTCTGACTACTAAGGTAATCCTAATGTACCATTTCTGTATTCTGACTATTGTGATTTCATTTAGATAATTATCTTGCTCAGTTTCTTCTGTTTCTTCATGAAGAATTTCTTTTCCTTTCTCTGATGTTCTTAATTCTTTTACTTCTGACTGTAGTATTATGATTTCTCGCTGCTCAACTTCTTTCTTGAGCTGATAAATTGGATCTGCCTTAAGTTTTTCTTCTTGTACTTTTTCTTTGATTATTTCTAGTAAACACAGAACTTCTTTTATGGGTCTAGGCTATAACTCTTCCATGAGTTTTTCTATATATTCTTTCCTTAATTCTGGATCATCGATCTCTCCTATAAGATCAATGAGCAAATCACTCTTCTTGTTCCTGATCATACTGATTTTGAGTTTTTTTATGCATCCACATAGATTAACTCCATCTAAACTTTTCGAAGATAATCCTTCTGTTTCTGAAGAACTTTCTTCTTCCTCAATCAGATGAATCATATCATCTTCGAACTACTTTCTTCTGAAGAATAATTTTTCTCACTATCTGAGATTATGATTTTTAATGTTTTTTCTTTCTGTTCATCTGTAATGTCCATTTTCTGAATATGAGAAATCCTACATTCATTTTTGTAATATCCTTTTCTGTCACAACCAAAGCATATTGGAATTCTTTCTTGCCTCGGTTTGGATCTTTGTTTTTGTTTTCCCCAATTGGAAAATTTTTTGGGTTTTTGATTTTTTGATTTCCCTCTTTCCCATCTCAGGAATTTTTCCTTTTTGTTAGATTGAGATCTATAATTTCTGGGATATCCTATCTTTCTTTTCTTTTTTGAGGGTGGAACTAGGACTTCGTAGCCATATTGCTTACAAAATCCTTCTAATTCTTTTTTGGTAGTAACTTCATCTTTTTTAGTTTGGACTGAAGTTTCATTTCTGTACACATTCTTAATGTTGTCCTTTTAATGACACTGCAAATATCTCCATAGGTAATATTTTCCCATTCAATGCTACCTCCACATCCTTCTGTTAGGGCTTCATTAACCTTTTCTGAGAATAAACTGGGTAATCCTGAGATAAGCTTTTCTTTCTAGGTGTCATGTGAAACCATGAACTAGAATTTTTATATAATTCTCTTTTGAACTTCTATTAGCCCTTAAGGCTCCTGCTGCCATGGTCATCTCTAATAAAAGGTTCTAAATTTATCTTTCTGACATACCATCTATGTTCCATTCACAAACTCCGTCACCACTGTAGACTTTTCTCCTGAAATTTTTTCTTTCTTCAAACTGAATATCTGGAGGGGTTGATCTAGGATAATAATCTTTCTGAGTTTGGTAATATGCATGTCCTTCATATTTTCTAATTTTATTGATATGACTGTTAGATCCCTAGGCTGATATCATATTTAATTTGATTCCCTTAAGTCTATTTGTTAACTGATCTATAATTTTGTCTTCTTTGCTTCTGAAGTCTTTTTCCCAACTACTGTCTATCTCAAAGATAGGTTTCTGCATTTTTATCTCTTGAATGACCTTGGAATCCTCGGTCGGATTCCTTGGCAAGGCCTTTTTCTATTCTGTTAAACTGATCTGGCATTGTATGTAAGAGTTGATTGCTGTAGTTGTTTTGTTGAACTATTTTTCTAATTTCACTATTGGTGGCTAATTGATTTGGCTGTTCATTATCTGGTTTAAGATACTTCAATGGTGAAGCTATTAACGTCTGGTTCTTGTAACTGATCTGACAATCTTCTAAAGGGATATGTTCTGAATTTATTTCTCTATTATCTATGGTTTTTCAGATCACTCTTAAGGATCTGAAAGGATATTTATCTGTAATTCTCTTATTTTTACGTACTTGTTCAAGCCATGTAAAATAAGAAATTTCTAACTCCTTTAAGTTAGGAAGCTATAATATTCTTGTTTCAAATTTGTTAGCAAATTCTACTGATCTTTCAATAGGTCTGATGGTTCCCTGAAAGATATGATATCCTAGAAATCTAATCCTAGTTTAGAAGATCTTAATCTTGGGTGCTGAGATTGCTAATCCGTTTTGTTTTGGTAGGTTGTGAAAGAGCCTGATATGTTTGACATGTTTTTCTAGTCTTTCTGAGACAACAAGAACATCATCAATATAGACAATTATGAACTGAGTATACTAGTTAAAAATTTTATTCATCATATTTTGAAACTCACTCGGAGCATTCTTTAATCCAAAGGGCATTACATTCCATTCATAATGTCCAAATGGTACTGTAAAGGCTAATGTAATCCAAAATATGGTAGATCAGACCACTAACAAGACATTCCAGCATCCACACAATTCACGCATGTAATAACTTGAGCATTGTTACGGGAAGTAACTCAAAAGCAGCCATCCATGTGCTGTAGTGCTCAAAGGACAGCCAGTGTCCCAAACCCAGACACTTTTCCTCTTGGTCCATAGTTCTCGGATTCCAATCAGATTGAAGTCCGCATTGATTGCTCCCGATTCCAATCAGATTAAAGGCTGCACTGATTGCTCCCGGATTCCAACCAAATTAAAGTCCACACTGATTGCTTCTGGATTCCAACTAGGCTGAGTCTACCCTGATAGCCTATAAAACAAATAGCCCTTGGCTTGTAAGAGGCATCCGCACCCACAGCCAGATCCGCAAGTATCCCCACTCATCATCTCCACTAATCCTCTCCATTAGCCTCATCCTCTCCACTATCATCTCCACTCCACTAGCCTCATCATCTCCACTAATCCTCTCCACTAGCCTCATCCTCTCCACTATCATCTCCACTCATCCTCTCCAGAAAACCATCCATAAAGCCATGCTAATCAAATCATGCTGGTCATCTTTTCTCTCTCCTAAACCCATGCATCATCTTTCCTCTCTACGCGCCTAGTCTGTGGTTTGGAATGATAGCAACCTGGATTGCTGCTATGTGTATATACTTGAATTTAGTAATAAACGACTGAAGAAATCACATGCCAGCAATCTGGGGTTCGGTGTCAGCTAAAATGAAGGATTTTTTTTCTTGCTTTGAACTTGAACACACAGAAAGAAAATTTTTTTTTTCTGATCTCGTTCCTATTGAACTTGAATACGAGGAGGACTTCTATTGCTCGAAAAATTTATCGTCATTTCTTTCACTTTTTTTTCTAAGACTGCAGGCTTTTTTCATTTCTCCCGCCCTTTTTCTCTCCAGGAATCAGGATAAAGCCAAACCATGTGATGCACTCTTTAAAGCAGCAAATTAAATGCTGTCATATCGGCTCCCCTACAGAAAGCCCACTCTAAATCTCTAAGTCAAGAAAGTAGTGCGTGTAAAGTTGCGCTGAACGTTCAGTCATCCTCCACAAAATTTTGTAATCATGAGTTATTTACTATATTATATCTATGGTGAGGATGAGGCTTGGTAGGTGAGGCCCGGTTGGTGAGGCTGGTAGATGAGGTTGCTGGTAGATGAGGTTGATGCTAGATGAAGTTGGTAGATGAGGTTGGTAGATGAGGTTGGAAGGTGAGGATGGTAGAAGAGGCTGGTTGATGAGGCTGGTTGGAAAGGCTGGTGTTGTCTGGGGCTGAGTTTCAAATGGATGTTGATCTGGCTGTGGGTGCGGATGCCCTTACAAGCCAAGGGCTCTCCGTTTTATAGACTATCAGCTGGGATGGAGTCCGGAAACCATGGGTAACCAAACTGGGGTTAGAAAAGATTCTGGGTTTAGAGAACCAAGACAAGAGTACACTGATAACGGGATAGCTGGCTGTTTTCTTAGCACTACAGTACATGGATGGCTGCTTTTGAGTTACTTTTCGCAACAGTGCTTAAATTATTGTACTGAGGGGCTTCACATGTATGAACTATGGCCGAAAGTGGTTGCTGAGTCACTTGTCGATTGCTTCACATGCGTAAATTAACTATGGTCGAAAGTGGTTGCTGAGTCACTTGTCGGTTGCTTCACATGCATGAATTAACTGTGGCCGAAAGCGGTTGCTGAGACGTCTTGTCATTTGTACCGAGAAGCTTCATATGCGTGAAAGTGTCGGTCTGAGGATAAGGTCTGATATGATAGATTACATTATATCATAATCTTCATATGTGTCTTGTGCATCCTGCAAACATATCTGATTTGCAGGTCCTGGCTGTGTCGAACTGAAATCTTCATCTTCATCTGAGTCTCCTAATTGAGATAATTCTTCCAATAATTTTTTCTTTAATTCTTTTTTATTAGGAGTCTTGTTAGAAGATGGAGAAGCTGAACTTTTTTCTGCTTTTGGAAACTGTCTAGGATTATCGTAAGTAATAAGCCATCGATTAATATTACTTATTGATAATCGCTCATCTGGCTGGAAATTCTTCCACCATTTGATTCTGAATTTTCTTTCTAACATGGGAGGAAACTGGCGATCGAAAGATCTGCTGATAGCAAAATCTCATCCCATAATCCATGGGACTTAGAATTCAACTGTGAACATGATAGATTTATTTCTATAAAATGTTATTTTAAGATTTTCATGGAAATAATCCCATCCTTTTAATATTGATTCTGGAAGTATATCTTTTGTTATTCCAAAGTAAATCCACCTTGATGAGTCCAGCTTGGAATTTTCTTGTTAAACTTCTGACAAAAACTAAAGAACCAACTGTGGTCTATAGGTTTAAGGTAGAATGCCTTAAACCATGCTTCCTGATAGTAGAAGTAATTATACTGAGAAGGTAGGAACCTCTGGGAGAACGTCCTGGCTCTATATGGGTTTCCCATTCTTCTTTGGTGATGAACTTCTTGATTTTGCATTTGGAGTAAGCAATTGCTTCTGAATTTTGTTCTATTTTATGAGTCATTTCTGCTGAATCAGTATCAACTAAAATGAACTCATAGAATTACTGAGTTTTCAAAGAATTCTGATATCCTTTTGGTAAATGATACTGGACGATTTTTTCATTGACTGAAGGAAAAATTTTGGATAATTTAGAGACTGTTTATCACCTATTTCATCTTCTTCTAAAAGTTTGACTGTGAGGAAACAATTCTTACAGAAGTAAGGATTGTACATAGATGGTCTGAAAGGGCTGAATTTTATCTATTCTAGAGTAATACTGGGACTAGGAGGAGACCATTTCTGGGTTGCCTGAGAATAACTCTAAAAGGGTAAAGCCAAGATTGAGTACGGGTTTCTGAGAGGTGTAATGGTACTGAGAGGTGCTAGGGTTATTGGCTTGGCATAAGAAGACTTGGTTCGGGCTTTTTCTGACATTTTGTTCCTGTAAGAAATTCTCCGGTTAGAAGTCTGGTAGACTATTTTCTATGCCTTTTAAAAATTTTATTTCAATACCAAATACAGATAAAATTGCTTGCCATATGGCAAAAATCTATTTTAAAATGAGATTTTCAATGTCTTTTTCCAAAATCTCTTTTGCTGACTTGCAATTAATTCTAAGAAGAAATTTTTTGAAATATAAATCTTCTTGAAATTTCTAAATACAAGAAACGATCGATAAAATTTCTTTTTTCACTGTGCTGTAATTTTTTTGAGCATTAGTCTAAATTACTGAATGATATCTGACTAAGGCTTCTTTATCATTAACCTTATGTTTAAGGATTCCTCCAAATCCTATATATGAAGCATCTGTTTCAACTATGACTAAAGCTGTTCGGTCAAGTAACTCCAGGCAAGGATGTTCTTTGACTAAAGCTTTTACCCTTCTAGTAATCTGCGTATGTTCTTCTGTCCATCCTATTTTCTTTTTTCTGAGCTGGGCGTACAAAGGTTCTGGGATAATTCTAATGTTTGGAAAAAATCTGCCATGTAGTTAAGGCATCCAAAGAATCTTTGTAATTGGGTTTTTTCTCTAATTTCATCTGGGAATTTGTTAGCAAATTCTACTGGTCTTTCAATAGGTCTGATGGTTCCCTGAAAGATATGATATCCTAGAAATCTAATACTAGTCTGGAAGATCTTAATCTTGGGTGCTGAGATTGCTAATCCGTTTTGTTTTGATAGGTTGTGAAAGAGTCTGATATATTTGACATGTTGTTCTAGGCTTTCTCAGAAAAAAAAACATCATCAATATTGACGATTATGAACTGAGCATGCTGGTTAAAAATTTCATTCATCATATTTTGAAACTCACTTGGAGCATTCTTTAATCCAAAGAGCATTACATTCCATTCATAATGTCCAAAGGGTACTGTAAAGGCTAATGTAATCCAAAATATGGCAGATCAGATCACTGACAAGACATTTCAACAGCCACATAGATCACGCATGTAATAACTCGAGCACTGTTACGGAAAGTAACTCAAAAGCAGCCATCCATGTGATGTAGTGCTCAAAGGACAGCCAGCTATCCCAAACCTAGACACTTTTCCTCTTGGCTCCTAGTTCTCGGATTCCAACCAGATTGAAGTCCGCACTGATTGCTCCTGGATTCCAATCAGATTGAAGTCCGCACTGATTGCTCCCGAATTCCAACCAGATTAAAGTCCGCACTGATTGCTTCCAGATTCCATCCAGGCTGAAGTCCGTCCTGATAGCCTATAAAATGGATAGCCCTTGGCTTGTAAGAGGCATCCGTACCCACAACCAGATCCGCAAGTATCCGCACTCATCATCTTTACTAATCCTCTCCACTAGCCTCATCCTCTCCACTATCATCTCCACTCCACTAATCATCTCCACTAGCCTCATCATCTCTACTAACCTCATCCTCTCCACTATCATCTCCACTCACCCTCTCCAGGAAACCATCCTTATATAGCCATTCTAATCAAATCATGCTGGTCATCTTTTCTCTCTCCCGAACCCATGCATCATCTTTCCTCTCCGCCGCGCCTAGACTGTGGTTTGGAATGATAACAACCTAGACTGCTGCTTTGTGTATATACTTGAATTTAGTATTGAACGACATAAGAAATTACATGCCAGCAATCTGGGGTTCGGTGTCAGCTAAAATGGAGGATCTTTTTTGTCTTGCTTTGAACTTGAACACACGGGAAGAAAAATTTTTTTTTCTGATCTTGTTCCTATTGAACTTGAACACGAGGAGGACTGTTATTGCTTAAAAAATTTATCATCCTTTCCTTCACTATTTTTTTCTAAAGACTGCAGGTTTTTATGATTCTCCCACCCTTTTTCTCTTCAGGAATCAGGTAAGGCCAAACCACGTGATGCACTCTTTAGCGCAGCAAATTAAATGATGTCATGTCGGCTCCCCCACAGAAAGCCCACTCTAAATCTTTAAGTCAAGAAAGTAGTGCATGTAAAGTTGCGCTGGACGTTCAATCATCCTTCATTAAATTTTGTAATCATGACTTATTTACTATATTATATCTATGGTGAGGATGAGGCTTGGTAGGTGAGGCCTGGTTGGTGAGGCTGGTAGATTAGGTTGCTGGTAGATGAGGTTGGTAGATGAGGTTGCTGATAGATGAGGTTGGTAGATGAGGCTGGTAGATGAGGCTGGTAGCTGAGGTTGGAAGGTGAGGATGGTAGATGAGGCTGGTTGATGAAGCTGGTTGTAAGGCTAGTGTTGTCTAGGGCTGAGTTTCGAATAGATGTTGATCTGGTTGTGGGTGCGGATGCCCTTACAAGCCAAGGGCTCTCCGTTTTATAGACTATCAGAGCGGACTTCAGCTGGGATGGAGTCCGGAAACCATGGGTAACCAAACTGGGGTTAGAAAAGATTCTGGGTTTAGAGAATCAGAGACAAGAGTACACTGATAATGGGACAGCTGGCTTATGATCACTAGAGCACATGGATGGCTACTTTTGAGTTACTTTTTCATAACAGTGCTCAAATTATTGTATTGAGGGGCTTCACATGTATAAACTATGGCCAAAAGTGGTTGTTGAGTCACTTGTTGGTTGCTTCACATGCGTGAATTAACTGTGGTCGAAAGTGATTGCTGAGTCACTTGTCGATTGCTTCAAATGCGTGAATTAACTGTGGCTGAAAGTGGTCGTTGAGACATCTTGTCATTTGTACCGAGGAGCTTCACATGCATGAAAGTGTCGGTCTGAGAATAAGGCCAGAGCTTCACATGCGTGAAAGTGTCGGTCTGAGGATAAGGTCTAATCTAATAGATTACATTATATTGTAATCTTCATATGGGTCTTGTGCATCCTGCAAGCATATCTGATTTGCAGGTCCTGGCTGTGTTGAACAGAAATCTTCATCTTCATTCGAGTCTCCTAATTGAGATAATTCTTTCAATAATTTTTATTTAATTCTTTTTTATTAGGAGTCTTGTTAGAAGATGGAGAAGCTGAACTTTTTTTTCTGCTTTTGGAAACTATCTAGGATTATCATAAGTAATAAGCCATCGGTTAATATTACTTATTGATAATCGCTCACCTAGCTAAAAATTCTTCCACCATTTGATTCTGAATCTTCTTTCTAACATGGGAGGAAACTGGTGATTGAGAGATCTGCTGATAGCAAAATCCCATCCCACAATCCATGGAACTTGGAATTCAATTGTGAACATGATAGATTTATTTCTGTTTCCAGATATAGCAACCCAAGAGGGGGGTGAATTGGGTATTTAAAAATTAATTACTAGCGCAAATATGTGCTTAATTACTAGTTAAAAATTAGTTTGCAGCGATGTAGTGGAGTGCACGAAACAAAATCACATAGAATAAGTAATCACAAATACAAGAGGGTTTATAGTGGTTCCATGCTAAACTCGGCTCCTACGTTCACTCCCCAAAAACTCTTTGGAGATTTCACTAATTGTATCACAACGATTACAACCCCTAGCCTTTCCGGCTAGTCCTCTTGTTTAATGGTACAAGAAAGCCAAACCCTAGCCTTACCCGACTATATCTCTTGTTTAACGGTACAAGGAAGCCAATCAACAATCTAGGGTTATTCTTAACCCTATTACAAGAAATTTCAGAATAGATAACAGATAGCTCCTGACTTGAGCAAATATTCAAAGAATACTTTATAAATTTGAAGCAAATCTTCAGCAATGAATGTGGATCTCTGAGGTAGCTGAAGCTTTGAATGCTTTAACGGATCTGGACGACTTGAGCAATGATTGAGATTTGTCAACTTCAATGCATAAGAACTTGCTTTCCAACACTCTGAAAAATATGCAATGAACACTCTCTTTCTTGATTTCTTTCTCTCCTTTTTCTTTTTCAGATTCGTCATTGTGTTCCTCTGATCTCAGCCATTTAAACCAAGAAAAATGTCTGTTAGATACATTGGTAATAAGAGGAAATTAAAACAAGAGAAAAATGTAATCGTTTGAGTTTATTTTCCTAAGCATTGATTGCATTTAATCCTTTGATGAGGAAAGATCTCTGTCAAACACCAAAAGATCAAAAGTCAATAATCATGAAAATGAAAATATAATTAAAGAGAGAGAGAGCATGTAAGAGTGTAGAGTGGTGGTTGGCTGGAATTTATTTTCCAGCTAGCTCCTTTGAAGACGTCCGGCTCATGGAGAAGGAAGAAGAAGAGGCTCCAAGCTAGTTATACAATCTAGCTAGTTAGTTTGAAAAACTTCACGGCAAGAAGAATAGAATCAGCCATAAAGAAAAATAAAGTAGTTAGCTTTCAAGCTAACTCTTTCTATTATGCTCATGGCTTGGAGATGAAAAAAATCTGCCACATAGAAAAAGTAGTTAGCTTCTTAATTAACTATTTCAAAAGTGCATGAGGCCAGAAAAAAGTAGTTAGCTCTCCAGCTAACTCAATTCAAAATTCATGCGGCCAGGAAGAGAGAATTTGTTAAAGTAGTTAGCTTTTCAGCTAACTAGATAAAAAGTTTCATGCATCAAGAGAAAAAGCAGTTAGCTATTCAGCTAACTGAATTCAAAACTTCATGCGCCCAGGAGAGATGAAAGGATAAAGTAGTTAGCTGCTAAGCTAACTTATTCTATGTTTCATTCGGCCAAGAGAGAAATGCCCAAGGTAGTTAGCTCTTAAGCTAACTCTTTCACCATATCATTCGGCCAGGCGAGAAGAAGAACAAAATAGTTAGCTTCCCGCTAACTGAAGCAAGCTTTCATACGCCCATGATAAAAGGAGTTAGCTTCCCAGCTAACTAGATTCAAATATCATGGGAACCGCCCAAAGGAGGAGCTAGCTCTCCAGCTAGCTTGATTTGAAGTCTATTCAGCCAAGACAAAAAATCTGCAATAAATAGTTAGCTACTAAGGCTAACAAGCTAACTAAAGAGGGAAGGAAGTTAGCTAGACACCTAACTCGTTCCAAGAAACTTTCGGCCAGCCTGTTGCAAGAGAAAATAGTTAGCTTCCAAAGAGATCCAGCTAACTCATAGAGGGAGTAAGCTAGCTCACAAGCTAACTTATTTTTAGCATGGTTCGGCCAGGCTAACAGTGCAAAGAAAAACAGCTAGCTAGCAAGAGGAGGAAGTTAGCTATGGAAGGAAATAAGCTAGCTCCCAAGATAGCCATTTTCTCCAACCATTCGGCCAGTACAAACACATGTAAAAATAGGTAGCTAACATGTAAGTCCATGTAGCTAAAAAAAGAATAAGCTAGCTAACTAGCTAGCTCACATAGTCATGCAATCATCCAGGGAATAATAGATCAATTAGCTATTTTCAAGATAAGAGAAAACAAGCATCCATGTAACAAATAAAATTTTGCTTGATAAGGCTCACCTATACGACACTTGTACATCCCTGCATTAATCTTAATTTCCATAATAAACTTAATCACAATTGTATTGGAATCATCAAAATCAATCTAGGGGCCAACAATTTCCATGAAGTGCTATTTTAAGATTTTCATGGAAATAATCCCATCCTTTTAATACTGATTCTGGAAGTATATTTTTTGTTATTCCAAAGTAAACCCACCATTGATAAGTCTAGCTTGGAATTTTCTTGTTAAACTTCTGGCAAAAACTGAAGAACAAACTGTGGTCCGTAGGTTTAAGGTAGAATGCCTTAAACCATGCTTTCTGATAGTCGAAGTAATTATATTGAGAAGGTAGGAACCTCTAGGAGAACGTCTTAGCTCTATATGGGTTTCTCCATTCTTCTTTGGTGATGAACTTCTTTATTTTACATTTGGAGTAAGCAATTGCTTCTGAATTTTGTTATGTTTTATGAGTCATTTCTGCTGAATCCGTATCAACTAAAATGAACTCATAGTATTCCTGAGTTTCAAAGGTTTCTAATATCCTTTTGGTAAATGATACTGGACAATTTTTCCATTGATTGAAGGAAAAATTTTGGATAATTTAGGGATCTGTTTACCACCTATTTCATCTTTTTCTAAAAGTTTAACCGTGAGGGAACAATTCTTACAGAAGTAACGATTGTACGTAGATGGTCTGGAAGGACTGAATTTTGTCTCTTCTGGAGTAATACTGGGACTAGAAGGAGACCATTTCTGGGTTGCCTAGGAATAACTCTGAGAGGGTGAAGCCAAAATGGAGTACTGATTTCTGAGAGGTGTAAAGGTACTGAGAGGTGCCAGGGTTATTGGCTTGGCATAAGAAGACTTGGTTCGGGGTTTTTCTGACATTTTGTTTTTGTAAGAAATTCTTCGGTTAGGAAGTCTTGTAGACTGTTTTCTGTGCCTTTTAAAAATTCTATTTTAATACCGAAGACAGATAAAATTGCTTGCCATCTAGCAAAAATCTATTTTGAAACGAGATTTTCAATGTCTTTTTCCAAAATCTCTTTTGCTGACTAGCAGTCAATTCTGAAAAGAAATTTTTTGAAATATAAATCTTCTTAAAATTTTGAATATAAGAAACGATCGATAAAATTTCTTTTTTCACTGTGTTGTAATTTTTCTGAGCATTAGTCCAAATTCCTGAATGATATCTGACTAAGGCTTCTTTATCATTAACCTTCTGTTTAAGGATTCCTCCTAATCCTATGTCTGAAGCATCTGTTTCAATTATGACTAAAGATGTTGGGTCAAGTAACTCCAGGAAAGAAAGTTCTTTGACTAAAGCTTTTACACTTCTAGTAATCTGCGTATATTCTTTTATCCATCATGTTTTCTTTTTTCTGAGCTGGGCGTACAAAGGTTCTAGGATAATTCTAATGTTTGGGACAAAATCTGCCACGTAGTTAAGGCATCCTAAGAATCTTTGTAATTGGGTTTTTTCTCTAATTTCATCTGGGAATTTGTTAGCAAATTCTACTGATCTTTCAATAGGTCTGATGGTTCCCTGAAAGATATGATGTCCTAGAAATCTAATACTAGTCTGGAAGATCTTAATATTGGGTGCTGAGATTGCTAATCTGTTTTGTTTTGCTAGGTTGTGAAAGAGTCTGATATATTTGACATGTTATTCTAGGCTTTCTGAGAAAATAAGAACATCATCAATATAGACGATTATGAACTGAGTATACTGGTTAAAAAGTCCATTCATCATATTTTGAAACACACTCAGAGCATTCTTTAATTCAAAAGGCATTACATTCCATTCATAATGTCCAAAGAGCACTGTAAAGGCTAATGTAATCCAGAATATGGCAGATCAGACCACTAACAAGACATTTCAGCAGCCACATAGTTCACGCATGTAATAACTAAAGCACTGTTACGGAAAGTAACTCAAAAGCAGCCATCCATGTGCTATAGTGCTCAAAGGACAGCCAGCTATCCCAAACCTAGACACTTTTCCTCTTGGCCCCTAGTTCTCGAATTCCAACCAGATTGAAGTCCGCACTGATTGCTCCAGGATTCTAACCAGATTAAAGTCTACACAGATTGCTCTCGGATTTCAATCAGATTAAAGTCCGCACTGATTGCTTCTGGATTCCAACCAGGCTGAAGTCTGCCCTGATAGCCTATAAAACGGATAGCCCTTGGCTTGTAAGAGGCATCCACACCCACAGCCAGATCTGCAAGTATTCGCACTCACCATCTCCACTAATCCTCTCCACTAGCCTCATCCTCTCCACTATCATCTCCACTCCACTAATCATCTCCACTAGCCTCATCATCTCCATTAATCCTCTCCACTAGCCTCATCCTCTCCACTATCATCTCCACTCCACTAATCATCTCCTCTAGCCTCATCATCTCCACTAATCCTCTCCACTAGCCTCATCCTCTCCACTATCATCTCCACTCACCTTCTCTAGAAAACCATCCTTATATAGCCATGCTAATCAAATCATGCTAGTCATCTTTTCTCTCTCCCGAACCCATGCATCATCTTTCCTCTCTGCCGCGCCTAGACTGTGGTTTGGAATAATAACAACATGGACTGTTGCTATGTGTATATACTTGAATTTAGTATTGAACGACTGAAGAAATCACATGCCAGCAATCTGGGGTTCGGTGTCAACTAAAATGGAGGATCTTTTTTTGTCTTGCTTTCAACTTGAATGCACGGGAAGAAATTTTTTTTTTCTAATCTCGTTCCTGTTGAACTTAAACATGAGGAGGACTGCTATTGCTAGAAAAATTTACCATCCTTTCCTTTGCTATTTTTTTTCCTGAAGACTGCAGGCTTTTTACGATTCTCTCGCCCTTTTTCTCTCCAGGAATCAGGATAAGGCCAAACCACGTGATGCACTCTTTAGCGCAGCAAATTAAATGCAGTCATGTTGGCTAAGTCAAGAAAGCAGTGCGTGTAAAGTTGCGCTGAACGTTCAGTCATCCTCCATTAAATTTTGTAATCATGACTTATTTACTATATTATATCTATGGTGAGAATGAGGCTTGGTAGGTGAGGCCTGGTTGGTGAGGCTGGTAGATGAGGTTACTTATAGATGAGATTGGTAGATAAGGCTGGTAGATTAGACTGGTAGCTGAGGTTGGAAGGTGAGGATGGTAGATGAGGCTGGTTGATGAAGCTGGTTGGTAAGGCTGGTGTTGTCTAGGACTGAGTTTCAAATGGATGCTGATCTGGCTGTGGGTGCGGATGCCCTTACAAGCCAAGGGCTCTCTGTTTTATAGACTATCAAAGCGGACTTCAGCTGGGATGGAGTCCGAAAACCATGGGTAACCAAACTGGGGTTAGAAAAGATTCTGGATTTAGAGAACCAGAGATAAGAGTACACTGATAACGGGACAGCTGGCTGTCTTCTGAGCACTACAACACATGGACGGCTGCTTTTGAGTTACTTTTCGTAACAGTGCTCAAATTATTGTACCGAGGGGCTTCACATGTATGAACTGTGGCCAAAAGTGGTTGCTGAGTCACTTGTCGGTTGCTTCACATGCGTGAATTAACTATGGTCGAAAGTGGTTACTGAGTCACTTGTCGGTTGCTTCACATGCGTGAATTAACTGTTGCTGAAAGCGGTTGCTGAGACGTCTTGTCATTTATACCAAGGAGCTTCACATGCGTGAAAGTGTCAGTTTGAGGATAAGGCCGGAGCTTTACATGCATGAAAGTATCGGTTTGAGAATAAGGCCGGAGCTTCACATGCGTAAAAGTGTCGGTCTGAGGATAAGGTCCGATTTGATAGATTACATTATATTGTAATCTTTATATGGGTCTTGTGCATCCTGCAAGCATATCTGATTTGCAAGTCCTGGCTGTGTTGAACTGAAATCTTCATCTTCATCTGAGTCTCCTAATTGAGATAATTTTCTAATAATTTTTTCTTTAATTCTTTTTATTAGGAGTCTTGTTAGAAGATGGCGAAGCTAAACTTTTTTCTGCTTTTAGAAATTATCTGGGATTATCATAAGTAATAAGCCATCGGTTAATATTACTTATTGATAATCGCTCACCTGGCTGAAAATTCTTTCACCATTTGATTTTAAATCTTCTTTCTAACATGGGAGAAACTGGCGATCGAGAGATCTGCTGATAGCAAAATCCCATCCCACAATCCATAGGACTTGGAATTCAACTGTGAACATGATAGATTTATTTCCATAAAGTGATATTTTAAGATTTTCATGGAAATAATCCCATCCTTTTAATACTAATTCTGGAAGTATATCTTTTGTTATTCCAAAGTAAACCCACCATTGATGAGTCCAGCTTGGAATTTTTTTGTTAAACTTCTAGCAAAAACTAAAGAACCAACTGTGGTCTGTAGGTTTAAGGTAGAATGCCTTAAACCATGCTTCTTGATAGTCGAAGTAATTATACTGAGAAGGTAGGAACCTTTGGGAGAACGTCCTGGCTCTATATGGGTTTCCCCATTCTTTTTTGGTGATGAACTTCTTGATTTTGCATTTGGAGTATGCAATTGCTTCTGAATTTTGTTATGTTTTATGAGTCATTTCTGCTGAATCTGTATCAACTAAAATGAACTCATAGTATTCCTAAGTTTTCAAAGGATTCTGATATCCTTTTGGTAAATGATACTGGACGATTTTTCCATTGACTGAAGAAAAAATTCTGGATAATTTAGGGATATGTTTATCACCTATTTCATCTTCTTCTAAAAGTTTGACTGTGAGGGAACAATTCTTACATAAGTAAGGATTGTACATATATGGTCTAGAAGGGCTGGATTTTATCTGTTCTGGAGTAATATTGGGACTAGAAGGAGACCATTTCTGGGTTGCCTGGGAATAACTCTGAGAGGGTGAAGCCAAGACGGAGTACTGGTTTCTGAGAGGTGTAAAGGTACTGAGAGGTGCCAGGGTTATTGGTTTGGCATAAGAAGACTTGGTTCGGGGTTTTTCTGATATTTTATTTCTGTAAGAAATTCTCCGGTTAGGAAGTCTGGTAGACTGTTTTCTGTGCCTTTTAAAAATTCTATTTCAATACCGAATATAGATAAAATTGCTTGCCATCTGGCAAAAATCTGTTTTGAAACAAGATTTTCAATGTCTTCTTCCAAAATCTCTTTTGCTGACTTGCAGTCAATTCTGAGAAGAAATTTTTTGAAATATAAATCTTCTTAAAATTTTTGAATACAAGAAACGATCGTTAAAATTTCTTTTTTCACTGTGCTGTAAATTTTATGAACATTAGTCCAAATTCCTGAATGATATCTGACTAAGGCTTCTTTATCATTAACCTTCTGTTTAAGGATTCCTCCAAATCCTATGTCTAAAGCATCTGTTTTAACTATGACTAAAGTTGTTGGGTCAAGTAACTCCAGGCAAGGAAGTTCTTTGACTAAAGCTTTTACCCTTCTAGTAATCTACGTATGTTCTTCTGTCCATCCTGTTTTCTTTTTTCTGAGCTGGGCGTACAAAGGTTATAGGATAATTCTAATGTTTGGGATAAAATCTGCTATGTAATTAAGGCATCCTAAGAATCTTTGTAATTGGGTTTTTTCTCTAATTTCGTCTGGGAATTTGTTAGCAAATTCTACTGATCTTTTAATATGTCTGATGGTTCCCTAAAAGATATGATGTCCTAGAAATCTAATCCTAGTCTGAAAGATCTTAATCTTGGGTGCTGAGATTGCTAATCCATTTTGTTTTGCTAGGTTGTGAAAAAGTCTGATATGTTTGACATGTTATTCTAGGCTTTCTAAGAAAACAAGAACATCATCAATATAGATGATTATAAACTGAATATACTTTTTAAAAATTTCATTCATCATATTTTGAAACTCACTCGAAACATTCTTTAATCCAAAAGGCATTACATTCCATTCATAATGTCCAAAGGGTACTGTAAAGGCTGTTTTATATCTATCTGCTTCTATAATCTTTATTTGCCAAAATCCTAATTTTATATCAAATTTTAAGAATATTTTTGCTTTGTATAATCTGGATTATAAGTCCTTTTTATTAGGTATGGGATACCTAATCCATTCTAAGACCTTACTCAAAGGTTTGTAGTTTATAACTAGTCGGGGTGTTCCTCTTTCTAATTCTGAGGCTTTCTGAACATAAAAAGCTGAACATGACCATGGAGACTTGCTTGGTCTAATAAGCATTTTACTCAGAAGTTCTGATATTTCTTTTTTATAAATTCTAATAGTTCTGAATTCATCTGGATGGATCTAGCCTTTGTTGGAATTTTAGTTTCTCTGAAGTCTTTGATGTAAAGCAAACTAACCTGATGTTTCTTTCTATCCCAAAAGGCTGTAGGGTTTTGACTGCATAACTCCTTTTCTAATTTTTCTTGAATTTCTTTTATTCTGTTTTTCAAAGATTCTGGCTGTAGTTGTTTTACTATTCTACTTATCTTGATTTCTTCTTTGAGGTTTAAAAGCTGTTGCTTTTATTTTCTAAGGATTGTATTTTCTGAATACTAAATCCTTTAGTAGGTTAACCTCTTTGATTTTGGTAGGATTTATGAATCTGAACGTGATTTGGTTCCCTAGAACATAGGTGGTTATCCCATTTTTATCAATCTCCATTTTATAGAGAAGTGTTAAAAATGGTGTTCCCAAGATGACTGTATGAACATCTCGGACTACGATAAAAGTTGTCTTAAAACAAATATTTTCTTGACAGACATGTACGTCTGTAATCTTATATCTTACCTTAAGACTTTCATTATTTATTGTATAGAGATCTTCTGTTGTTTTTTCATAACAGTTTCTAGGAAATAGTCCTTCTGGAATACAATTCATATCTGCTCCTGAATCAACTAGGGCACAAGTTTCTCTAATTTCACTTCTAACTACTAAGATAATCTTAATGTACCATTTCTGTATTCTGACTATTGTAATTTTATTTAGATAATTATTTTGTTCGATTTATTCTTCTTCTTCTTGAAGAATTTCTTTTCCTTTATCTGATATCCTTAATTCTTTTACTTCTGACTGTAGTATTTTAATTTCCCATTTTATCTGCTCGACTTCTTTCTTGAGCTAACAAATTGGGTATGTCTTAAGCTTTTCTTTTTTTCTTTTTCTTTAATTATTTATGGTAAACTTAGAACTTCTTTTCTGGGTTTAGGCTGCAATTCTTCCTTGAGTTTTTCTATATATTCTTTTCTTAATTCTGGATCATCGATCTCTCCCATAAGATCAATGAGTAAGTCACTCTTCTTGTTTCTAATCATACTGATTTTGAGTTTTTCTATGCATCCACATAGATTAACTCCATCTAAACTTTCTGAAGATAATTCTTTTGTTTATGAAGAGTCTTCCTTAATCAAATGGATCCTATCATTCAGGCTACTTTCTTCAAACTGAATATCTGGAGGGGTTGGTCTAGGATAATAATTTTTCTGAGTTCGGTAATATGGTTGTCCTTTATTTTTTATTTTATTGATCTGATCATCAGATCCCTGGGCTAATATCATATTTAATCTGATTCCCTTAAGTCTGTTTGTTAACTGATCTACAATTTTATCTTTTTTGCTTCTGAAATCTTTTTTCCAACTGCTGTCTATCTCAAAGATAGGTTTTTGCATTTTTATTTCCTGAATAACTTTGGAATCTTCAGATTCCTTGGTAAGACCTTTTTCTATTCTATTTAACCGGTCTGACATGGTATGTAAGAGTTGATTACTGTAATTGTTCTGTTAAACTATTTTACTAATTTCACTATTGGTGGCCAATTGATTTGGCTGTTCATTGTCTGGTTTAAGATACTTCAACGGAGAAGCAACTATCGTCTGGTTTTTGTAAGTGATCTTATATTCTTCTAAAGGGATATGTTCTGAATTGATTGCTCTATTATATGTGGTTTTCCAGATCACTCCTAAGGATCTGAAAGGATATTTATCTGTAATTCTCTTATTTTTACATACTTGTTCAAGCCATGTAAAATAAGGAATTTCTAACTCCTTTAAGTTCATGAAGCTATAATATTCTTGTTTCAAATTTTCTTTGTCTTCTGAACTTGTTTCTCTCCAAAGCCATTTGACTTTTTCTTTGTTATGTTCTGCTAGAAAATCTCTTTTGATACTGTCTTTATTAATCTCAAATTTTTTAGAGATCATGTTTAGCTGTTTTGGAATTTCATCCATCATCTGGGAATGGGTTGGAGAATAATCTGTATTTTCATATTACAGATTTAGGACGTTGGGCTCTAGGTCAATTCCCTTAAGTTTCAGGTTTCTAGTACTGGTTGTTACTGACTTCTTTTATTTCAATACTGGGTTTCCTTAAGCTGTAGAATCTTTTAAAACTGTAACTGACATTTCCTTTGTCATACTGAGTAATTTCGTTGATTGTTTGGTTTTTCTTAACTGATTTTCTAGGAGGTTGTATCTGTTCTAATATCCAATTGTTTCTGATTTCAACATCTTTCCAATCGTACATCTGCAGTACCATTGATTGGTGTTTATCATCTATGGCTAGGAATAAAGTATGTCCTTTCAGAGTCTTATTCCTTTGGCATTGATTCTGATTGTCATCATTTTATAGACTATTCTGTATACTATACTGAGAGGATTGAATCCTGGGTCTATGTTTTCATATCCTGATGTATTGATATCAATGACTAGAAAGTCTTTGATAGCTTTATCAATTTCTGTACTGAGATTGGGGTAATTTTCAAAGTAAATTGGTCGCCAGCTAACATTAGTACTGATAACACTAAGTGCTGCATCCTTTGTCTTATGGAATCGCCCATCCTAATATGTGATTCGAAATAATAGCAACCTGAATTGCTGCTATATGTATATACTTAAATTTGGCATTGAATGACTGAAGGTCTTTGTTCCTGAGAAGTTTGATACTAGTCTGACCATTTTCTAATTTAATTGATAGACTATGTTCTGTAGTTTTAATTCTGTATTCTTCCAAGAAGTCGAAACTTTCTATCCTATAGATCTAATTATACTTGACATCTGGAATCTTGTTGTTTGCCAAGTGTGCTTGGATCTCAGATACTGACTGTGTCAACATGTTTATGGCTTCTTTTCGGTATAGGTCTTGATCTTCGGATTCATTATTTTCTAACTTTTCTATCTCACCAAGTTTCTGAACCTTAGTCAATTTCTTAATTATTTTGTCCATGGTTTTCTTAGGGATGACGGAAACACTACTGGGAACACTGCCCTTCTCTTTACGGGTCTTACGCTTACCAACGATTTTACGCTTACCAACGCTTCCTTCTAAGAATCTGATAGGCAAACTAACTAAGATACCAACTATTGTCCGATTACTTGATGGGATCCAAAAGTTAGGAACTAATGTTTTCTAACAATCTTGACTTTTACCGAAGAAGTGGTGCCAACTTCCTTCGTGCTTCAACGAATACTTTTGTGCAAAAATTAAAATGATTAAAGCGATTAAAAACTTCCATATTCCTATGGGGGGATAAAAAAAAATTTTGCACAACATTTCTAAAAGTAAAACTTGTATAAAGACTGACAGAAAATTTAAAAATTGCACAGAAATTACATAGAAGCTTTCAACTGGTACTAAAATTTATAATTGGTACTGAAAACTTATAATTGGTACTTAGGTTTACAACTGGTTATGACAACAGGTTGGCCGAACTTGGCTCTTACAAATTGTATCAGAGCCGTTGAAATATGGACATAGTTCATAATAAAGTTTGAGCCTATCTATCTTTAACATAGTAAAAATTCAAAATTATGAGGGATGTCATGCTGATAGTATGCTTTATATTATTTTGTGCCATTACAAAACATGTAAGGGATGTGATAGCATGCATACCCTTAATATATTTTTTTATGTACATTTATTTGTGAAAATAAAAAATAAATATTTTTTTGATAAATTTGAATGAAAAACTGAATATATCCAAAAAGCAACAAGGTATGGTCTATGTTCAAAACTATTAATAGATTGATTGTAAAAGAGTAATAATAATATAGATGATGATTACGATCCAACCTTAATATTAAGTTGTTGCTGCCATAACAATCTTCTTTTTTTTAAATAAAAAAAAATTGAACATAGCATATGACGAAAGAATCCTAAATTTCTCATCATATTTTTTGTTTTTTACCTCTTAAGTGCTTTTTTCTCTTTTCATATTTATTGTTAAAAGCATTATTAGGTATGGCAAAACCACTTGATATAAGGAGATCGTATTACTTTTAGGTCCATATGATATAAGGAGATTGTATTACTTTTAGGTCCATATGCCTTCTAGAAGCTAAATTCATAAGTTGCTAATTTGGCAAAATATTATCCTCTCAAATACAATGTCATGAAGATTCTTTCATAAATTGTTATGCTATATATTATTCAAAAACCATTAAAATGATCATATTTTGCCAAAAGTTGTGTAATTGTTTTAGCGTACATATATCAACTGGCATTTAAGATAATATTATTTTGTTAGATATTTTTTGCTGGCAAATCAAAACATAATTTTTTAAATCAACCTAAATCATTTTCAATAGAATATGAGCAACCTTATCTAACACTTAATATGATATTTTTTCACTAGTCAATTATAAACTATATTTCTAAATAATGTTAGGATTTTTCATTTAATTACCAAACTTCTAAGTAAATTCTTTCTTACTATTGATCAAAATCAATTTTCGCATCTCTTATTCTAGCTTCCTCATCGAGTAGTCTATGCTAAGAATACATTAGTCATTACTTGAGGAATAAATGGGATGTTCTATTACAATAACATTTTTACAATCTTTAAACTAATCTCCAGCTAAATTTTTTATGGGTTATCTCATATTTAGCAAGCATACTTCGTTCTCCTCGGTTATTACTAATATTCGTCATTCAAATATTTAGCGATATATAAATAAGATATTTAATTTATATCAACATTATTTATTCAATAAAATTTAATACCTCCAATAACAATACCATCTATTGCTATCTAAATTATTATTGCAATGATTCCACTTATTGCTATAAGTTTTTATTGTCAACGAATATAGTTTTAAGAATAAAAGGATACAAGTCAATTACCTTACATCAAGAGTGAAAATATTAAATCCGAGTTCTTTGATGCTAGTCATCTATAACATATAACTACATTTTAATGCACTGATGTATATCAATAAAAATAGAGATGATAGCAAAAGTGAACATAAAATTATAATAAGAGATAGATCGTTCTTTTTATTAGCAGGAGTATTATTGCACTTTAGTAAAAAAGCATCTAAATTTAGGACTAAAACTTTAGATGGTGATAAAAAAACTATATATTTATCGTATAAAGAGAATTTGACAAAGAATCTTTTGCTTTTATATAGCATACCCTACATAAATATCTCTACTTACCCATAGCATGCCTCTAAAAATATAGCTCAAGTCAAGAAACCACGAAAGAAGATAAAATATATGTGGATTATCCTCTCTACAGAAGAAAATGATGACATTAACAATCTAAAATATCAAATGGAATGAAAGAAGGATCCAACGTTCTTGATTAAAATGGATAGGTTGTATTCTAGTCATTAAAAATCGAGATTGAATAGCCTTAATAAGAAGTTAGTAACAAAAAAGAAAACATCATATAAACCCTTATTATGGTCATCCTTTTTCCACCATCATCGTTGGAGGCATTCATCATTGCCGCTATATAATGTTGGCGATACCGATGATAATACAATTAATTTGGACTTTGTTTGCACCTTACATTGGATCGAAAATTGATCCTTAATAAAAAGTAGCATAAAGTTACTATTGCTCTCCATATAAAGTATAAAAAATGATACAGATAGCATCCATGACTACCAATATATTAGATAGCGATGATGAAAATGAACAACTTTGACCTAACTAGCTAGAGAGTTGTTATTAAAATTATTGCGTTGCATGTATTGTGTCTAGCTTTTGTCCTGCAACTTGTAACAAATAATTCAAACATCATTTTGGTAACATTTTATTATAAAAATAGATTTAGCAGTGGTCCTTTAGAAAAAATAATTTAGTAACGATCTTTTAAAAAGATAAATTTAGTAACCATCCATTATAATAATAAATACATTAATCTTTACTCTTTTAAAAAACCATCACGAGACAATAAACAAGAAAGAAGGTGACATAATCAAGACAAGTATGGTAAGGAGAGAGAAGATAAGCGAGAAAATTAAGAATCATAACTAGAAAGACAACTTTCATCGTGCACATGTACTATTTTTCTTTTTATAATGATTTAACTTATCTAGAAATAAATTCAATGGGAAGAAAGGTTAATTTTAACTTGATGCAGCAAACTAATACCTTGACATTAAAAGAGCATAACTTCTCAAATTCAAAATCAACTAGTAAAAATGAAGGAACATAATGAAATAAAAAGAAAGATACAATTCATTTGGAACCGCAAGAATAATTGAATTTCATGTAACATACATTAAAACAATATGACCCCTTAAATTCTAAGCTAATCAATCAAAATAATCAATAATTTTTTAATCATAAATATAATAATGAATGTTAACGATGGTCAAGCAAAACATAATATTAACAATATCAATTGTACAAAGTGAGTGAAAACTTGCATAAATTAAATTTCTCTCTCTATAGGGTTGTTAATCGGGCTGGTTTGGGCTGGCACGGTCCACACCAAGCTCAAGTGATTTGCTCATGGAAAAGCTTTATATGCATCATTCGTGGTGCAGAATGTATGCATTAATTTATCATATGCGTGTGTGATTGCATGTGTTAAGAATATACGTATGATTAATCACTGTGTATGCAATAAATTATCGTGCATGATGTTAAGGCTGTGTTTGATAGCTTTTTGGCTATCCCTTGATAAATGTATATGATAACATTTATCCAGGGGATAGCTGAGGGGATAACCACCTTTTAAAAATTACCATTCTGCCATCAAGGGATAACTTTAGTTATTCCTGGGTTCCCTAGGGAATAAGTTCAAGGCATAGTTGTCAGAATCGGACCAAACCGGCCGGTTGGACCGGTTGAACCAGGACCCGAAGGCCAAGCCGGTCCGGTTTCAATATAAAATCGAATGGTAAGTGACCCAGAATAACCCGGTCAACCCAGCCGATTCACCCATGAACCGGTCAATCCAACCCGAACCGGTTCGGGTCACGGGTTTTATTATCATGTTAACCTTGAATTTTTTATTAAAAATAATTTTTATTAATATATATATTTTTATATTAATATAATTGATCGATGGTTGAACCAGTGACCCAACGGTTGAACCAGTGACCCGGTGACCCAAGCCCTTGGCCGGGTCAATGTCCTGACCGAATTTGACAACTATGGTTCAAGGAATAATCCATGGGTAAACATGGGTTATCCCCTCTGGTTAAACTTTTTCAGCACTATCCCATGTAACTATAGTATTGGGGATAAAGAATGATATCTAAGGTAGTGTTTGATAGAAAAAATATTATCCATGGATAAGTGTACGGGATAGAGTTTATCCCCTGGTTATCCCTAGGGATATCCCTTGACTATCCCATTGATAACTTTTTTTTTTTACTTTTATTTGAAGGGATAACCAGCTATTCATGCATTCTCTAGGGAATAAATTGAGGGGATATCCCATGGTTAACCATGGATTATCCCTTTAGTTAACTTTATTCCCAGCTATCCCTTAGGTAGTGTTTGAAATATGGGATAAGAGGGGATATCCCCTGGATATCCCTTCTTATTCCCAAAAGCCATAACTATAAGGGATAGCAAGGAATAAAGTTAACCAAAGGGATAATCCATGGTTAATCATAGTTAACCAAGGGATATCCCCTCAATTTATTCCCTAGAAAATGCAGGAATAGCTGGTTCCCTTCAAATAAGAGTAAAAAAAGGTTATCCTATGGATTTACCTTTTGCATTTGATATGATCAATGGAATAGCCAAGGGATATCCCTAGGAATAACCAGGGGATAAACTCTATCCCGTACACTTATCCATGGATAATATTTTCCTATCAAACGCTACCTTATAGTTATGGCTTTGGGAATAAGAAGGATATCCCCTGAATATCCCCTCTTATCCTCATCTTATCCTCTGTTTCAAATACTACCTAAGGGATATTCCTTTTATCCACCATATCAAACACAGCTTAAGGATATATTTTTCTGTATTAGTTGCGGTGTAGGAGGACTGAGGTGGCTGGCCAAGGCCCGTGACCGATATTAAACGGCCTTGACCATGTGTGGGCCGGGCTCTGGTGGCCCGGTACTCGCGAATTTCCTCTTGCGGGGTTGGAAAAGAAACTAAAAAGAATTCAGAAAAAGAAACGAAACAGCCGCCCTCGGCCGCAAATCGGACCCCCAAATGCCCGCCGATCGATTCGAGTCATCCCACCCCTGCCTAGTTCGCTCGAGAACAAGAGCGGAGCCATAGCCATTGCCGCCCGACGCCGAGAGCCTCTCCACCAAACCACGGTCGTCGATTCTACGGCCCACCCTTCCCTCTTGGAAGAGCCTCGAAGCCGCCGATCTTGGTGAGTCCTTTCGCTTCACTCCCTCCCTTCTCAAATTCTTCGCTCTTTTTGCGTTTCGTCTCAATTTCCTCCTATTGCTTCCTCTTCCACTCGAATGTCGACACCGGAAGGGTTATGCTGCCAGAATCCAGGAAGATTGGCCTGAATATAGCTGGATCTCTGATCCTTACCCTAACCCTCATCCCGTTCAATCCAGACGTACTGTTTTATGCTAGGATCTGTGCAGATATACCTAGATTCGTTTTGATTTTGCGTCTATCTGGCTGGTTGGATTTGTGAGTTTGCTTATTTTCGCTTCTTCTTTTTCCTTTTTGACATTTCAGAAGTTTTTGATCCCTGAAATATGCGCCCCTACGAATCACTCAATGTTTAAAGTTTAAACGATTTTATTTATCTTGGTTTCTTGCATCTTTTTTTCTCTGTTAGAATATCCATTATATTTTAAATGTTCTTGAACAATTTTCCATGAGCTTGAATTATTCTATCAACTGGGATTTGTCATTAACACTGGACGTCTGGACCTGACCGTGGTTATTATTCTCACTTTTCTTTGTAAAAATTTATGCGACAGTGCAAAAACCTTCTGCCATACAAACTTCCTCTCTGAAACACGAGTGGGTTTACATGTCTCTTGGTGCTAAGATCTCTTGATTTGAGGATTCTGAGTTTCTGGCCAGATCCATTGGCAGGCTAAATATTTTCAAGAATGACAAAATGTTTTCCTTTATGTACACACGCTGGTCACAACCTAGCTAACAAGCGAAAATTATCACTGGCTTCATGTGAATGAAATGCAAGTATATCAGATGTAGCTGCCTTCTGCTTGAGCAGAAGCAATATTTTAATTTGCATTGTGTGGGAGCAATATATAATCAACAAAGAATAATGAGATATACAGTTTGTTATTGATGAGGAATATGGATTTGTGAGAGAGGGTTTTGATGCATTGCATAAATCAAGATCTTAGAATAGAATTTTTAGGGCCATTGCAGTCAGTCCCAAGATTCAACCACAACTGAAAAGCTTTTTATTTTCATAAAATTGTTACCTATTACAACAAATATTCTCAAAGAAAATTCATTTGAGTCTGCATTTTGTACTTAATCAAACTTATCCTGCAATGGAGAAAGAGCAATTTGCCTCTTGTTTCTTCTAGTTTTCACTGCAGATCAGTATACTGGCTGTGCTGGTTATCATTATTTTTCTCCAGCATGAAATTTTCTCACCTCAGCTGTGTCAGCTCAATTTCTTGAGTTTTAACACTAGCTACCGCCTGATGTGACGTCAATATATTTTTTCCCTTTCTCTGCAGCTTCAATTTCTTTGTTCAGATCAACTGCAGAATGGCTGCTTTCAGTTTGATTTTTAGATCATCATTTTGATCTGCAGCTGAGGTTTATCATCTCTTATATGTTCTGTTATGACCTGGAAATCATCTTTGATCTTCTCAGCCTCATCTATCTTGCTTTTTTCCAGCTGCAGTATGGAATTTTCATCTTTCAACTGTCAAACATAATCTTGAAAAAAAATTTCCTTTCAGATATTTAGAAATTGAGTACTTCATATTGCATTGTTGGATAAGTGATTATAGTTGTAGAAGCTTCAATAATTTAATGTTTTGATCCGAAAAATAGTTATAGGAGGGAACTGAACTAACACCATCTTATTGGAAAATGATCCTGAATTCAAAAGTTCATTATGCTTCAATGATTCTTTACCATTTCTAATGATAATCTGTGCTTTCAATATCACATGCCCATGGTCTAAAGTTCATTAAGCTTCAATGATTCCTTACCATTTCTCATAATACTCTGTACTTGCAATATCGGACGCCTGTAGAGTGTAGCCTAACACCAAATTTCTCTTCACTGTTCTTATGAAAGACAATCACTTAGAAATTTTAACTTAGTGGGATATGGTTCAGAATAATGCTAAATTACTTTTATCTCTGGGGCAATTCTTAGAAATCAGAGCATCTAACAAATTCTTGGAAATGAGAAGTCCGTTTTGACTAATCAGAGCACCTAACAATTGCAGGAAAAAAAACGTAATTCAACATTAATCCATGCGACTTTTCTGATATTTTTAACAATTGGAAGTGGCTCTAGAGATCAGCTCCATTTACAAAAAAAAAAAAAAATACTTTTTTTGGGGAGATAACAGTGGTTTCTTTGGCATTACGATACTTATCTTCATGACTCGTTCCATTTGCCTTTCATAAACTAAATTGGCATACCTTGTTCTGATTGGTTGCTATGTGTTATAATGAATTAGTATGCATCAATATGACTATTATGATCTACATGTCATTTCGAATATTGCACTGATATTTTCGTATTATGTGACATGTGAATGTGGGTTGTGATTTTGACTTCCCTGACTTTGAAGTAGAATCTATCACAACGACTGTTTTAGCAGCTGCCCATACAGCCTTGTGTGGTATAGGAATCTTTTTAGAATTTGATGAAGCCTTCAAGATGAACAAAGGCTGCATGACAATGGACCAGCTTATCTTGTTCAGATCTAGCTATCTGAATGTAATCTCTACTTTTCAACATTCATATCTAAATTCAAAGAAATATGCTGTGCTAGAGTAGAGATTCCTTCACACCAGCAAAGGAGTTAAAAATAAGAGAGGTGAAGTGGAGCAAAGAAGAAGAATAGGAGAAATAATAGGAAGAGATAAAGAGGACAAAGGAAAAGGACACCTCCAATTGCTAACCCTTTATTTAGAAAATAGACCATGTCTTACCATAGTTAGGGCTTTTTAAAAGCAATTAAGATAAAACTAAATTAGCCTGCTAAAACCTTTCTAATATAAGATTTATTTAATAACAAATAACCAGTTGACAACAACCAGCTAAATCCCAAGAATATATGTACCAATGAGTCTCTAATTTTGATTGACAATTAGATTCCAAAAACCCCTAGCAAAATAACCTAACAAATAATATGAAAATAGTACAAAATAAAGGATGAAACCTAAGAAACTAAAAAATAAATCCAACTATCCAAGCCCTTAAATTCTTGATTTCATTGATCACCTTTGTTGTGCTTGATTGTGCTATTGCGTTCCTCCAGATTTTGGAAGGTGGCTGACCCCAACATTGGAACTTTAATATGATGTTGTTTCTCAGAACAATGATTTTCTCAGATGAGTGAGGCTGTGCCTTCTGGTAAATACTAGTGTGCCTCTTGGTAAACTTGGTGAAGATATTGATGTTTGGATCTTTGGTGGATAATTGTAAAGAAACTGGAAGTGATGGTCAAATAGAATTACTGGATATTGGGGGATCTTGATTTGATGTTTGTTATGTGGTGGATCTTTGTTTGAGGAATCAAAAACCATCAAATTTACAAGAACATATTCGTTGTTTAGTGGATCCTTGGCAATTTCTTATTCTATGAAAACAATTTGTCTTTCATGATTGGATCTTCAACAGTTTGCTTTTTATCTCATCATTGGAGATATTTTTTGTTCTTGCTTGAGGGAATGGAGTTCATTTTACATATCTTCTATTATATTGGAAATTATAGTGTATCTGAGGTGTTTGAATTAATGGCAGATTTGCAACAATTGGTTGTGCTTGACTGCAGTAAGCGTCCAAACATGCGAACTTGTTATCTAGTAAAAGCATTTAACTTCATGAAATCCATAATCTTGTGCACTTGTTGCAAACATTAAGACAATGCTGATCAAAGTTGCTGAAAGCTGCCTGCTTTAGGTGTGTTGCCTGTATTTGACTTGCTCTCATGCCACTCTGATATAACCTTGTAGATGAACACAGGTTTTATGATAATAAAAAAAAGTTGATTTGATTCAGATTCAAAATAATCTGAAAGGAATATCTGCTTTATGATATTCAAATCTGAAATTAAAGAGATCTGGTGTGTAAGCAGAAACTAAAGATAAAAGAGAGTTAAAAGTGAGGGAAGAAGAAGAATAAGAGCAATAGAAGTGAGAAAGTGGAGAAAGGAGGTCTGCAGCCCTAACTAGGACTTTTAAAATTAAATAAGATGAAACCAAATAAGCTAGCAAAAACCTTTGTAAAAGAAGTTTTATCTCTTAGGAGATAACAGTTGATAGCATTGAACTAAATTCACCAATAATTTATGTACTAATTGGACTAAATTGACTGATAATTGGACTCCAGAAAAAACCTAGAAAAATGAACCAATAGAATAATAAAAAAGTACAAAAATAAAAGATCAAACCTAAAAAACTAAAAATAGTTATGACTATCTAAGGCTTTAAATTCTTGATTACATCAGAATTACTTGAGAATCAATGGTGAATAGAAAAAGAGGCTAAACTATGTCTATGGTGAATATGGAGATGGAGAGGCTAAGCTGTATGTTTGGGCTAGTCCAGAACACGTACATTAAATTGCATCAAAGATGAAAAAACTGATAAAAGTTCTCTTCTTCAAATCATATTCGATATTCTGTTGAAGAGGCCTTATACAGGACACTCTAAATGTTGGAGTTAAAAAGCAAGCGACAATGCTTTTGCACGTCATAGGCCACAATGTCAAGAACAGAATGATTGGACTCAGTTTCATTCAACTTGGATAGATTATTAGTTACTATTTCAGTCCAAGTCCTTTGCGCTATTGGTAGCATGAACTTATTCATCTTCATGCACATCGCTGTGCCCACATCTCATAGGGACACCTTGAAATTAGTCAAATTCAATCAAATCTAGTGTTACTTGAAATTCTCAGTGCATGCATCTAGAATTGCATCCATAGAATTGTGTTGGTGTGCTTGATGGAACACATACATGCCAGTGTTCCAGCAGAGTTTGCAGCCTTCTGTGGAAAGAAAATGTACCCAACATGGAATATCCTTGTTATTGATTTTGACCATGTTCCAAATATGTCTTGGTAGGACAGGAGGGTCTAATGTATGATGCAATTGTCCTAGGGTTATGGAAGGTAAAAATCTTATTTTCCTAGAGACTTTAATATGATAATCAAGATATATGAGTAATTTATGCCTTGTCCTATTATTCAGGGAAATACCTTGTAGTCAATGTTGGCATCTCATGAAGCCAAGATTCTTAGCTTCCTATTGCATTGTTGATTGCTCCCAACAACTGCTCCACCATTACACTCTTCCATTGAGTGTGACTGATTAACTGCTTTAAGATTTTAATCTTCATACCATTCGTCCCATATTCGATGGATCTAGTTTTAGCATGCTGTACCATGCACAAGTATGTCATAACCAATGGCTGTGATGAGCTCATTCCATCATTGTGTAGTTGGGATCCTCTTACCAAATTTGAATGTAGGGGCTGCAGAATGAGTGTTCAAATGATTGGATATGATCCACAAGGTCTAAAGTGTCTAAATCTAAAAATAAATGTTTAAGAGAGTATTTCACATGTATCAAATCATCCCAAATCGTTAGTTCTGTTGACATTTAGGCACCTACATTGGAGATAGTCCTTTGGATGCTTGCCTACTGCTTATAGACTTTTGTAACATTGATTTATGTTTGTACATTTCTATGCGTAATGTACTTATGTGCTTTCATACTTGTATACATATATAATCATATATGTATATCTATGAACACCAGCACAACATACATGTATATGAATATGCATACTTTTGTGAATACCTGTTTATATGCATATGCTCATACAATTATATAGTATAGCGTGGGTGGAAATAGAGGATGTTGCACTTGCTCTAATTTGCAAATGTGGGATTAAAACCAATGAAAACTTAAAACTGTTGTATATGATTTATAAGGTTAGTAATGCCTGTGGATTTAGAGACATCCAAACGTCCTAAAATCAAACTATTGTATACTGCCTTTAGAATCATCTATTTGGGATAGTTTGATGCATGGGTAAGGATTCTCCAACATATCTGTTCTTTCATTTGTAAACATGTTAGACCTTTTTCATCATATCAAATGGATTGAATCCCCATTATGGCTTTCAATATTTGAATTGGCATTACGAGTTTACCCATATGTACACAATATATGTCTGCATGCATGTAGATTTATTTGATGTTTCCAGCGTATAACCAATTTAGTCGTTCCTTGTGCCATAATGTATGATGCAAATCAGGTCAATGATCAAATATTCATTAAATTCTGTATATTTCAAAATACATGACCAAAATTTAAGTGGTCCAGAATTCAGATAACTCAGAATGGTAGATCTGAACAGCGCTTATGTTTTGTTGCTGAAACCATTCATTTAATGATTGTTCGATGCATTCTGCAACTAAGCGTTTAAGACATTTAGATCATGAATACGGTGGACCATCAATTTTGATCCACTATCTTAATGTATATCCAGGGAATTCAGGGTTGTTGTACCCTGTGATCATTGAAGCCAGTCCACATATATGTCATTGGTAAAATATGTATGTTTGTATGTATATTCTTTAGCTTGATGTTTTAACCACTGGCTACTATCATTTTGAATGGTCGTATCTCATATGTTTTTCGCATAAGATGAGTTTTTTATGCCCCATGTCTCTTGAAGTGTTGGATTAAAGACCTTTTGACAAATATTTTGCTGAGAACCTCGGTAGTTCCAACGTTTTGAAGTTTTGGTTGGATTCTAACCATTTTGGTGGAAATGGAAATAAAACTGGTCCTCAGTTTTGGGTTTTTCTAGTTTCAGCTTTTTTGTTCTGTTTCAGTGGAAATTGATGTCTGTGGTCTGTTTGATGCAGAAATAGGATTATTATTTTATTTATTTTAAGTACATAGGATACAGAATATCAATTTTCAATGATTTTTCTTTTGTTTTCTTGAGTTGAAGCAGGATATAGACAATCAAAATAACTATGAGTGGGCTAAGATCCCCGGAAAAGCTCTTATGGAGTATATGAACAGCCAAATACAACTCATTTCACAGGAACAACATCTTTTTTATGAAAAATAAATATGAAATTCTATAACTACATGCAATTAATTATATATCTGTTTAGCCTGAAAATAATTAGAAAGAAATGCCCAAATTCAATATATTATGAGTGTTACTGAAAAATGAAAACAAATATTTGCCTTGGGCAGTAAGAAGCTTCACGATTTCTGATTAATGAATTCTTGCCAAATTGAAGCTCAAGATGTAAATTATATAATGTATACACAGTACAAAATACTAATATGCTCATTGAATTTTACTTACATATAATATTAAATTCAGCATAAAATTGCAAAAATTATTCCTATAAATATAAAGAATTTATATAAGATAAAATATTCTGAAATGTGTGTAATAACTTTTCTACCTTTTTTCCTTGTACTTTTCTAACTTTTCAGATTGTTTTTCACTTTTTGACAGAAACATTGAAGCTTGGAGATAAACTTCTGAAACCACTGAAACTGATGAAACCATGACTCAGCAGGCTTGTCGGCTTGTCCAAAACTAAAACCCAAATTGAGTTTTAGACCTTGGTCCCTTTGGTAATGATCAAGTTTTGTTATTATTCAGTTGTCAATGATTGGCTGATCAACCTTCTTTGAAGGTTTTTCCTATTATTGTCATTAATTTGGGGTAACCTATAGCGTTAACCATTGGAATGTGAGGATTAAGTCGCCTATCTTTTTAGTTACTTGAATTACATATTTTTCTGTGGCTATACTTGACTTTTAACCATTACCACTCCTTTCTCTTGGTCCTTTGTGATAGATGGAAATTTATTCAATGGTGACCTCTGTCCATTCATGTTATTCAGGAAGGATATAGACATTTCAATGGCTTCAACAAGAAAATTGAGAAATGTGAACAAACGCTTTACTAAATTTAATGAAGAGTGGCCTGATAAAGACAGGACAAATGTGAACAAAAGTAAGACCCGAGTAAGTACATGTGGTCTCGGCAAAACTCATGGTTTCTTTTATTGCAAAATTTATTTTGTTGATCATGTGAGACACTATGGCATTAGCTCAATTTTTTATCTTTTGCACGTGGATAGATCGATTCTCTGCTTGCTACATTCATTATATTGTGGTTGCCATGTAAATGATTAGAGGGTGCAAAGCAGGCAACTGTTTCCATATTCCATAAAGAATCCCTGATGGTCTATCTTATTTATGAATACTCTTGCTGACAGTTGATTTATCGGATGACTTGCTGGCATGGGGTGAGATATACAGAACCAGTCTCTACTGCAATTGGAATGTGCAAGTTTAGTGCTGGATGCTAGGTTTCTATGAGCTGTTAATTCTGTTAATTTTATTAACTCAGTGATTGATGGGGAGCAATTCTAGATTTAATTGTTGAAGCCAGGATACCTTTTCAATGCTAACAGCATAGTTTACAGCCCCGTTGTAATGCTGATGCCGTTATGTGGAGGCTCAATGGTGTGTGTTTACGGCTTTGATGCCTTGAAAAATGTGTAGTCTTGTTCCCCTGTTGCCCTGAAGCCTTTCCTTGGTTATATATGATAATCCTGCAAACATATGGTGGCTCTTTAGTTGTTCTATGATGTCTATGTAAATCACGCTTCTAAAGTTGTGGAATCACTAATCAATAAACAACTGTGTGGTTTTCCAACTTATTCATTACATACGTGGTTTCTATGTTATATCACATACTGTAGTTTTTCTTCCCACAAGCACCAAAGGAAACTATTTGCAATAATCAACTAAAATCTTTCTTAGAGCAAACAAAAGGAGAAATATCTAACCTTCACTCCCACTAGAGCTCTTCAAAGAGAAGAATAGGTTTGCAAAGATGCTTAGATCATGACATGGCTGTAGAGCATGATATTGCCTGTGATAGTTCCAGCAATATGCTTTTGAAATCATCCTAGGAGATTGGGAATATACTGAATGATGGTGCTGCTGGTTAGTACACAAGATCAGTGCTGAGACTGCTTTTGAAATCATCCAAGGAGATCTGGGATGCACTGACAATTATTGATTCTACTGATAAGTACATAATAAGGGTGGTTGGGTTTATATTTGAGATCTTCACCATCTAATATGGAGAAATTCTGTCCATTGAATATATTGCTGCTCTGATAGGCCTCTTCATAAAACTGAACTTGCATGACCTTTAACTGGTGCTTGTTGAAACTAGTTATTTCATGATTTGTAAAGATTACCTTTAGTCAGTTAAATGGAGGGATAAGATGAATAAGATCAGAGTCTAGACGTGGCATGGGTTTTGTGGGACATGCTTGATGGTTTTATTATGGTAGATCTAATCCGTCTAGGGGCATAAGAATGATTAACTCTTCCCAGGGATGCAAATTCAACCAGTCACAAACCTTGTATATCATACTGTTCATGCCTGCTTTGACATTTACAACAGAACACGGTTGCATGGACTAAGCAAACTCATGCTGTTGCTTATGATTAATCTGGTCCGGTAACATCCTCAGCTTCTTTAATATTTGTTAAAGACAGCATTATTCTCCAAGGAAGTCAGTCAACTTGCAAGCATTGTTGAAAAGTTCACCTTCCACTTGTCAGGTAGTCAATGGCATTTTCTTTATATTCTCTTGATCAGTGATTCTAGAGCTTCTGATCACATGATTGGTCAGTAACTTGTATTTGGTTCACTTGATTCATCTTGTTCTAGTATGATAGTAATCATGGGCACATGGTTCTTTTACCAAGAGTGCTAGCTTTGTTATGATTCATATTATGATTCATCCTACCATGAATCTTTCTCCTTTCTGTAGTATGTGCACCTTTTTCCCATGAGTACTATTTGTCAATTATCTAAGCAATTTCTTCATTCTACATGTGTTTGAAAACAAAAGAACTGGAAAGGTAGTTGGAGGCAAATAAAAAACACTCAACCACATGAGTGTTGTTACCACATGTTTCCTCTAACAGACATTTGTCTCCCTGTATCAGTGACATTGCCAGTTTTATCATCCTTTCTGTAGAAAGTTAAAGAATCTGGACCTAATATATTTTTCCTTCTGAAATGTTTTCATGAAAGGGTGTTAACGAGAAATGCTGTAGAAGTTCTACTTTTGTGTCTTAGAAAAAGGGAAAATATGTGATTTACTGTTCTTTTATTCGTGATACTGCAAGGAGATATTTTAATGTTTCATATTCAGTTGGATTCGAGGTACCTTATTGACTGCATGATTATTTGTCTAGATTGACATGAATATATGATGTGAAAAATTGTATATTTAATGTTTGGGATATATAGAAAAAGGGACTCGTTTTTTGTTTTTCTTAAGAAATGCAAACAAGGTATGGTATGGAAATTATACTATACTTGACATCCTCTCCATCTTTCTCCTAATTAAGAACAGAATTAAGCACATTTTAAATAGGGGTTGCAAAAGGGCCACCTGTCACATAATCCTCACTAGCTGGGGACTGGGGAGTATAAGTTATGTAAGGATGCAACAGTGTTCCATAAATCAGTCAAGCTATGCAAAGCATCCATGAAGAGATTCCATCATTTTGTTTGTCTCTACCATAAGTGTGTTGATTCCATTACTAGTTGAATCCTAGCATTTGTCCCTTGAATTTGGATGGCGTGTTGAAGTCCAGACCATGCACCTTCCATGTCAATCAAGTTGATCTGAAATTTCTGACTAGTGGCATACGAGAAGATCTCCCAAATGGTTTCTAAAACTACTCTGATAATCAGATGAGCAAATTGGCTGAAAAGGTCTAGAGAAACAAGAGACATGAAAAGGGAGGAGAATAGGAAAAAGCTCCTTATTCACTTCTTTGATTTATTAGTTTATTCTTATCTATCATGCCCTATATGTTATACTTTATAAATATTTATGATTTACCCATATACAACTCATGTTTGAGGGGATCCGACGGAGTTTTACGCTGGCTGTCAGCTACCTAACGCAATCCTCCTTCTTTACCCAGGCTTGGGACCCGCCTTGGCGGAGTTTTATGATTTACCCGTATCTTGAATTATATTTTTTCATTGTGTTAACAGTCTGTGAAATGGAGGCCTGTCAGGACTCATGCTTTTAGATTTCTAGTTATATGTTATCATTAATGTCCTCACAGTTAAGTTATTTTTATTTATTACAATGATATATGTGTGTATTATGTTTTGATATTTGTCTGTATAACTGAACCAGTAGTACAGATATATCCTGTAATCTGTGAATAATGTGCACATTATATGTGATTATGTTTCCAAACTTCTGGTAATGTCACTATGCAGAAGAGGAAATTGTCGGACATGTTAGGTACTCAATGGAGCAAAGAAGAGCTTGAGCGTTTCTATGAAGCCTATCGAAAATACGGGAAGGACTGGAGAAAGGTTTGCCCATATTGTTTTCTGAACTTCCTTTGTTTTCGAGAAGGTTTGCTTGTGATATATGCGTTTTTACACCAATACTGTAATTATTGAACAAAGGAATTTGTTGCTCCTTGGTTTCTGTCAAAATGCATGTTATCTGGGATGGATGACTTCAGCCAGGGGTTCCTTTTCTTTTTCTCCAGTTATGAAGCATTAAAACTTCTGCATGTGTTAATAATCTTCTAAAAGTATTGCCTCGTTTGGGTTACCAGGTGGCTGGTGCAATACGTAATAGATCATCAGAAATGGTGGAAGCGCTTTACAATATGAATAAGGTAAAGTGTATTTTCTTGATGTGATATTTTACTCCTTGAATTTGTGCAACTTTTTCTAATCCTATAATATTCTGCTTCTGAAATGCATATTATCTGCAAAAGCACTTTGAAGTATGCGATATTATTTACTGGTTTATAGTCATTTAATATGCTCTTGCATGTCATAAATATGAAGAGGGGAGAGAAAAAAGAAATATACATGCACATACACTTCAAAGAGTGCAATGTTCCTGCACATATGTTTCTGTTTGCTAGATTGTGCATGCTTTTTATGGATCTTTTTAATAAATTTAGTTTGGATTAACCTTTATATTTACACGATCTTCACATTCTTCTCCATATAGACACATACATATAACTCTTACATCTAACATGTATAATAGTCAGTCAAATATTCTGTTTCCTAAAATTTCCGCCAAACTACTGTATCTTCCTCTCTCCAAACTAATGTAACCCTGAGCAGGATGGAATTATGATCCATACGCTAACACAGAAACAAAGTAGTAAATATAGTTTGATATTATATACAAATTTTGTTAACTGCTGCAGGAATTTATGGTTTAAGCACTTTTATATTGCTTCTTTTCTTGAGCTTTTTTAATTGAGTTTTCCTTGAATCTGTTTTGACAGCTTATGGTTCTAGAAGGTTAATCTCTTTGGCTTTTTGATGGATCTATTTTTTTAATATTTACTAGCACTCTTGCTGGTTATATCATTCTTCTTTGGTCACCATTTACCTTTAGTATTTTTCCTACATATACCATTATATGTTATCAAATAGTCGTATGAGTCATTTAATTATGAATTGTACCTCGATAGCTTGTTTTTTCTTTTTCTCATGTGGCTTATCTTTCTTGAATTAAACCTTTACTCTATGCATGACAGTCTGCACAAATAGCTTGATGACTTAAAGATCCACTAACATTATCTTCAAGATGGTTCTATATTTCTTGAAATTCAGATTGAACTCTTTCATAGGTTGCAAGGTTTATGATTATGTAGTCCTGCAAAAAATGAAAATTGTTCATATGTTAGTTACGAACTTCAGACGACCATGACAATGAGTACTTGTCAGCTTTGGGTGCACTGGATTCAAAGTTAATGATGAGGAAATGAGGTTAACTACCTGACTATTGATTCGTTTACCAACAGTTCTATCCTGAAATTCAAACAACCTTGAGCCTTGAAAATACCATAACAAGCTCAATTCTTTTAGTTGATTTATTTCTGATAAAGTTGAAGTTATTATGAACCATATTGCATGGGTATGCTGATTGGGGTGAGTGTCTTAAGTGTTGAATCCTTTTAATGCGCAAGAGTTTTTTCTTTTGGCCTCATTCCTAGTGTCATATTTGCACCCATATCATGCTGTGTCAACGTGGGTTCTTTGGGGTAAACCAGATACTCCAGATAAGATAGGTTAGAAGAATACGCTAATCCACTGGACAGCTTTGTCTGATAACCTTGAAGCTGTGTGTCATGACTTGGCTTATTGAATGGTGGGTTGAGTTTGGGCACTTCATTCTTTGGCTAATAGAGGTACAAGATCATTATATATTGAGTACTACTGATTTATAAATTTTATAATTTTACTACAACACTTTTACAGTACACTGTAGTTGTTTTAATTTTTATAATATTGTCTAGAGAAGGAGCTGTCCTCATAAGCCATGTGTTATCTGCATGAATATATCTGAAGTCGCTATGCAATTTCAGGCGTACTTATCCCTTCCAGAAGGAACAGCTACTGTGGCTGGGTTAATCGCAATGATGACTGATCACTACAATATTCTGGTGAGACTGGATCTGAAGTTTCTTATTGATGTTACTGTTAATATATAGGCTTATGTGGTGCTCAGTTGCTGTTTTTTTTCCCCTTTTGTTTGGGGGGGGGGGGGGGGGGGGGTTGTGAGACAAGTACATGTGATCCTTTGATAATACCAGCGTAGTGGCTGGTGCCAGTTTGAGCAATTCGTCACTTCTTCATTGAAGTGGTCTAATATGGGCATTGTATTGTGTTATTTAAATTTTTTATTTTTGACTACTTGATTCATATGATAGGGGACTCCAAATTTTACGTGATTTTGGTTTTGTAAGGAGCTTAGAGGTAGTCAATCACATCCCCTATCTTCTGATTTCACCAGTGCAGATTTGACTTCAAATTCAGTCATCTGGAGTTTAGTTCATCTCTCTCTCTCTCTCTATCATATACATACATATATACATACATATACATACATACATACATACATACATATACATACATACATACATATACATACATACAGGATTTGTTCTTTGGTGGCTGTATCAAAATGACAGAAATTTAATAGTGGAAGATTAAAACTTTTTATAAAAATATATTGTTTTAAACATGTATCCATATCAATCTGTGTATAACAATTTTAAAGTAGCCAAAGAAAGTATTTATGTGCATCACAAGTTAAATCATTATAATTGGTTGGTTTCATTTTTCCTTTTTAATTTTTAAAAGGCTATGATGTTTGAAATTCTAGATTTTGTTCTTTTGTTTATTTAGTATGATTTCCTATTCCGCTTCATTTAATATGATTGGAAATTTTAAGGAGAGAAATTTTCACAATTTCCTAATGGGCCAAGCTTAGTTAAGCACTACTAATCAATTTATTTTCACTAAAGCATAGCTTATGAAAAGGCTAAAGGCATAGAAACGTACACTATACAAGCGCTATGTTAAAAAGATAAGCAATAAACTTATCAACATGAATTGTTTGAAGTCCTATAAACAAGTATGTGAAATAAATATTCTAATGATTTATAACTGAAATCATTTGATTGTACAACAAAGTTCATGATAAAAAAAATCAAAAAAATAATCTCTTAAAAGAGGTTAAGAAGATCTACATTAAAAAAAATGTGGAAATGTATTGGTTTACAACATTTTCTTCCTCCATTCCCTTGTCATGTTTGTGCTCTCTCTCTTTCATGTGCATGCATCTGAACATGTGCATGCGTCTGAAGCTCCGCTGGGTTTATTCCAATTGAAAATATTGAAGGCAAGCTATTATAATATGGCTGTGTTGAAAAGAAATATTAACTGTTTGTGATTTCATTATTTTCAGAATAATTTCATTTTTGGAATGATCTGTGATATGATGTACTATTTCTAGTCAAGGAATCTGACGAGATTGGTGACTTGGAAATGGAATAGAACAAAGAGTAAAAGAGCATGTTGGTTTGAGAGTATACATGACTTTGTTACTTACGATAGGATAAGATCAACAAAATAATATAGAAATCACCCAGTCAAGATTTGTTTCTATCTAGAACTCAGGAAAGTTCTCTCCTTGGGGGCACCATTGTGTCACTGCCCCAGGATCTGCTCCTATGTGTATGCATATGCACATATACATGCATACATACACATATGTATATACATAAGTATGTGCATGTATTACATGCATATATGTGTATACACACATATAATAGAGATATGCATGCGTCTATGCGTGTGTGAGCATGTGCATGTGTGTGCGTGCATCAGTTTGATCTAGGAAAGAATACCATATTTGGAACTTCTCACATGCATGCCAGCACAAGCAACTGTATACATAGCGAACCTTGGTCATTGAAAGATTGCAATCTTGGAAACACTGAGGAAAGCACCTAATAGATATTTGGTGTTCTCAGTCCATAAAGGATGTGCCTGGTCCAAGTTTCCAGCATCAAAAGTGCAGTCTTTTTGTTCATGTGTATTTACTATTGCATATCAATTATGCCTGCATACACTAGTGAATCCCGCTTATTTGGAATGTGATACAACTCTACCAGACTCGATGTTTTCATTTAAGTGCAGCAAGGAAATCTCCTTTGTAGTTTGTACTACAAAATTGCTCTTGCTTTTAACATTCATGAAGTCTATGGACTAGATGAATTTAAACTGGACTGATGATAAGATTACTAAAATTAACTAGCATTTCCAGTAGACAAAATGATATGAATTTTATATTTAGAAAACTGATTTTGTCTGTGTAGAACATCTTGAAGAAATTGCCAATATCTGTCATGGCAGCTCTAATGATAAGCATTGCTTCCCAATGATACTGTGAACTCCATACCCACTGCTGAATACTGTCAAAATACTGGGGTTTGGCACTATGCCTGTAATCTGAAAACAGATATGTATCTAATATTGCTCCTGAGTTTAAATTGTCTCATAACCGTAACCATCAAGCCTTGTCCAACTAGTTGGGTTTGGTTTCACAGATCCTCATTCGCCAATCTTTCATACTTAAAATATGTGACACGTGGAAATCTTCTGTTTAAAACTTCACATTACTATGTAAGAACTAGTTGTCCGAACCTGTTACTTATAGAGGAAGTACACACTTATGGCTTTTAACCTTAAGTCATATTCTTGTTGATACACAACTTGAAATGGGCTTCTGATAACAAATAAGTTGTTTACATTAAATTGCTAATGCCACCCTATGTCCATTCTCCACACAAGATTATTCAGTCTGTAAATTCTTTTAAACATGCACCGGTCCCATAACCTGGAGAGCATTTTGAATATTCAAGACCCTCATTATTCATTGAAAATTAAGCATATTGACTTGGATTGCAAAGATGTTTGCCATATTTATTGACAAATTATTTCACCTTCCAATAATAAATCTTTAGTTATGCTATGGATATAATTTTTGCAAAGTTAACAGTGTACTGGTTTATATTATTATAAAAAAAAAAAGGAATCTAGAGGCTAGATTCTCTAAGGATATATTATGATAATCCAGTCACTATATCCTTGTTATCTGGGTGCACTGAATAAAGTTTTGCAAGTTATTGTGGCTTATCATTTTGTTGTTCCTGTTTTATAATTTTCCAAATATCTAATTTTTGTGGATGATAGTTAACTGGAAAGCCACGGTATTGCTAGACTTCTAAGATTTATTCTATGCTACAACTGACTTTGTAACTCGTAGTCCTGCAATGTGGTCCGAATTTCTCATGGCTATGCTTCTGAAATTTTGCATGCCAGCTTTTATTTTGGTTGTGTTACTGTTTGGTTGGACAAGTTGGTTTTTATCTGAAGCAAGGAACTATTGAGTGACAGGAAGGGAGTGACAGTGGTCGTGAAAGCAATGATGTGTCAAGAACATCTCGCAAGACTCAAAAGCGTGGCAGGGGAAAATTTCGACTCATGCCAAAAGGTTCTGATGGTCACTATCCTGATCTATTGCAGTATCAGTCAGGTCTATCAACCTCAGGATGCCCGTCATTATTAAAGAAGAAGCGAACTGGAGGTAATTTTCAAGGTTTCAGCATAATGCCTCTGTAGAATTTCTGTTATTGTCCTGATATTTACTTGTTTCTGTCACGCTTATAAGGTATATTTTCTGAATAACTTTATAGGAAGCATTGCTTCTTCATTTGACAAACTGCTGATAGTTTATTTGGTTGAGAAGTTCACTGCTAAGCTTTTATATTTTAGAAAATCAGGAGATGTAGAGGCAGAAAAAATGAACCTGTCCTCTCCAACTGCCTACTTATTTTAGTTTCAAGAAATCAACATTTAGACTTTCCAATAATTTTTTTATAAATTCTTTATCACTATCAATTTGAGGTGGTAGCAGATGAAAGTAGGGCCAAGCCATGCACCCAAACATGCAGAAATACTGGCGTCTATTACTTTGTTTTAACATTTTATAACTCCTGGTTACAATATCTAGACCTGCAATTTCCTTTAAGTTGGCACTGGACCTATCACTCTTCCCAACTGCCAAGTGCTGTTTATATTCGTTTCATCAAATTTTTATGTCTTAGTTTTATTCTTTGTTCTGAAATTTTCTATGAATTGTCTTGAAAGAAACACTTAGATTTCAGAGCTTACTTGCATATGGCCAGGTTGGTTTTTCCAAAAGCCTTGAGGGTTGGCTTATTTTTTAGTTGCTGTTCAACTACCCTCTTGTATTGCTTTTGATCAAGGCTTCCAAGTTTGATTAATGGTACTGGTGTAATTATGTATAATAATATGATTGTTATCACATTGTGCTCTTCTCTCTATGATAAATTTAGCCGTTGTGCTTTACTCCTTTGCCTATAATTCCTACCAGTTGCCATTGCATTTCATCTGGTCTGCACGCCTCTTTCTTTATCAGCGTTAGAATCTACTTCATTTTAGTTAATGTAGATGTTAAGAGTCTCATTTAGTCAATCTTTGTTGTGGATGTTCTCATACATCTGATGTTTTCACATATATATACACGTAGACACAAAATATAAGGTTCTATCTTTTCAGCTGTGAGTAAAATTGAGTTCTTGAAACGTTGCAGATCTGTTTTCAGGTAGCCGACCTCGTGTTGTTGGAAAAAGGACTCCACGTGTCCCTGTTTCAAATATGTTCAGCAGAGATGACAGGGATAAAGTACTTTCTCCGAATAAACAAGCACTGAAATCTGTTTCAGACACTGCTGATGATGAAGGTGCTCATGTGGCAGCATTGGCTTTAGCAGAGGTTTGTCAGAGAGGAGGCTCACCACAGCTTTCTCGAACCCCTGGAAGGATAGCTGATCACGTGAGATCTTCTCCTGCTAAAAGTGGTGAAAAAAAGGTAATTATTTAAAATTCTGAAGTTTGTTTCTTCTCCAATAATGCTACAAGTGATAACAAATGTCTTCCTAATACAAAATCTAGAATGCTGAGTTGGAGATGGATGGTTCAAAGTTCATAGGCATTCTATTGGAGGGTGACTGTCATGAAGGTAGCTTAGGAAGTAGAGAAGCTGAGAATGGTGATTTTGCTAGAGATGTTACTGATCTGATGGAAAATGAAGGCACTGCAGCAGTTGAAACTCAAAGGAAGGTGAAGAAACCTAAGGGAAAAACTACAAAAGCAGCAGCAGACGTGGAAAATAATCAATTTGTTGATGACAAGGAAGCATGCAGTGGTACTGAAGAAGGCATCAATATTAGAAAGATTAAAGGTGAAATTGTCATGGAGAATATGGATGGTAAAACTGCTAAAGGATCCAAGAGTTCAAGGAAAAGAAGCCGCCAACTATTTTTTGGAGGTAAGCTTCAGATTTTATGTGCTTTTTATTGGTATTCTCAATATTGTTAGGAGGTAGTTTTCACTTTTTGTTTTCCTTGTAATAATTTTTTTGGTGGCTGTGATGATATTTTGTTTTTTATTCTTTATTTCTAACTTAACAATGTGCAAGTTGGAATTGAAATTCTTTCTATCATCTTCTTTTATTTAATTCTGATGCTTATTCCATATCATTTATTGTCAAGTATCATCTGAATCAAGCACATCTATGATCCTTTCTAGAGTAAACTTTCTTCCTTTTCAGAAGTTGATGGTAGACATGACCTTTATACCAGGATCCAGTCCATGCTTGCCATATAGTGATAAGCATATGTCGATGGGAAAAGATGGTGTACACTAACAAGTACAATTGTCCAAGAACTTAAAAAAATTCACTTGCTCAAGAAGGAAGTTTAATATCATAAAGGTGTAGTAATCAGTTTATATTTTGATGTCTTCTCAATCATGATGTTGTTGGTCATTTAGCATGAACTTGCCATAAAGCTTCTTGATCATTGTCCTAAAAGGTGGCCGTGGGTGTAGTAGTGGTATCAAATTATCAATGATCCAGCATAGCCTAAGTACGTTATGTTTGGACCATCTTCGGAGTAGAGACATGGTTATTAGACAAGGTGTGATGCAATTCAACTCGTACTGGAAAGCTACTTGATGACTAATGTGCTAGCAGTGGTTTCATCCTAAAATTCCTTTTATGCTATTTTCGGTGAATTTTTGTAGGTGATGGTTCTTAAGGGTCATCCTATTACTAAAAGTTTGAGCATGAAGGATAGTTGGGAGTCAAGTGCCACCATGTGATGATACTTAGCCATTAATTTAGGCTCCCTGGGAGTAGGCATGGGCACTGGGCCGTGCCGTGCCAGGCACGGCCCAGGCCCATCGTGCCAGATAAATTATCGTGCCGTGCCTGGCACAACCCATTAACAAATGGACCGTGCCAGGCACGACCCACTAAAAAAAAATTTAAATTCGGCACGGCCCGTGACCCATCAAGAAATGGGCCACGGGCCGTGCCAAAACGGCCCAGAAGGGCCATTTTGGCACGGCCCAGCAACGGCCCTGCTGGGCCGTGCCATCCAGAACGGCCTTGCTGGGCCATTTTGTGGGCCGTGCCATGGCACGGCTGGTGCCAGGAGCACACTATGCGCCTAGGCACCAGCCAGCTGATCCAAGCCATGATCCTGATCAATGATGATGGATCCGACGATTGTGAACGATCTGATCGGAGATGATCCGACGGTTGCGATTGATCCATGCCATAATCCTGATCGGCGATGATCGATCCGACGGTTGCGATCCATCCGATCGGCGATGATCCGATGGTTGCGATCGATCCAAGTCATGATCCCGATCGGCGATGATCGATCGGACTGTTGCCATCAATTCGATCGGAGACGATCCGACGGTTGCGATCGATCCTAGCCATGATTCCGATCGGGGATGATCGATCCAACAGTTGCGATCTATCCCATCGGCGATGTAATCTGAGATGGACAAGATGAACCAGGTCCTGAATCTTTACATGACCATCAGGGCCTGGGCCGTGCCGTGCCATGGGCGGCACGGCCCAGTGCCCACCTCTACCTGGGAGTCACTCATGGTGTCTTTGTGTTGCTTGTTCGGCTTTAGCACAACTGTTGATGCAGGGGTATTTTTGTCCTGCATTAGCTTCCCCTTACCTTTCTCCATTCCATGCCCTAGGTGGCTGGGCCCATTTGGGCCCTCAGGTCAGTTTGGGTCTAGACTTGTGTTTGGCTAAAATTGTTTGGAAGCATTGTTCTAGTTGGAGTCATTATTTTATGTTTTTGCATGTGAAAACTTAAGTCTGTAAAAATTTTAGAAGTTTGTAGAATCCTTTGAGAGGGTCATGTAAAGATTCAGGACCTAGTCCATCTTGTCCATCTCAGATTACATCTTTGAGAGCTAGGTCCTTGGATGGCTATGTGACCTCTGGTCTTTGTAAATTGACCTGCTTGTATTGGTTGGCCCTGGCCAAAGACCTACTGGGTCGGCGATTGGGTCAACTACCAGTAAACTGGTATGGACCTTGGAAAAGTGAACAGAGAGAAAGGGGAGGAAGAGCTCAAATTTAATATTGGCACCGTTAACCCAATCATCAGCTCAGAAATCTTACCCTAATTTAAATTTTGACAACCAAACCTAAAAACCCTCTAAGCAGTCATTAAAGCAAATAACAATAGAAAAACCAAACCCAAGAATATGACATCCTACACCACAAATCCAATCATCAGCTCAAAAACCTGCTCAAATTCTAAATTCAGACAACCAAACCCTAAAGCCCCCTAAACAATCATTAAGAGCAACACAAAATATGGAAACCAAACACAAACATAAGTGAACAAATTGGCATCCTAGTGAGTCACCAGGTCTCATTTTTAAGGAGTATATTATATTACAGATCTAGTACATGATAGCAATATCCTAATGACTCTAAAAGTTAGGACAAGTGGAGCCTAGAATTCATTAGCCAGACTTCTAAGAAGTGATAATTGTACCAAGGACAGCATCATGAATATGCATATTAGATATTACTTTTCCATTAAACGAGATTGCTGCTGCTTGTAATATTTTAATCTTCTGAAATGAATTGTTGGAATAAGTTTTGGTTGCTTATGCGGTAAGCAAGTCTTTGGATATATACATTTCTTAATGATTCTCATTTTTTCCTCAATGAGTTCTTTATATGCAATTTTTATTTTCATTTTTTTTGTTTCTTTTTAAGCGTTGTGATGAAAATATGTTATATGGATTCATACATAATGCTAATTTTGTTTCCTTTCAACCTTGACAATGAAATATGTTCAATAGTGCATTATTCTAAATTTATGTGTTTCTATTTTCTTCTATAGAATTATGTTATCTCACTCTCTTTTAGTGCATGCTATCTTTCTCATCATCGGTTACATTAAATGCACATGAAATATTATCCTTGTTCACCATTCTGTTCTTAATTGGTAGATGAAAACTCCGCCTTTGATGCTCTACAGACACTTGCAGATTTGTCTGTAAATATAATGCAGCCTACCTCTGCTGTTGAATCTGGTTAGTTTCTTATTCGTATATCTCATGATTTCTTTTTATTGTATCTTTTGAGTTTACTATTACTTATTTTGATGCATAACAGGTCATTGTTGTCAGAATCAGTGACATAGTGAACTTCATAATTTTGTTGTTTGCAACATGGTTTTGAATCTCGATGGGATGTCCCATGGGACCTTGGGACAGGTTGCAGTCCCAAGTACTAGGATGAGATTGTTCTGGCATTGTCCCAGCATTGTCTGGGGACATTCCCCATCCTAAGTGTTGATGGGTTGGGATGCTTTCCTGTTTTGTTCCATGGAAAAAGTAGGATGGCCCATAGGATTTAAAACCTTGTTTTGCAATATGATTGAATAACTAAGTACCTCCTTTGGTTCCCTTTTCTCCTTTTCAGAAAGATGATTTTTTAATAATGCACATTCCCATGCCCTTTCATTCTAGATAGCTATTTTGAGAAACACTATCACCAAATGTTAGTACAAAATTGTTATCAGGGTGCATTTACATTTATAAAGTGAGTTATTGTTCAAAACTGTTACATTATTAACATGATCAGGAAATTTGTTTCAAGTGAACCAAAACTTTAACCTTACTTTTTGTGTTTTGAAAATTTGATTTTTTCAATGTCTTTTGGATTTTTAAGTTTGTATCAACTTAGATTGGAGCTGCTAAGGCCATGCTACTGTCATATGTATATATATGCAGAAAAACAAGAAGATAGGCCATGCAAGGTGAATTTAGATTGTTTATCATTATCAACATGCACAACAATCTTATGACATCCAATGTTTTAAGTTTCATATTTTCAGTCAAAATATGTAAAGAAAAATTTGCCCTGATTTCAGAGTTTTGGCAATTTTGGCCATTTTGCAGAACCCATCCTATCTAAGGCTCATGACCTCATTTTGCATAATCTCTAGGTAGAACTTTGCATTATCAAACTCAAATATTATGATCTAGAATTTGATGCAAAAGCATGTTAAGTTCTAGTTTATTAGAAATTTAAGGGCACTTTTTCTTTGCCATTTTGTTGTATTAATTAATCTTTTAAAATGCTACATACTGGGCATGATTTTGTCAGTCCATCTTATAGTTTCATGAACATTAAAGAGTTAAGTTCTATAACTCAACATGAATCAGTCATGCATATAATTATCAGTAAATAGAGTTTTATTTTGTTTGATGATATATAAAGTTTTCCAGTCGCATGATATTTCCATGGTGGTTGATTGGGAAGGTTATTTGTGGTATAACATGGAAATGATATTCTCTCTTTCTAAAACCTTGTTGATTATGACTCTATGGGTATATAATGATATTTTTGTGTCTACAGCAAATTTAATTAATATTGATTTAGCCAAACATTTCCTGAGTTTCATTAATACTAGTTGATACAAAAGATAATTGCTCATTTATCACTCTGTATAGGACTCCTGATAAAAGCTTTATCTTCTGTGCCAGGGCTCTCATGTGCACTCACACATTTAAATGCTGTGTGTGTGTGTGTGTGTGTGTGTGTGTGTGTGTCTGTGTGTGTGTGTGTGTGTGAGAGAGAGAGAGAGAGAGAGAGAGAGAGAGAGAGTTCAATTATCATTTACAGATCAACGTTTAGGTATTTAATATCATTCATCTATAAAAGAACAAAAATTAAGACATGATCCCTTAGTCATTTCTTTGGAGACAAGTCATATTAGTCAGTTTGACTAAATGATCTTGCCTCGATGTGTCTGAGTACTTATTGTTTTTTCATTGGTTATCGGGAATTGTTTAAAGAATTAATGCCTAATATATGGAAATGTCAATATTAGCCAAATGAATTTACAAGCATTGTCCTTTTCATTTATTTGTTCACCTTTGCAATCTTATGTACACGTTATTAATGTAAGCGTTGATCTTCTGCTATTTCTAATATGAGTATTTCTCATCTGAATTCTAGAATCATCTTTCCAAGTTAAAGAAGAGAAAAGAAACATTGGTACTGCTGAGGAGCCTAATATACCTGAATCAATGTCAACAACTCATCAGAGGGTTAAGTCCAAAGGATCAGTGAAAAGGGAGACAGGGCATTCTACAAGTGTTGGTGCAGATGCTGTTACCAGGAAAAGTGCTAAGCCTACAAGGGGCTTACATCATGATGCAAATGCCATTTCTGAAGTGAAGCAGGAAACTTGTGCATGCATCAATAAGATGCCAAAAAAGAAGCGAAAGTCTTTGACTGGAAAAGTAAGAGTTAAATGCATTTGTTTTGATAAACATGACTTGCCATCTTATCTTTTGCACATAACATCATGTGTACAATGTATGAATGTCTCTAGGATATGAGACTTATTTATTTTATGACATTATTTATTTGTTTTTATCATATGCAGGCTTCAAAAGGTGAATTTAATAGTGATTCTCAGAAATGTGAACCACGGAAGACAGAGGTGCCTTAATCTTACCTCTTTGTTTCCCTCATAACTTGATTTCTATTTATGATGGCTAATAAATGATTCTTGGTTAGGTTTTTGAACTTTTTTTTTCATTTTTGTTAACTTATACTTGGCTTTTTCTTGTTAAATATACTTTATATTCAAATCGATGCATTGATATGTAGCTTCTTTGAGTGAGTCTATATAATGCATGGAATAAGCTCTATTATTATCCTGTTTTTCTTGTATAATGAAACCAGGCCCGATTTTGTATAATGATTATTGGTTAGGTTTTTGAACCTTATTTTTCATTTTTGTTAACTTATACTTGGCTTTTTCTTGTTAAATATACTTTATATTCAAATCGATGCATTGATATGTAGCTTCTTTGAGTGAGTCTATATAATGCATGGAATAAGCCCTATTATTATCCTGTTTTTCTTGTATAATGAAACCAGGCCCGATTTTGTTACTTAAAACAACACAAGGAGATGACTTCATTTGTCTTTCTAGCGTGCGTGAGCTCTTGGTTTTACTTGTGTGGGTTTTGTAATTGTTAGATTTGATTCACTGGATGCTGTTTTCATTGCTATTACTGATGACTTTGACTTATGACCTTGTAGAAAGGATTGTTCTTGTATAGTCTCTTTGTGAATAATAACTTTTAGCAATTTGAAATCCTACTGTAGTGAAAACCTTGATAAAAGAGGCCTCAACCATGACATCATTTTTAAAGTTCCCTTGATGTCATTTTACCCTTCTTTGTGAAAAGGTTTAGATGTCTTGTTCAATGAAAATCTTAATGGAAGTTGTTGAAAATTTCTTTTTCATGGACTTCTTGACCATCACAAGGTCCAAATTGATATGTTGTGGTAAAGATGATGGAGAATATGATGAATATTTTCTGCTTAATACATTTAAAATAGGACAATAAAAAGTATCAGATGTTGAGATGAAGAATAAACAACAATATAAAGTAATTATATGTCTGAAAGTGGTTGACATGAAGAGATGCATAATTCCTTCTACTTATTTTGTTTAAGCAACCATTATGAATGCCTACTTTTGAAAAATACACTGTTTGTCAAATAATATTACTTTCATGACTTTCCGAACATGCTTTGAAATCTTGACTGTGCCGTATTGTATCAGCCCTTATTATGTGTCGTACATCAGAGTAATGTCTGCTTCAGAGAATGGTAAGTAGATGCAGGGGCATGGTTAACTTGTACTGTACTGGTAGTGAAAGATATCAGGGCATATCATAGAATTTGAAACCTTGCTTGAGACGGCAACTGTTTTGCATATGCAAGTTACTTGGTTAACTGTGCAGATTGACATTCAAATTTGACTGGAGTGCAACAATTTTGCATATGCTGGCATGTGATACTATGTCTTCTATTTCTCACAACTAAGTCCACTGTCTTCAATGATGTTGATCTATACATGGTTAAACAATTGTTGGCGAGGTGTAATTATAGTATTACATATCATGTAGGTGCCAATTAAGCATTAGCATGGTAGATTATTTTGTGCCATATGATTCTATACTTGACATACGCTATTACAAAAGGTTCACAAATCTGTAAAGGATTCACAGTTGTCAAGGTTTATTCTGTATTTTTTATATTTTTTTAATAAACTGAGATTGATTATTTATATTTTTTGAACATTATTTTTAGCTGTTTTAGTGTAGGATCATATAGATCATCATTGATGTATTTATCATATATTGTTTAGAATGTGCAATAAAATAAGTTAAAGCAATGTATTGCTTAAACTGAAATTTCATAACTATGCTTAAGCATTTACTGCAAAATAAGCTCAAAATTCATGATAAAACTATCAGTGTGGCATATATCCGGTTTTACTTATTAAAAACAACACACTTAACGTGTTGCATATGCACGGTTGGTAGCATGAGAGCTTGTCTATTGGTTCTACAATGGGAAAGTTATAGGTTAATTTGATTTCTAAACCCTGGCCATATGTAAAATGATGAAGCTATATTTCCCTACTTGTGCTATTTTACATGGTCTGTGGTATTCATTGATTAGCTTATAGTCTGCTAACCAACCCCAAACCCCTCCACCCCCCAAATCTCAGCTCAAAAGTAATGTAAAAATAAAGGCTTTCATTTTTCTAAATTTGGATTCCAATACTTTATGCAAATATTTCCTTCTTTTCCTAGTTTTATCTGTTTGCCTTGTATTTGTATTTCACTTTATTTACTATTTTTAATTTCAGAATAATATATGCTCTGTTTGTCTTTTTCTTTCTCTGATTAAGTAATTGATATATGTTTTCCTTCTGAAAATAATATGCCATTAAGCTATAGTTTTATGGATTTCTATTTATAATTCTTCTGATACACTTGTTTTCCAGGTCTCAACAGAAGAAGGGAAGAGATTGATCAATAAAACTAGACGTGTTAGTCAAGTTAGTTCATCACCAAATCAAGGAAAATTTGTTAGACCACAGGAAAACTCATCTTCAAGCACTGATCTAGTTAGACCCGTCACAGATTCAAATGAAACCATGGCACAAGCTTCTTTTACTTATCCTGTTAACTCGCTAACGAAAAGTAGAAGCCGTCGCAAGCTAGGTCTGCAGAAAGCATGGACACCGAAGGAGTTTAAGGCCATGGAGAGTCCTGTAGGTGATCGTCCTGATAAGTACTTGCAGCTTGTCAACCGGGTTGATCATCTTAAGGTTTGATATGATTTATCTTTTATGGTCCAAGTGTCACTTGTAGCTAGAAGTTTTTAACAACAAGTCTGGTGTTACCTCTTGCAGGAGAAACTTGTCTGGTGTTACCCCTTGAAGGAGAAACTTTCTCACTGTTTGTCTTCTCGATTGTTCCGTAGATGGTGTGTTTTTGAATGGTTTTACAGCGCAATTGATTATCCTTGGTTTGCCAAAAGTGAGTTTGTAGAGTACCTAAATCATGTGAGATTGGGGCATGTGCCAAGGCTTACTCGTATCGAGTGGGGTGTCATACGAAGGTGTTTTTATATTTTGTACTTATGTTTTCTTGAGACGTAAATAATCTCTCCACATGCGTGGGCAAGGCTACCTGGCCCTTTTTTCCCCAAGATGTGTTTACCTAAATGCTTGCTTTTCTTGGTTGCAGTTCTCTTGGAAAGCCACGTAGGTTGTCAAAACAGTTTTTGCAGGAAGAAAGAGAGAAGCTTGAGCAGTACCGCGAATCAGTTAGGAAGCATTATGCTGAACTTCGAGCTGGTGTTAGAGAAGGACTACCGACAGATCTGGCTCAGCCTTTATCAGTTGGGCAACGTGTTATTGCTTGTCATCCCAAAACGAGGGAAATTCATGATGGAAGTATTCTGACTGTTGATCGGAACCGGTGTAGGGTTCAATTTGATCGGCCCGAATTAGGGGTTGAGCTTGTGATGGTAATAGCATTATAATATTGCTACTGCTTAGCTAATCTGTTTTGTTCTTCTTGTTGTTTTTGGAATATTTGACTTTGTTATTCATAATATTTAATATCATGTCATTAAATTGCCTAACTTGAATTTCTTGTTTTACAATTGGAAGACAAGCTTAAAGTTGTGAAGAGCCAAATATTTTATATAAAATTTGCTGATTTGTATGCACAAACCCAGAGTTATGCATGTTGTGTGCATCCATCCATGCATGCATACATCCATGCATAAAGAAACATTTTTGACTGGCACCTTAAGTCATCCATTAAATCTTCATGTACCATCTTTCGTAGCTTATATTCATTCAATTCTGTCTTTATAGCATCTTTCTGTTTCACAAGATCTATTGTTTGCATGTCATCATTGGTCACTTTTATGTTAAATTCTTTGTGGGGATGCCCCTTGAGTTCAAGGGATTGCATGTCCAAGATAAAGTGACTCCCTTGTAGGGAGTTGATGCTTGGGTTATGATATGGGTAGCCATAGAGATGCACATTGGGCTGGACCAGTCCATGGCCCATTCGACCCTGTTTTAAGTAGGTTGGTAATGTTTCTATGGGCTAGGCAGGGCTTGAGTCTCAAATTTGTGGCCCTATTTAAAAATTAAGTCAAGCTTGGGCCATTGATTTATGATCCTTATAGCCCAGTTCGCCCGGCTTGAAATTTATATAGCATGTACTTGGATATTGGACATATATTCCACATATATTAGTAAAACTATATGATTAAATATAACCTGTTATATAAGTAAACATTATTAGTTGGTCTAAGAACCAAAATGTATGTTTCTTGATTTTTTATTCTTTGGTATGGTATGGCACATCCAGGCATAATAAGACATGCCAGGGCTGGCTGCTGGCTGGTACGTCTCATGTCTGTGTTGCTTAAACTCTTGGTGCTGTATATCTTAATAAATGGGAGTCCTGTTTTATTGAAGTGACCAGAATTTCTTAGGTTTCATAATTTGTTTCTGATCACAGTTGTTTATGATTCTAATGCATTTTGATACAATAATTTTTATTTTTTATTTTTTGAATACTATGGGTTGTCTATCAAATGTATATGTTTGTTTTCTTTTTAATGAAAAGGGGTTTCGATATGATTTTTGACTTCTGAATTTTGTACGAAGCCCCTGGATATTATATAATCATCATTCTATTTCCAGGACATCGACTGCATGCCGCTGAACCCATTGGAAAATATTCCTGAAGCACTTAGAAGGCAGAATCTTGTTGCAAATAAATTTTGCTCCAGCTTCTCAGATACAAAGCTAGATGATAGATCTGAGTGGAAAATTGGAGGTCCCACAAAATTTGCTCTAACTGAGGGTTTGGATATTACAAATGGGTCTTCTATCATTGCTTCTAGTTATCCAATGCATACATTAATGAAGCAGGCAAAGGTTTTGTGCCTTACATTCTGTATCCATTTCTGTTTTGAACAGTGATGTTTTATAAGAGAATATCTTGATGAGTGAACCTTTCTGACAGGGGGACACAATTGATGCCATCTTACAGGCTAAAGCTACTGTAAATGAAGTTGCTGTTGCTGCACAGCAGGCAATGTACAGTCAACCTTGTACATTGTCACAAATACAAGAAAGAGAAGCTGACATAAGAGTGCTTGCTGAGTTGTCTCGTGCTCTTGATAAAAAGGTAATGCTCATTGGCACAATTCCTTTTGTTGGGGTTTCTTACCGTAATATATCCTTCACTACCAAAGTCAAATGGAAAATTTACTATTGACACCAAGAAATTTGCAATAAGACTTGATGGTCATGATTCTATATATAAAAGTGCATATACCATGTCATGTCATCTGCTTGTCTCATACTGTAAAACAGGAGATATCATTGTCATGTCGTTGTTAAAGCCTTTTCTCTTTAAATTTAAGGTCGTTTATAGTGCAGAGAGCATCCCTGTAAGTTGAGAAGGCTCCAAGGACTTGACAGATTTTATGACCAGTTTGATCTGATGTCAACCCTCTGGACATTGGTGTGGTATTCAAGGCCAAGGCTAATTTGAGGAAGAAAGGTGCTTTCTATGGAATCTGCCAGTTGGTGGTAGGAAGGTCTTACTTAATGATCATAATTTATGTTAACACAACCAATGAGTGACTACAGAATTCACCTAATCTTGTAAAGAGCATTGATGCATGCACATGCATAAAGAACATTTACCTATACATCTAGGCTTATAATCCATACAAGATGGAAAGGAAGAAGGTAATACACACTATTCAAATTCAGAACAGGGTTGCAAAATGGACATGTGAGCAGCACAATACAATGTGCCCGTTTTAAGATGCCTACAAAGTAGTATAAACAAAAAAATCACTTATGTCAGACGTTGCCTGTGAATCAGCCCATCCTAAATTAAAATTTCTAATGGTATGATACATTTTGTTGATTTTGAGATTACCAAGGCATATGCACACATACAAGCTTGACTTGGTGCTGCACTTAGTGGATTGTCTACTCAGAACCAATCAGGTTTAAATTGGAATATAATGATCCCACATCAATGATTCGAGCCGTTATACATGATCCACTGCTTTTAAAATATTAATAAACGAAAGTTCATGTGATTTGAAGACTCCTCGCCAAAGTGTGGAACCGTGAAAATTTGCGATGCCAAACTGGTTCGGTTCAGTTCGTGGAGGATAGGTTTGGCTCTGTGCTGAACTAAACTAGTATCTTGCCTCCGTTTTTCCTTTTTTTCAATTTTTTTCTTCGTTTTTCAGTTTTGGTCGATTTTTTTCATGGTTTTTTAGTAGAGCCAAATTGATGTGGTGACATGAATTGGTAACTGGTCGGTTTGGTTCGGAAAACAATGCTCTTAGCTCATGTATTGGGTGGTCAAAAATTGGACAGTCTAAATAGCACGAAACAATATATATGTATGTATATATATATGTATGTATATATAGATATGTATGTATATATAGATATGTATACATACATATGTATATATACTGTATATATATATATATGTATGTATATATATGTATATGACTTGATTCATGGGATAAGGAACTTCAAATTATATGATATTTGGTGTGTAAATGTTTTAGAGGTAGATCACATCATTGATGTGAGACCCTTGCCATTCAAATTCAAATATGACTGGATCAAGTGGAGAATTTGTCGAGTGCAGCCAAGGTAAGCATGTTCTCTCTCTCTCTCTCTCTCTCTATATATATATATATATATATATATATATATATTGTAACAACTTAAACTGTCACATCTTCTAGTTCGGCTTAAACTTTCACATCTGATAGCTCGGCTTCGGCTTTTGGTCCCTTAGCTTTAATTGTAACTGTAACATCTTCTAGTTCGGCTAATAACTCTGTCTTTAACTCAAATAAGGAATTAGCAGAATTGCCAAATAAATAAGGAATTGAAAGTAAGGAATTAGCAGAATTGCCAAATAAATAAGGAATTGAAAGCAAATCCGTGTATATATATATATATGTATGTATGTTAACTCGAAGAGGGTGACATCATTTTTGAATTGGATGATGGGAATTTCATATCGATGATCTCACTTGTTGTATGTGATTTACTATCTCTAAATTGCTTACATAGTAAAAATCATGTGATTTGAAGATCTTTTAGCCTCTGCATCAAGGGGTCATAGATTGGAAAGCTTAAATATACTTTTGATGATTACTTGACGCATAGGATAGGGGTTTTTAATCACATGATTATTAGTGAACAAGTGTTTTGCGTAGTATATAGGATTTTTTGTTGATTTGAAGCATGGAGTGTCATGAAGCATATCAGTATCCAGGTGTCTGGAAACATCAAAAAATCTAATTTTTAAAGCTTCTAGGTGACACTTCCAGTAAACAGTATGAAGGAATAGAACAAACTGTATTCCAGCATAGACAATTGTGCCATATTTTACTTATTATTAACATTGAATGAATTTATCTCTTGAATGTATCAATTTTATAAATTTTATAAATTCATTTCTTACTAATGAGTGTTCTCACGTGTTCAAGATTGCTCTAGTGATGTCACCGGGGAAGCAGCTTAACTAGCTGATATAGGGATGTTTCCCACATGCGCAATGGAGCAAAGTCCAATATTTCCTGTGTATACAGGTCAAAGTTGTGATTTGCATAGACTGTTGGACCCTGGTCCATGGCCCTCCTGATTCATCAATTTGTGAACGCAAATATAATGAGCTAAATTGCATCCTATGATATTGGTTCTCCCTTCTATCTTGAAAGCTCCTAATATATCTTGATTAATAAAAGAATGATAGAACCATTTCATCAAGACATTTTATCATGCAGTTCCAATCATAGACGTGTATTGGTTATGATTGTTGGCCAAGCTTAGAGTGCTCCATTTTAGAGAGTATGCCTTGACAAATCTGGTGTCCATGGATATTAGGCAGTGGACCTGTACCAGGCCAACCTTGGACATTTTTGTGTGAAATCCAAAGTGAATCCTTAATGAAACAGAAACCATCTGTGAGATGAGAGGAAGCAAATAGGATAGAAATCAGAAACAATTTTTTGACCATTTAGTTCATGTATTGATTGGGTTTTCTGGTTTCGCACCTTATGATTTGAGAAAAGGGTGGTCAGAGAGGGTGAGAGGTAGAGTCAATAAAATATGTTATTAGTTTTCACCAGATAAAATAAAGGATCAATCATTAGTTTATGACTGTTTATTCTTATCATTATGCAATTGTTACTTAGGCGTTGTCTGACAGCTATCCATGTAAACTGTTAGTCACTTGATGCATGTTAATTTTTGGTTGCCCCTGTACTTGAGTCTATGTATTATTTTTTGCACCACTTGAGAAAGCTTTTAACTAATGCAGATGTTTCTGCTTTAATATTTTGCCATTTAGGTTTGTAGCTAACCCTAAATTTGTTGGAATTGATTTGTTGGTTGGTAAGTTTTTCACTGGAGTATTAAGTCCATCAGCTATTCCAGGGGCATTTAAATTCAAAAGATCCTGTCTAGTTTGTAAGTGCTTCTTTTGGAATTTCATAAAAATATACATATGTAACAGCTGATTGCTCCATGTGCTGTGTTCGCCATACCTATATTACAAATCATTTTTGTCCTTAAAACTTGCATCTGGTTGCCTGTTGCATATGGTGGTTTTTCTTTTATTGCTCCTAAATGAGAAAGTGGTTATGAAAAAAAAAAAATAGAGATTTTTTCAGTCCAGATTACTGAAATTAATGAAGATTGATTGACTGCTTTCTGTTAATATTTTTTAGGAAGCTTTGCTGATAGAATTAAGACACATGAATGAAGAAGTTTCTGGAAAGCAAAAGGATGGTGATGCTATTAAAGATTTGGAGCATTTTAGAAAGCAGTATGCTATGGTGCTCGTGCAGCTAAGAGATGCCAATGATCAGGTAAGTTTCATCCATGGACATTATTCCACACATGTTTTAAATTTGTACAGTTTTTGTTTTTCCTTAGTTTTTTGTTGCCTATATTGCATAGTCTTTAGGACCAATAGCTGTAGTCCTTTGTTTTCATTGTTAGGTTGGTTCTGCATTGCTCTCTTTGAGGCAGCGCAACACATACCATGGGAATTCAACACATGGATGGGTTAGACACACAGAAAATTCAGGGGGGCCTGCTGGACCTCCAGACTCTCTCAATCCATCAACTTTTCTCAGTCAGGATTCAGGATCTCATGTAGCTGAGATTGTTGAAAGTTCAAGGCGGAAAGCAAAAACCGTAGTTGATGCTGCTGTGCAGGTAGATTCGGCCATTATTATTTCTCTGTTTCGGTTCATTTATGTTTGTATCTTATGTTACAGTGCTTGGAATTTCATAATTCAGTTGTATTAGGTCTAACATACCCAGAACCAGCTGTCACTCCTGTGCCTGTTTTAAATGCTTGCTTTCTGGTAACAAATTCTTATTGATAGTTTGTCAAATTTATGGTTTAACGGAATATCTAACAGTGTATTTGTCTTGATATACTTCTCAGGCTATGTGCGCTTTGCAAGAAGGAGAAGATGCCTTTGTTAAGATTGGAGAAGCTTTAGATTCTGCTCACAACCATATTTCTGGGTCTGTTTCTAGTGTCTTTGGAGTGAGACGTTGCCCTCCTGATCCTGGACATGGCAATTCAGCATTTCAAGATCATACAGCATCATGCGTGCCTGAGGCAACAGCAATTCAAGCTCTTAGTCCAAAAGCCCATATTTCTTCTGATTCAGATATCCATCTTCCATCAGATCTGATTTCATCATGTGTCGCTACATTGCTCATGATACAGGTATTCTATCTTAGGAAAATATTTTATTATTCAATGCACACCAACGTAATATATGGTGACTGTCATATAACCATATGTTTCAAAATTTTGAATATCAGCATGTGAAACTCATCCATATTTTAGCCTGCTCCCTCAACCCACCCAAATGAAGAAAAAAAGCAAAAAAGCAAGAGGAAAAAGAGCAAAAACAGTTGAAGCGCGTGCGCACACGTGCACAGAGATTCTGATTAGGACTATGTATTATGCTAGTTATAACCCTTGGTTGGAACACAACTTGCCAGTGACTACACATTCCTGGAATTGATTTTTTCAGAATTCTTACATTCCAATGAACATTCTAATGCATAACTTGAAAATTTATACAATAGGTTAAATGAAATAGTCTTTGAATCTCAGCTGCGTGAGATAGAACTGAACTATTCAAATTTCAATATATATGTATATATTAAATGAGAGATTCATGAGGGCAAAAACATCGTGGATGCAATGTTGAGGGATAATGGTGCTATTTTTCCATTTACGGTCCAGTGTGAATATTTTATGTTTTAATTTCGCCGACACAAAGCAGATATGCTCTTTCCTATCTACCAAGGGTCCCAGCATGTATTTGATGATGGATCAGGCAAACAGTTTTAAGATCCAGTTCTGGTTCAAATCTGCATTAAGCACATCAGTATTTGGGAAAATTTGGAGGGCCAACACGGGTGGTCCCTTGGAAATGACGCGATGTGATATTTGGAAGCTGGAAGTGTCAAACGCTTCTGAGCCAATTGACATGTTTCTAGGAATCTAGCTATTGCATTTATGCTATAGTTATCTAGTCCTGTTTCTATGTTAACATACAGGTAGTTTATGCATCGCATTTAGGATTGCTTCATGCCTCTCATATGGGTGGGTCCATGCTCCTTGCTGTATATTATTGCCATTTCTATGTTTATAGGCAGGTTATATTGTATGCCTGTCTCCTAAAGTTTCTCATTGTTGTTGAACAGACCTGCACTGAAAGACAATACCCACCAGCTGAGATCGCCCAGATTCTTGATTCCGCAGTTGCCAGTCTGCAGCCATGTTGTCCACAGAACCTTCCAATTTACAGAGAGATAGAGACGTGTATGGGCATCATTAAGAACCAAATGTTGGCACTGATACCGACTCCAAGCATCATACCTCCTATAGAGGTCCCTGTTGTGCACAAATGAATCCAAAGTGTGCTTTGTTTCTCCCATCAGGTTCTTTTTACCCTTGTTTGTATCATAATGAAATGATGACATGCTCTTTGTATTAGGAGAGGAGGCGATATTCCATTAAGGCCTGTACCTAAACACTCTTTGTTTGATTACTTCCTCTTTCCAACCTTCTATGCTCTTGACTTATGACATTTTCCACTTCGTTTCGTTTAGTGTGAGGCAGACAACTTTTTTATAGGCTGGCACTGACAACCAAACTAAAACGATAAACTGCAAGTTTAGAGCGAAATTTTTTGTACCTTAACAGTATAAAATATTTTAATATGATTTCAAATGGGAATTAACGAAAACATGACTAAATTTTCTAATTGATTAGAGATAGAGAAAACAACTGCCTTGTTTTCTGGTTTTTTTTTTTTTGTTGGATAAGCACATCAGTGAAAGATCTTAATTTTTTCCCCTTTCTCCCTTCTAATTGGCTAGTGGATTGGAAGGATTCATCATGTTTTGTTTTTGGCATTGAGAAGGAATGGAAACATTAATGACAATTGAGAGTTTATTTTGGCAATTTAAGCACCCGCAATTCATGGCAAGTAGTTTGTTTCTTTGCAAGAAACATGTAAGAATTGGTGTGGATGGCGACCAATCTCAATTTACCCTAATTGATTAAGTTGGCCCAAAAGTTTCTTATTACTATGCTAACTTGAATTCTTTGTTTGACTGTTGCTTTCGAAAGACTTGAATTGCATTCTAACTTTTGTGCCAATATATATATTTTTTAAATTTCTCCGAAACCAGAAGTCCATATGATTCTGCGTGGAATACTCTTTTCTATCAGATCATGGATGGATGCCATCGTTCTTCCCTCTTTGCGGCTCTTCGCGAGACATAAACTTGAGCCAAATTTATTTCTTCATGCAAGTTGTTGATTTTACAAGAGATTGAGCAGTTAGAGGCTATGAGATCAAAAGTCTATTTTTCTATGCTTGTGAATGCTGTAGATCGGTCGGCTGCTCGCATATATGGCTTTATTTTTTGACCGGTGTGAGAAACGGTGCACCGTAGGCATAAACTCAAGATCAAAACGGCCAATCGGTGAACTGCTGAACTGAATTCCTTGACGGTAGGGGTGGCAATTTTTGACACACACGATAACTTGATACGAACACGACACGAATTAAATGGGTTTGGGTTGACTATTTTTTGGTATAAACCCATGTATGACATGACCCGCTAACACGAAATTTAAATGGATCGTGTTGAGGTTTAACTGCTTAATCCGAATTGATCCAAATTGACCCGTGTATTTAATTGGGTTGACACGAATCTGTTTGACCTATTTTGACTCGAACTCATCACCCGCTTCGCTCGCACGTACGCCACCATGATCCGTTTGTCACCGCTACCCGAGGTCTCTAGATCAAACAAATGAAACTGACGGTTTTACCAAATGAAGCTGGTTATATAGTCAAAATTTAGATTATATGAATTATATATTTTAATGTGATTAGATTGATCAAATAAGCAATGCAACCAATTTGACCTAATTTATGTCTTGGGAGCAATTTTTGTGACGGTTGAGTCCAAATATCACAACCCCCTCTAACGAAAAGAAAGTGAAAAATAAAAGCAACTGCCGTTACTTTTTTTTTCCGAGAAACTTTCTTTCACTCTTAAGCAATTACCTTATAAATGATAAAATATTAATAATGATTATTTAATGACATTTTAGAGAGTTTAAATGACGATAATTTTTTACTCGCACCACTGCTCTCTTCGACTCTACCCTCCTTTCGCCGGCTCATTTCCCATTATAAAATCTCATGCGGGTTTTATTTCTTCCGCCCTCTCGGGTCACAGGTCGTGTCAAGTTAATCGTGTTTTGAGTCAGGTCGTGTTTGTGTCCAAATTACCTAACCCGCGTGTTTGGGTTGATGTATTTTTAATCCGACCAAAACATAACACGATCCGAACACAACACGACATGATTGCCACCCCTACTTGACGGTCTTATTTTTTTATTTAATTTTAATAATCACTTATATAAAAACGTTTATATTTATATTTATTTTAAATGAATAAGGATACAAAATAGACATTCAAAGTTTGTTGATATGGAAATGGATATAAGTCAGTTATTATCATGAAATCAAAAATATGATTAATAATTTTTTTATAAAATTTAACTAATTAATAGTTTTAAAATTTAAATTATTTATATTATAATAAAATATATATCTGTATTAATATTTAAAATTAGATTGGAATGTTTAGAATTAATATTTAAAATCTTTTATTGGAGAAAGAGACGAGACAAAGAGCCATATCGGTTAGAGCAGTGAAAAAGAAGGAATTTATTTTAAAAATAATGGAATTATTTGATTGAAAAATAAATTTAAAAAGTATAAAAGAAAGAATTAGATTTGGTGGTTCACGTCAAGTCATCAAGTAAATAAAAATAATGAATGATTCATCTAATTTTGATTGAATCAATTATATAATTGCTTCAATTAAAAAATCAACTTGATCAAAGTTCAGCTATTTTTAAAACTACCTTTTCTATCATTGGCGTGCATGTGCTTTAGACATGCGCTCCGAACTATACAAAAATATAGTTGATAATATATAGATATTAAAAAAATATCTTTACTATTGAAGAAAAAAACTAGAAAGATAAAGAACTTGTTGATTTAAATTTTTAGCTATACTCTTTAACTTTACTATAAAGTTATCTTGCTAAAAAATTATCTTATCAATATCCTTACCAACATATTTTTCATTGGCCGAAAGATTCCATCTTCCTTCATAGCTCAAGTTACACAAATAAAATGATTAAAATTAATAATAATTAAAAAACTAAAAATTAGTTTAAAAAATAAACGAACCTTTCTAGTATTGATTCCTTCTTGCCAACCATCTTCTTCATCGAAATCATCTTCAAGGTCACAAATCCAAAGTTTCATCATCAAAAAATTAACCAAAAATTATTAAATTTGATATAAAAAACCCTAAGCAATGATAGCAGCACCGTGACAACAAATTAAAGAGAAGTTTAGAAGAAAAAGTGTAAAAGGTCTCTTCAACAATGAGGCTAGGATTTTAGAAGAAAAAGTGTAAAGGGTAAGAGGGTTCGAGATTAGGATCATAAGTGCTAGTTTGACTCGCAAGAATTAAAAAAAAAGAATAGTAAAAGATGAAAAAAAACTTAGAATGAGAAAGAAAAAAAAGGTGAATCATTGAAAGAGAACTTCTTAGAATGCCTTAACATCCTAAAAAGAATCTATTTAATTTTTAATTTAATTTTTGATTTTTTTTTCATATTTATGATCATGCTTTTGTTTCAAACAAATCTATTTAATTTTTTTAATTTTATTCTTAATTTTTTCTCATATCCCAAGTACTGTTTTAATGTAAAATACGTTTTCGTTTTATCTTTATATATGTTTTTCTTTTTCGCACCCAAGGCCTCACTTTAGCATAGAATAATAATAGTTTCGTAACCCAAGTTAATTCTAAAGCGATCTTAGAATTATTTCTAAGACAAAGCGAGCAGAGTTATCGGTGGCTGTACTTCTCGTTATGGATCCCTTATTTCCAATTTTTATCTGACAACTATCTTGATCTTCCTTCTTTTTGTACTCTATTTTGGAACCAGACAACCAAGGATTTTTTACCAGACCAATTGTTCCCCAGCTAATCTAAAACACATCCTTTTTTTTTTATTTTATTCTTCTCAAATTCTAAACAGTCCTGCCAAAGAGAGAAGAATTTGGATAATAAAAACTAGCCGAGTAACATCCAAGGAAGTGAGGCATCCACTATTCTTATATTGGTTATATATATATATAAAAGAGTTGTTTGGATGTCCACGTTACTCACTTCCCAAAAACCAATAATTAAAGTCGAAGACGGAAAAACCTACAATTAGAGTCCAAGAAGATGGAACAAAAGTGAACTGTTTTGATGGTTTGAGGGACCGCTTTAGAGGATACGGTTGTTGAATTTTCGAGATAACAAACTCAACTAGAACGCGATTTATGGCAGTTGAAAGGTGAGTGGTTTTCTAATTAAGTTAAAAACATGCGAAGCCATTCCTCTTTTTATCCATGAATGAGTATTCTAAACACTTGTTGTAAAAGTCTTCTTATAAAAAAAAAAAAATAAAAAAAAAAGAAAGAAAGAGAAAAAAAAGAATGATAAAAGCTTTTATTTTTTAAAAAAATTTTGATAAGCAAGGAGGTACGAGTAAAAAACATATTTAAATAGATGAGACTCATAATCATTCATTAGCCATCTAAGTGGATTGATAACATCTATCTAAAATTATTTTTATTTTAAAATTTATTTGAATATAAATATCAATTTAAATATTTAGCTATAATATACATACATACACGATTATTTGATTCATTCGAATGTAGTTAAATTTAGATATGATCACATTTTTTATCATTGATATATATAATTTAGAAATTAAAAAAAAAATAAAAAGGTATAAAAGATGAGCCGATTTCAAAATTTATAAATTCAAGGTAAGAAATTGGATAGCATTTTGAACTTTGCCGACATTTGAATACAACTAAATCTAGCTCTTACTTTCTTTTTTACATATATAAAATTTAAAATTTGATTATTTTCTCACTCTTAAATTCATACGAACCCTAAAACTATATTATTCTATTTTTTGATCCATGAATTATATATTTAAGTATAAAAAGATGATCAAATTTAAACTTGATTATATTTAAATATAACCAAATCTATTGCCCTTTTCCTTTCTCTCTCTCTCTATATATATATCAATAAAAATAAATATAAATAAAAAATATCCAAATTACTTAACCTAAATAGTTTAATTAGCATAATGCAGATGTAATTTATTTTCTAATTAATTATATTTTTGATGCAATGACATCAATTTGTATTCATTTTGGTATTCATTACTAGTGCTTGATCAATATCTCTATCCATTCAATATAAATATAAATATAAATATAAATTTTTATATTTAAGTTTAACCCATCTTAAAACGTTTCAGCAGCCGCATCTTCATTAAACTCTCCAAACTCGGCAGCATGCAGCGATGGTTGTGAAGGCATGATCGGGTTGTCGGATTCCGCTGTCGGAGAGGAGTCGAGGTGGGTCCCCACACTCCACTGCCAACGCTTCCACTGACGACAGCTCTTCTCACGACGTTTCGTCGCCTAGCGGCTTGTTTTTGCTGACGTGGAGCATCGACGTCAGCCCCTCTTGCACCGGCCTTGGACATCGCTCCAGTCCCCTTCCTGACACAGCATACAGCCTTCTTCTCTAATGATATCCGGACAAGTACTCAGAAAATTTCTCCAAGTACCCTGGTCTTTTTCATATATCGTAAGTTACGTATATGCGATCGGTTGTACTACAAATGATATTATCAATGAAATTTCTTGAATTTTTCTCCATATTTACATAGAGATTTGTGGTTTTTATTCCTTCTCCCTGCAAAGTTTATAATTAAGTAGTTTTTCATGCAAAGACTACCATAAATTATTCCCATTTTATATTAAGTTATAATAAATGATCAAATTTCTTTATTTAATTTAAGGCTATAAGTAGGTTATGCCAGGTCACACTCTAGTTCTAGCTTGGCTTATATATATATATATATATATATATATATATATATATATATATAGGCTTTAGGTCAAGCTCAATCTTAAATTTTTCTTTTTTTCTTTTAGAAATGAAGCTTGAGTCCAACATAGTTCAGCTTAAAATCCAATTAAACTGGCCGGCAATATTCCATTTGAGCTAAAATTTACATCAATAGAGTCAAGTTTTAATTTTTAAATATTTTATAAGAATAAGTATTATTTAAATAATTATACTTTATCACTCTAAAAAATTTGTTATGGTATAAAAAGTGAGCCTCGTATAATTGATAAAAAATTTAGTATAAAATTTAAAATTTTCGTCATGTTATAAGGTTTTGGGATTGAATTCATATCAAGATTTGAACATAATTAAAGACCAATACTTTAAATCTTCTTCGAGCTAAAACTTTCAGCTAGATTTGAGCTAGGCCAAATAATAGTTTGAGCCTCGTTCATAATTTCTTTGGCTCTAATTTAAACCCAAACCTTACTTGAATTAATTTGAACTTAGTTTATGATAGGCTCGATGGGCTTTAGACCAATCCAGAACCATATCTAGCTTCAAATTAATTTGACCACCAAATCTTATAATTAAAATATCTTTTTATTTCAAATATGTGCACAATCAAATAAGATATAATAAATATAATGTTCTAAGTCAAAAGTGACTTCTAGGAAAAAAATAGCCCATAAATTCTAAGCATACAGTTATAATTAAAAATAAAATATACCATAAGACTATTATATTTTAATAATAAAATTTCTTTATATTCTTACCAAGGATGCCAATTAGTTTGGTTGATAAAGTCATCAGGTATTATATACCATCTTATCAACATCTTAAACCAAATATAACTTCAAATTTTATTTATTTTTATATTTTTGTACATTAGCAAATAAGAATGTATAATTTATATTTAAGAAAGTTAAAATATATGCAAAAATAAGATTATAAATAATTTTTAGATAAAACTTTAAATGCCATAGATATTATTTCTAATAAAATATCTTGCTGCTAAAATTTAGAATTCCACGAGATTATTAGGAAGAATATCCTATTGGAACTTTGACATAAAAGATTTTCATAAAAATTTAAATTATATAACTAAATTTTCATAACCATACCAATTACAATGGTAACAAAAGTTGGCATTTTTTTCATAAAATAATTAATATTTAATTAACCAAACCTAAAAATATTTTGATTCCTAATTTTGACATATAGATTACAGCATAATTTCTACTCATAATCAACAAAGGAATCCTTATCCAGCCGATTTCAAAATCAAAAACTTATATGCATGTATGTATATATATATATAAATCTAACTTGCGCCAGCGTGTACTTTTGGAGACAATTCTAAGATTCTCTCTGTTGCATTCTCTATTTTATCCAATCCGTGCGTCTATCTTGATCTCACGCTCGCTCTCCTTACCGATCGCGCGCGCGCCGGTAACGCTGTCGGAGTGACGCCGTAGAAGAAAGAGTAGCACGAGGTTCGCCGCCGGCGAGGTACCGGGCGATGATCTCCCCCAAACCCCTGGCTTCGCTGCTCGAGTCCGATCTCCACTGCAGCGGGAAGCGCCAACTGCGCCGGCGAATCAGCGGCCCGGCATTTCCTTTAACCGTCGGAGCCCGCCCAGTGAAGGGCAGCGCCGCTTTCAGTGGTCGGCGTGGCTCCACCACTCCACTCATCCGGTGGAAGTTCAACGATGTGGATCGTTCCGCTAAGTCCGCGCCGGGGTATTCCGGGAAGCCCCAGCGGAGGTCTGGGACTACCGCTGGAGCGGCGGCGCAGCCCGTTTCGGCGAGGAAGCTCGCTGCCGGGATCTGGTTTTGTGGCCTTCTCAAGGTAGTGGTGCCGGCGACGGTGGTGGCGGAGGGGAAAGAAGGCGAGCTCGGGTGGCTCTCGAGGTATAAAACTCGACATCCGTTTCTTTTGAACTCTTACTTTTTTATCTTTTTTTTTCACGAAACCCTTGTGTTTTCTATAATTGTTCATAAAAATCTTTCTTCTTCTTTTTCTTCTTTTTTTTGCTAGCAGTTCATAACAATCTTTAAAACTCTTCTTTCTCTCTTAAAAAAAAAAAGCTTTTAGCAACAAGGTTTCATTGTCTTCAAAAAAGAGTGAAAGTAACTATGAAGTGTTTTAAATTTTTAGGATTAAGCAAGGGCTGATAGAAATTTCATTAAAATTCTACTTCAACACCAATCTCCATGAGGCATTTCACTAGTTTGTTGAGAAAATACACACACACAAAAAAAAAGACTAAAATTTGTAATTTGTTCTTCTCAGCCATGCCACAAAAAATAAAATTGAGTTGTTTTGTTCTTGACTTTGTGCCCTGGGGTCAATCTGGACAACTGCTATCTTATACATGCATTCAGTTGCATTAATCCTAAAAATCTGAAATCCAAACAGTAGTCAATGTCTTATTGATTAATAATTGATGGAATGCTACATGCACCTTTTAATTGCATTAAATCCCAACACAAGGTAACTATGAAGCTCTGATCCATTAGGGACCAGTAGTCTTGGTAGAAACTTTTATGGCAACAACTGGGGCTTCTTGTGGCCCTGCCTATTGTTCTTGATGGGTGGTTCAGTGTGGATGGTGTAATAGTCCATATGTTGATATTTCTTTATCCTTCAAGAATGGTTTAAATGATCATTTACTGTTTGGGTACTTCTTGCATGCAGCCTGTCCCTGGCCATCTACAACTCACATTGCTTTGTAAACCAGATAGCATAAATCTCCATGCTACAGCAAAGAATGAGTTGATGAGTCCTATTTCAGTATTGGATCTGAAGTATGACAATTTGAACAAGGTAATCCTAATCTCACGAGAGGAAATTGTTGCTGATTATTTTTGTTAGTTGCATCTGACCCTTTGGATCATGTTGTTATTTAGCTTAAACCTTCTGCTGCATTACCTATCTTTGCTATGGAGGGGGCAACTAAATGGGATGCTGGGAGCTCAAGGGCATCGGTCGACCTCTACCGGTTTTTGGTCACTTGAAACTGCTTGAAGACAATCAGTTGACTGAAGTTTCTGTTGTTTCTGCTCTCCAGGCAGAGCTCAAGCAGGCTCATGCCTGCATTAGTAGCCTTCAGACTGAACGGCGGTCAGCGAAGGAAAAACTTGATCAGATTTCTTGAGGGAGCTTGCGGAGGAGAATGCATTGTGGAGGAGAAGAGAGCACAAGAAATTCCGGGCTGTAATTGATGGCATGAAGGATGACCTTAACAGAGAGAGGAGAAACCGACAGCGCATGGAGATTTTGAATTCTAAGCTGGCTGATGAATTTGCAGAGGCTAAGTTATCTGCGAAACGACTTCTGCAAGAGTATGAGATGGAACGGAAGGCTCGTGAGCTTACAGAAGAGTTATGCAATGAGCTGGCAAAGGAGACTGCAGAGGACAAAGCTAAGGTTGAAGCTTTGAAGAGAGAATCCATGGAGATCCAAGAGGAAGTGGAAGAGGAGAGGGAGATGTTACGCATGGCTGAGATATGGCGAGAAGAGAGGGTCAAGATGAAGCTCATGGATGCAAAGCTCACTCTGGAAGATAAGTATTCACAGCTGAGCAAGCTACAAGAGGATATAGAGAATTTTCTGAAATCGCAAAGTATTGTTCACACCGACACTGCAGTGATAGAAGAGGCGGTTTTGCTTCAAGAAAGGGCCAATTCAGTTGTGTCCCAAGAGATCAAGGAGTACACTTACCAGTCTCCACCTGTTCAGAGGACACCCATTCAGCCACTGAAGAGCTCCACCCAAGAGGAGAAACCAATGAAAAAGAGATTGATCCATGCTCCGGATACAGCCTCAATAAAGCCTCTAAAATGCTCATTGCAATCCCTGAGGCTGATGTGCTCTTAGAGAAAAAAAGCCATTATGTGTTATATGCAGCTGGAATGATAGATGTCAATGGTGATGAGGAAGAAGAAAGTGGCTGCAAAACTGTGAGTCATGATAAGAAGCAGAGCTTAAGAAATTTCATCAGAAGGGTGTGACCCATCTGTTGAGGGGCTCTGTGAAGAAAGTAATCCATCATCCTGTCGAACAGTGGGAGGAGAATGGAGATATTGGTAAGCTAAATAATGGATCCTCCATATATAGGGATTCTCATACCCAAATAATGGTGAAAATTGCAACAAGATACCAGTTGAATTAACAAATGGAAGGCTGCTGAATGGAAAGAACTCTAATGGGGCCCACCAAGCATAGGACAGTGAAGCTCCCCTAGCTCCCTGAATCCTCATTTATCTTGAGGGATGAAAGGATGTAATGAATGGCAATGAGGTGTGCAGAAGCATAGCTTGAAGGCAAGAATGGAGAGCCAAAAGATTCAGCTGCAGCATATCCTTCAGCATAAAGTTTAGCATCATCATCACCTTGGTGTCAATGTATCCACCCTATAGTGTCACACCTGATCATCTCAGACTGAATTAAGGCAACAAAAAGTATCTTATAACAACCTTCATTTTTGAACTAATGCTTTCCAAGTACACAACTCTTTCTTTATTGAGGCAGACTTTTTCAAGATATCTAAGGTATCTGAAAACATTGTCTGCCTTGTGAACTGGCTACATCTACCATTGCCATCGTGTTTTATACTTCAATGCCTGCCTTGATTCTATGGTAATTGTCCCTTGGCTCCATGAATGGCAGCTTTATAGTGTATCTTTATTGCGTTAGGCAGTTAATATAGAGTTTTGTTGAATTATATAGCATCTTGTATATGTTGTTCAAGTAGAAAAAACTAGATTTGCGAGCAATACTTCTAATGCAGTAACACCTTTGGCCCCCTCGAACCTCTTGACCAGCTAAGTTGCTTTGGAAATGTGCTCTTGTTGGTGAAATGTTGTGGTGGCCAGAGATTTTTTTGATTGAGTTTGGACTCAAAAATGTTTGGATCATTATGCCTGTGGAAGTGAGAATGAACAATGCCTATGACCTCTGAAAAGTGTTATACTAAGAAGTTTGATACATATATGGATAGCTTTTTTGTCCCCTTTCTGTGCTTTTGCCCATGTTTTCCCCCGCCACGTCTTAGTCAAAATGGTTTGCCTTTCATCCAGAGTCATAAATTATCATTTATTGATCATCAAACTAATGAGATAGACAAGACATGCCTGATGACCAATTTTTATCCTTGGCCACCTGATCACTAGTCTTAAGCTGAACCAGAAATTCATTTTACATCATAGAAAGTAAACAAATGAAGAGATCAAGCGCAGATGATAGAAAATGGATGGAAGTATATGCTACTTTCTGTATCTAGAATAAACACTAGAATGGGAAATGGGAATCCCTGTCTTTGCTCTATTCCAATATTTTGATGAGGCAATAAATAATAGAATGACATTTCTTTTAGAATTGCATCTCTTTAAACAAAAGAATGGTGATTCCACCGTTAAATGGAAGGAATGGTGATTCTTACAAGAGTGGGAATAAATAACATTTTTAGTATAAATTATTAGCAACAAATTATGATGTAAATTGTCAAAGAATAACAAACTTTAGATAAGTCAATTAGTGACAAATATGGTGTAAAATTTTAAAATAATATCTAATTAGGAAAGCAATGAAATACAAATTATCTTGCATTGTAACATTATAAGAATTATTATTTAAAAGTTCATTATGTGTATATTAGTAAATGAGCATCATGTAATGCATGTTAGAGAAGTATAAATTTAAAATAAATGATTATATATAAATATAAAATAAGGATAAATAAATAAAAAATTAAATAAAGAATCAAAATAATAAATATAATATTTAAAAAATAACAGAATGCCTAATTAAAAATATCAAAATAATAATAAAAAAGTAAACATGCTAATTAAAATATAAAATCATAAATAATCATACAAAAAAAATTTAGAATGTCAAATCTAATTAAAATAGTAAATAACGATAGCAAGAAGAAAAATTAAAATAAAAATAAAAAATAAAAAAGTAAAAATTATAAGCGATAACAGTCAAACAAGAATATAAAAAATCTGTGATATAAGTATGCAGAATAATTAGTTAAAAATAAAAAATGGGGAAAAACATACAAAATAGAATAAAGTTCATTATAGAATTATAACATAATTAGCCAAATCAAATGTTAGATTGGAATTGGCATTATTAGTTGGATGCATTCTTTCATTTCATATTCAAACAATAGAATAGAGGCTGTGATTCTTATGGCTTCTCTTTCATTTCATTCCATATGTGCTCCTATTCTAATTTTATTCCATTCCAATGAATCAGGCATAAATTAAATATACTGGATTGTATATTATATTTTTATTAAAGATTAAATGAATGTTATATCATTAATTGCCACCTACATTATTTCTTTTGTTTTTTTGGAAGGAATTACCTCATACATAACTAAAACATGGTTTCCAAATGCTAAATTGATCATTTCATATTTCATATGCTTGAAGAAACCGATTGAATTCAATTATGAGGATCTTACCAATGATAATTTAGGGGTATCTTGCCAAGTGTTGACTGTGGGAAAAATGATAGGTGACGCCCATTAATACAGAATTTTTTTTCAGTCCCTGTAATGCTACCATGGCAGCTTGTAATATAACCTCCTTGCCACCAATTTCCGTCAGCCACACCATTCTTTATTTGCCATTTGAGAGGTGAGGGTGTGTGAGTTAGAGAGAGAGAGAGAGATAAACAAATATGACATGGGAGATACATGGACTTGACACATTGGCATTATTAAAAGAACAGCAAAGTTAGCATGAGTATGCGTGGAGAGAGGTTGATTAATTTCTATAAAATCACTCTGAAAAAGCATAAAAACTTAGCACAAGAGAAATATTGTGATGTTTTCATTTCCAAACCTAGAAGCCCAAAGAGTGATGTCTTAATGTACCAGCCTCTAAGTTTTTTTTTTTATTATTGTTCTTTCTTTTTAAAGCACTAGGATTGAACACAAATCTCTTGTATCAAGATGAAGGTGGCACCCTCCAGCTGCCACAAAATTCGTTTCATACAAATAGAACGAAAACAAAAATCTTTAAGTATCTATATTTCATTAAAAAGCATAAAAAAATGTTGCATAGTTTAGGGGAAAAGAAGAATTGTGAAGTGATAGACAAGCTAGCAAACTTTTTTTCAAACAATATAAGTTATATATAATGCTGTTAGCTAAGGCCTAGTTTGAGAAAATATATAGCAGAACTGTAAATTCTTGTTTATAATGCTTATCGAGTGTCAAGCAATGCCAACATTGCAGCAATACGGTTTTCAGAAACTTCAATTCATGCAGCAATAAAACAAATGTTACAGTGATCAAGCCAAAACAAGTCACAAGTACTTTGCCCAGATGAGATGTCAAGAAATGATGAGCATACCTGAGAGGTTCAAGTGTACTTTCCTCCACATAAGCAACAGCTGCAGAGTGCATAACAGCATTAATGGCATTTTGTGCAAATATTTGTTGACCTGATAACCAGTTAAAGAATGAACCTCAAAGTCCATCTTATGCAAAAAAAAAAAACTTCACGCTAGAGAAGTGTCAGTGTGTAAAAAACAATGTGACAAGGATACAGCTTTTGCATCACCCAAATCAGCATAAATAAATTGAAGTCTCCCTGGATCTGGGAATAGCTTCTGGAGAACCCTAATTCCTCCAATATTTCCCCTAGAAAGGTTATCCTATAAAATTACTTTAAACTGCTCAACCAATTATGATTAGAGTATAAAAGATATAAGTCTGTGTGAAAAAAATGGAGAATTACCACAATTGTCACTCGATATGAGTCCTTCAAGAGTCGAAATGCAGCATGTGAACCAATATATCCAGCACCTCTTGTTACTAAGACATGGGTTGCCCCAGCTGTTAGGAACAGTGCCCTTGAAATCAGATGTGTTTATACTTTTTATTTTTTGAATTAATAAAAGAAGCATTTTCTTCAACATAAACACAACCATAAACTACTACTAAGCATAACCTGATTTTGGCGACTGCTGGCGACAAATCATAGTGTCTGGGACCTTTAGAACAAAACCAGATAAGAAGAGTAAGGATTGCTTTCCGATTTCTTGTCAAAATGCAGGTAAATGCCGACAGCCCTTGCTTTCCTATGCTCTATCTTATCTCTGAAACAAAGATACCAAGATCCCATTAAAAACGTTGAATCCTACTTAGATTCAACACAAATCAAAGATCAACATGATTAGGGATTTGAGGAGAAGAAAAATGAACCTAAGTTTTTAGGAACTTACCATTGAAATCCGATCGATCTCAGAAAAAGGATCTTTTCTATTTCTCTCATCTTCATTTCTTTTCATGTTGTGAGGTGAAGCGGAGGGAAGGCCAAAGGGCAGGAACAGCATTGGGGGCGGGTTCCAGTGCCGTTGGGTACCTAAGGCAGGGGGAGTTGCGTTGAGGTTTCGAGGATTCCCCTGCACGCAATCATGAAGAGAGTTGGGCAATGGAGGAAGCTCCGATCTACACTCTCTAACGGCAGTTTACCCACGAGGAGGGAGGAGAAAAAAAGAAGAAAAAGGGCTTTAGAAAGTATCGGCATCCGATTAAAATGACATAAAATACGATGCCGACGCTTTCTAAAGCATCAGCATCCAAAAAATACCCAATGCTTCCAAAAAGTGTTGGAAGCCTGCGAAAATTCTTGACGCTTACCCCTAGCGTCAGAAAAAAAGAGTTGCTATAACGATATTTTGTTGTAGTGTTGCTAAGCTTGCTAGCTCTAGCTAGTGGTTCATCGTAGCCATAGCATCCAAGTTTCTCTCACAAATATCTGCATGGTTAGTTGGTCAATCCCTTAGGCTTCTTGCCTAAATGAAGCTCTTCTTGTTATCATCATCTAAGGTGCACATGAGAGATTGGAGAGAGAGGTATTATAACCTAATCTTTACCTCCACCTACAAAAGCACTCCACCTTGTTACTTCTATAGTATGAACACATGGTGGCAATAGGTTTTCATGGCTAACAACCCCTAATCATGCATGTTAGATGCCAAGGATAGGTTTTGTTTCCATCAGTTCTTGTCCAGAACCAAATATAGAATCAATCTTAAAACCAGGATAAAGAAAACAAAAGCCACCATGCAATACCCTCAATCTAGTGCACACTAGTTACAGAAAAGGCTTGACTCAAATTAATTAAAATTTTTGAATAAATCTATCTTTATAATGTTTGATGTTGAGTTAGCTTTCTAATATATTTTGAATCGCAAAAAGTAAAGACCAAAAAAAAATTATAAGCAAATTAATGAATGTATATTAGAATTGTCAAACTTTTCAAGAATTATAAATATGTTATTATGTGCCTTATAATTTATGGATGACTTTTCTCTATATTTTTATTCTAATTTTTATGTTTTCTTCCTTAAAAAACGTATATTAGATGAGTTAGAAGTCTGGAGAAGTTAGGAACTTATTTTTAGATATTTAGTTGATATTTATTAATTTAGTTCTCTTTAGAAAATTAGTACCTAATGAAAGTAAGAAACATATTAGTTTTAGAAAACTAGTATCCTATAAAAAATAGAAAATCTATTGGTTATAGAAAAATTCTCTATAAATAAAGCCTAATTGAGAAATTTTGGTATGAAATTAATAGTTTAGAGGCCATGTTGTACTCCTATGAAGGTTGAAGGTTGAAGCTTGATAAAGCCTTAGAGCATCAAGATTAAAAAAGTGAGGTGTTTATGAGTATTAGCAGTTTTATCTAAAAGATGTAAGCACCTCTGCCTCTAAGGTAAAGTTTTACCATAGCATACAATTGTTTTATTCAAAATTTTATATTGTACAATTTTATTTATGTCTTTAGGAAAATAACATTATATTGGGTATTGAGATTATAGAAATTATTTGTGCATAGTTTCAAATTATGAAAAATTATTTGTGAATCAAGCATGACATGGCTTACTTGGACATGGTAATGAATTCTGATGCATCAAAAATTGTATTAAATGACTAGACATGAGTTTGTGTATCATGGATTGAGTACTTGAACATTGCATGTAAAAGTTTATCTTTTGAAATTGTTGTATGATTAAGAACTCAATTCGAAATTGATTTATGTTCTCTCTAGTTTGGTTATGATTTAAACTTAGTCATCGGGGAAGACTATTTTCTGTATAAGTTCAAAAATGAGTTTCTTTTAGGCCTAGCCAATCGAGGCTAATCACATGTAAATGTTGAATGTATGGTCATATTTTGCATATATATTAAGAACATGTTTTATTTTAGACCAAGCCAGTGAGGCGATCATTAGCATATGTATACTGGCATGCTACTCACTCAGGATCATGCTTCTTTTTGAACCGAGCTAGCAAGACTATCATTGTCACATATTGTGTATAATGATATGTACAAATTTTCTCTTGAACCTAGCTAATGGAGTGATCGCTAGTGCATGATACCAATCAGATGTTTTATATGTGGGTTAGAGTTAGTGTCTTTTGAACCTAGCTAGTGAGGCTTTTCGAATCTGACTAGTGAGGCGATCACTAGCCCATGTTTATTATCTCTACGTTTTGTTCGAAAAGTGAGGCAATCACTAACCCATATTCATTATTGCTATGTTTAGTCAAAAGCTAGCCTCCATCGGCCTTATCATAGAATTGGTCATGATCATAGTTGGAGCAACTAAAGAGAGATGAATTTCAAAATTAAAAAAGAAAATAGTTTTTTGAATCAATGCATTAATTATTTTGAAAATCAACATTATATTTTAATAAGTATGCTATTTTTGAAATTATATCATAAATTTGGTAAATTACTCTATTATATGACTAATAAATTTATTGTATGTAAATTTACATATTATTTATTTTAATAAGTAAGAGTAGCTAATTGCTCTTGTGGAGTGGCTAAAGTTGGTGGCAGGAAAGAGCAGGATGGTGGGCCTCCGGTTGATCAGCATGATGGAGATGCCCGGTATAACTGGTAGAAGCCCTCTGAGTATGTGTCACCACCATTGTTGTTCGAGAGAGGGCGAGCTTGTAGCTCAGAGTTACAGAGCCCCTTCCTAGCGCGCCAATCTGATGATGTCTGATCACCTCGAGCTGACGTCCTTGAGCATCAATGGATGCTCCGTGAGTTTGCTGAGGTAGCTTTACCTCCACGTCGAGATCTGCAAGAAGTCCCGAAGGACCGGATATTCCGACGGGGACCCTCCGATGCTCAAGTTAGTGATCAGAATCACAGTCGTGAACTTGAATAAGCTTGAGAGAGAGAGAGTTGGAAAGATGAGAAAACTCTCTAAGTGTCTGAGTGGCCAGGGGTCCTCTTACCCGTTTTATTAATACTCGAAGTCCGTGAGACTTGCTTGAGAAGCTTGGAATCTTATGATGAGCCATGACTTTTTGAATGAATGTCAGAATTAGTGAGATTTATCCCATCTGAACTGGGTGATTAGTACTTTATGGCAGATGATGACTTTTTAAGCTCATCTGACCAGGATCTTAAAGCTTCATTATGGACGATGACTTTTTAGGCTTATGCCAGAATTAGTAAAGCTTATCTTTTAGACACATATAGCCAAAGGCAGTTGTGGGCCCGATCTGGTCAGAAGTGAAGGCTTACCTAGGAAGCTGAAGCTGAGCCTAGAGATGATGCCACCTTAGAGCTGGGGCCGCTTAGGAGCTGGGGCTGCCTTAAAACTGGAGCTGCCTAGGAGCTGGAGCCGCTCGAAAGCTGGACCGCTTAGGAGTCGGGGCCACCTAGGAGCTGGGGCCATTGGTGTCCTATCGATTTCCACCGTCAAGTGATTTTGGCCGTTAATACGTGGCTTTTATCAACCACATCGCTTTCCATGTCTGTTGGTGCTGCCATGAATTCTTTTGAAGTGGGGAGTAGCGGTTTGCTGGAGTGACCAGAGTAATCAATGCAAAATCCTTCGCATAAGAAGCAATTCCTTGGACTTGCTTTGTAGTGCCAAACAATTGATGCTACATGAGCTAACACCATAGCCAGTACTTGGCAAGTTGGACCCACCAAACCTTCGAAATAGGGTTGTCAGAAAAACTCTTGGACATCTCCAATCTCTCTGAAACAATGCTCCCTCGCTACCCCGTCTTTTGGAATTTTTCTTCTTTCCACTCTTGTTCTCATGTGAGATATCATTTCCAATACTGAGATATGCATTCTTTTTAAACTACTTCCTTCTACCAAAAAATCATGCTTTAATCTTGTCCAAAAGTTTTCATTTTTATTTTGAAATTCTCATTATTAAATCTGATAGTAATGTAGGAATAAATTCCTCTCTTTAGGTCCTATATGTATGGATGTGCCTTTCCTGGCATAAAGGACCAATACAAATGATTCAAGCCTCGTGTTGTGCATGCTGTCACAAACCCGATAATACCGTGCCTGCGGTAGTTCAGAACCTCCGAAGCGTTTCAACAGGGCGAGACATTGAGTAAAAAGAAAAACAAACCGAGAGAATCAACATAAGAATTGGAAAGAAGAAAAGAAGGAATTGACAAAAAAAAATATATTGGAAGAGAAGGAAACGTAGAACATGATGAGGAAAAAATAGATATAGAAGATGAGACAAGAAATGAAATGTAGAACCAAAGTAACATTAGTTGTCCTGCCCACCCACCCACACAAGACCCTCTCTTCTGCTATGGCTGATCCAAAAACATGACAATATAATATTAACTAACATATCAAAAAGCTGTTAACATGGCTGTTCTCACTTCATAGAATAAGTCTACAAGGTAATCCAAGTTTACCATGGTGCAAATAAACAACACATATTTATAGGGTCACATCTTTTTTTATAATAGAATTTCATGTTAGTGATCCATGATCTATTGTTTTAAACCGTTTACACACTAAAAATATATGCATTATTTTTAAATAAATAACTTCAAATAATATAAATTTTTACATAAAAAATTTAGAGATAATACATCGTGTTTGATGATTTAGACCATTAATATAGACATCTGTTCATCCATTTTAAAAAAATATAATCTATGAAGAGAGAGCGACTATATTCAAATATAGCTAAATTTAAATTCAATCACCTCCTCGATCCTTGGATTTGCACAATTCCTTGATCCTAAAGAAGAAAAATGCAAAAAAGATAAAATGACTTTTAGAATCCGTATAAATCAAAGATGTTCATATCCAAAAATTTACTACATTTGGATGCAACTAAGTTTATATATATATATATATATATATATAGAGAGAGAGAGAGAGAGAGAGAGAGAGATACTTATATTATTAAATTATATAAATGATTACAGTTTCAGCTTGAAAATATAAAATATATAATAACTAAATAAAACTAAACTAACCCATGTTTGTCCTCCTGTGTTGCAAACTGAAACTAAAATCTAAGAAAAAGTATTCCTATTTTGCATGTCCAATCATCTTGGAATTTTTACAATAAATTAGATAGCTAGCCAAGTATAATTTCGTACACACGTCTGTCATTGTACTAAAATAATTGTACTGTAATATAACATGAATATCTTCAAAAGATAAAAGTATAAAAAATTAAGTAAGATTGAAAATGCTTTAGCTTTCTTTGTATATAAAGAGAGATTCTGATTTGATTCATATCGAAAAAATCAAATCAGTTTTTTATTCATTCATTAAATGATAAATGACTAGTGAAGGAGATGCACGAAATAAATAATAGAAGATTCAATATTTCACAATTGTACCTAGAATAACCGGAGAAGTGGAAACAAGGTTGGAGCTGATGGGGCCGTCCTCTCACAGGTCTTCAACATAAACACAACCATACATAAAATTTGGTAAGCAAATTACAGCCCAAGCCATTTCTAAGGTAGGCAGACATTGGCTAGGCCGGCCCAAACAATATGCTGAGCTCTGACTAAATCAGAGCCCAAGTTGAACCCGTAATAGAAAGTAACAATTAAAGCATTGTCAACATGGTTTAACGAATGGAAATCTCGGGGGCAGCCAGACGTCGCATACATTTAAATTCTAATATCAATATTTATAACCATGTCAAACCAAGAGACATGGTTATAAGAATTACATTACTCATTACCATAAATTAAAAAATGCTCATTTTCCTGCACTATGGGTGCTCTCTTTTCTGTTTTGTTAATGTTTTGAATGCCCAATTATCACAGAGAATTTTTATATGCAATCTTGTTAGATCGCTGAGACCCAACCAGCTGTCTCAAACTCAAAGGTAGAATAGGTTGGAGATAATGTAAATTTCTTGCATGCACCCTGTAACAATCATTAATTGTTGAACCTCATGTGCAAATGAATATTAAAATTGCTTGTGTGGATTTTGGGTAATTTATCTATGTTGCGATCAGTGTTACCTCGACTGTAATGAACAAGAAGCTGCTGCCCTCTCAAGGGCACATTGTTTACAAGGAAAACAATATGGAGCATCCGTTATATGCGCACAGTTTTTTGGGCTCTCTTATGCAGGCTTGGCAAATTTACATTCAACCACCTCACATGTATTGCACTAATTCCCATAATTTACACCAATCTCCTTATGCCACATGGCAGGAGAGATATTTATTTGAGTGCATGAAATAAGATATGCATTACTCATTTTACAAGAGACTTAGTTTGATAGCATTTTGGTAATAAGGCAAGATTAGCCAAGAAGTAGATGATGAATACTTTAAGAAGAGTTTGGCAGGCAGACATAATTATATATATACCAGAGCATGTAACATGCAAGGTTGTCAATAGCAAAAGGCACCCTTTAGGCAACAAAACCCCAGATCGCTGAGATGCTAAGCATCAGATGTATACCACCAGACATTCTAAAATAGCTTTCATATTCAAATATGACAACAAAACACACACTTTCTAAACCATATTTGGTGTTTTTAATCTGAGGAAGAAAATAAAACTTAGAACATCTGAAGAGTAACCTTTTATCCATACGGGCCCTAATAAACCAAGATACCCCTTAAAACAAAGCTAATAAAACTTTAAAAGAATAGGAAAAAAAAAGAGAAAAACAAGAATAACACTGGGCATTGGAGGGCCAGGCTTGAATGCTGCTCCTCTAAGTCCGAGCAAATATCATAAACTCTTTCCATAAGTTACAGCCTGCTAACATGAGCAGGTTAGATCTATAGGATTCTCCATTCTATCTCTCACACGCATAAAAATGGCCCGTTCTCGGATCCTTGCTCTCTTCTGTCGTCTTGTTGAGTTCGCAGCTTTTAGTAACTCTATTTCAAATCCAGAAGATGTTTGGGGAGCAAGCTCTTCCAACAACAATATTGATGATGCGGGGATCCTAGATGCAGAGGAGGAGCTAACAACATGAGACTGATGGTTGGGGGAGTGCCATAGCAAGCTCTTCCAAAAACAATATTGATGATGCTGAGATCCTAGATGCAGAGGAGGAGCCAACGCATGAGACTGATCCAGACAAGTCTGCAAACCAAAAGCATGAGGTACAAGGAAGCCTCTCCAATGCCAAGCCAACATGCAATACTACTGATCAGGTATAAGGAATCCCTGAAAACTGAATTCTTTTTTTTTGGGGTCTTCATAAAGGAGCACCAAAAGAACCTTTATTAAAAATCATTAAAAAATTTAAAGAAAATCTTTTTAACTAAGTTTCTTTTATGATAATATCGATTTTTTTTTTTTTCCCTTCTCCAAGTTTTAACAAGTCAGCGTGAAAGCCGCCTTGTACTCATTTCAACCTAGAACCTCTTCCATGGAATGCCATCTTACATATTCTTTTTCAAGCCTATCTATACACAAAAATTTTGTAAACTTCCTTCGTTTTATCCTTTCAAAAGAGGAGAAGGGAAGTTGGCTGTGTTTGTGTCTTGTGCACTACGCTTTCAGATTTTTTGAGAGATCGAAATGGAGAGGAAAAAGAAGATATAGAATATAGACAGCAAGTGGGACAGACCATCATCAAATGAAAAGGACGAAGGTATGAAGGAGATGATTGCACTGTCAACCAATAGAAGTTTCCCTGTCGAGAGGCGCAAAGGTTTTCTACTTTGGTATCCCATCCTTCGTTAGCCTTTTTAAGGATGCATGGTTCAGTCTTGAACATTCATGAACACATTGAAGATTGTTTCTGGCATATGCCTTTGAGAGAGAATAATGTTGCACAGAACAGCAATAGTCGATATTAAAAAACCAAGTTGGCACAGCAATTCCAGCACTCACCTTTAAACCAACATAATATCACTTCAGAGATTTCAAATTTTACCTTTAAAAAAAACCTATTATTTAGCCATCACCCTTAATCTCAACTAACTCAATTTTCATTTTTAGCTGCTTTTCTAGAACAAAATGATGGCGTGCCTCTCAAATAGGCTTTTCTCAACTATGAAACACTGATATTGGAGCCAAATAGACAATACTTTGTTGATCACGATGAACCTTTACTAGCTTATTGCACAAGCTTACTATACTTGTCAATCTTGAGAATCTGGGGTTAAAAGAATTGTTGGAAATCTTTCTACAAGAATTCTTCTAGTTAGATATTGTTCTTGTAAAAAATATTTCTAGGTATAAAGCACTCATCTTGAAGAAATGATTATTGAATAAAAAATTGCTCAATGGAATTATGAAAAAAGTTAAAACTCTTGTCCATTTATAAACTTCTTTCATAGAACTCTAGGCCAATATGCTTTTGTTGAGTTATCAGAATAATTTTGTATTAGCAGGTGAATTTTGTAAAAATGCACCAGGAAGAAACTATAATAGAACTTTATAGTGATTAAATTAAGGGATCAAGTATTGTCATTTTGAAAGTCTTTTCGTAGTCATTTATAGTGATTAAATTTACAGTGATTAAACTAATGTGTCAAGTTTAGTTGACACATTTTTCCCCTATGCCAAAGGCACTGTGACTTCACTTTTGTAGTTGTAAATTGTCTACAAAAATATCTATCACCATATTTCTATATGGTTTCCATCTCACAAAAAAAAAGATTGAAGTATTAAGATAACAAAATGAGGTATTTGAAAATCTTTTATATCCAACTTGTTGACACTCGATCATTGAAATTGAACGTCGGGAAGAAATTTCGTCAGCTGATGCAGTCTTCTCCGGGGAAGAGCGACCTGCAGAAAGTCTCAGTACCGAGGAAACTCCGATGGAAACCCTTCGACGGTCAAGTCAGCAACCGAGGTCATAGCAGGGAGAGAGCTTGAAGAAGCTCCGAAAAGAAAAGAAGATTCCGGGGATCAGAGTGCCTCCAGGATTAAGGAGTATGTGTGAGAATATGAGTATGAACGTGTGGATACTTGTGTTCACGTACCTTGACTTTGAGTTCTCTTACCTTTTATAGGCCCTTGACATCTGTTTGGGGATTAGCCACGTGGAGTTCCATGAAAAGAAATGTCTGCTGGGCACGTGGTAATTATGTGAGTGGGGGCTGGTCAGTGGGCTCAGTCCCATCAAAGCCGTGGCCTGACGGTTGGTTGGCTTGGTCCCATCAACTGCATGGGTCAGGCGTAGGTGGGCCTGGCTGTGTCAAACTGCACAGGTCAGGTAGTAGGTGGGCCTGGCGATGATCAAACAGTAGGTGAGCCTGGCTGTGTCACGTGGTAGGTGGGCCTGGCTGTGTCATTTTGCAAGTCTTTTCATAGTCATTTATAGTGATTAAACTAATGTGTCAAGTTTAGTTGACACATTTTTCCCTATGCCAAAGGCATTGTGACTTCACTTTTGTAGTTGTAAATTGTCTACAAAAATATCTGTCACCATATTTCTATATGGTTTCATCTCACAAATAAAAAGATTGAAGCACTAAGATAAAAAAATGACATATTTGAAGATATTTTATACCCAACTCAAATATTATTCTCTATTTTGGACCTTGTGTCAGTGTTACAAGAAAGACCACCATACTCCACATTTAGGTCATGATATGTTGAAATATATCTCATAGTCAAAAATATAATTGCCTAGATGCCTTGTTTGCACACGAAGATGGATGCTTATTCAAAGTTACTGGGAGGCTTTTTAGGTGATTAATTACTAGACGTAAAAAACAATCTCTTGATAAAATTAAAAGAGTTTATGTGTGATGCAAATTCTCCTTACATCTCATCCTAAAATCTTGAGTAACACTAGTTTAACATAAATATGTATGTGCTTGTATAAATGTACACAAACATATGTATATGCATGAATGCATATGCAAGTATATTTGTATATGTGTGTGTATATATGTAAATGTATAGATATAATATTAGTGAACGAAAATTTTAGCTCAATATAATACACACGCAAGTATGTTTGTATGTATCCATATGTGCATGTTGTATGATTATGACCTAATAATTTATGAATAATTTATTTTTTAACAATTAATAGAGCATCATGATTATGGTAACAATCCATAGCATGTTAAGAAGAGTTATGGCTATCTAGTCTGAAGCAATTTTGCTTTGCATATGCAAGGGGTAGTACAATGGCCAGGAAATAGAGACTCAACATAGTTCAGAAGCAAAAAGCAGCCAAGAAGAAATTTTGGCATTACCTGAACAAGGATTGGTTGGTTCAAATGCCTTTCTAAAAGACGAGAATATATTTGCAACCACTACACTCTTTTTCGCTGTAGTTGCCATGCTTACCTTATTAATGGTAGCAATTCAAGGAAAAAGTACATGACATACTTTTCAAACTATGTTTGAGCTTTACATTTGCCAATTTTTTTGTTGCACTAATCATGTTGATTCTTATCTATGTAAGCCCTAAGGTCCGATGCTTTACAAAATTGCTCAAGATTCTCCACAGCATTATTTTTGTGTTGATGGCAGTTATGGGCTTCCTAGTCCTCTTTTTGTTGTGGGTGCCATACACAAAAAGTCCGGTGAGTTTTATAAAGATAGTTTACTTTTCTCATTTTATATGCATTCTCTTACATTTCAATATTATCCATCTCATTAATTCTTGTTAAATATTTGTTAAAGTAATCAAAATTTTTAGTCAATGTTTAGCTAAACAAACAATTGCATACATTTGGATTGCAGGGGGCATTTGGTAGGAGGTAATCAATCTATCCATATTACTGGTAAAATTTAAAAAATGACTTACGTTTTTCTATTAACTAATCGATCCATTCATATTATCATAATATATCAATTATTTTATTAATTTTAATTAATTTATATAATATAATATTAAAATATAATTAATAAATTATGATAATTAAAAGTTTAAGAATAAAAAAATTGAATAAATATTTAAAGATTAAAAATATTTTAATCTTAAAAAATAATTAAATCTAGTATCTTTTACTTATATATACTTTGATTTAGAGATATTTTGAGGTATTTTAAAAAATTTTAATAGATTTGGATTAGTATATAAATTTGATTTAGAAGTATTTTGGGAATTTGATGTTCTATGACTGGTAATCTGTTTTCATACCAAACATAGTAATCAATATTACTGTAACATTATCTGTGTATACCAAACACAGTAATCAATATTTTGACAATCCATCCAGTGGTAATCTATCTTGGTAGGTAATCCACATTACCATTCAGGATTGCTGACAATGCACCAAACGCAACCGTAGTTCTAAGTAGTGTAATCTCGTAGAATACTTTAGTGGACAGATTAATTTTTATATCTTTCTTTTTTTGTACTTTCTTAAAATACTAATATTTTACATATAGTTTCATGAAAAGATGCTTCCTCGTTTCTCTTCTCTTGGTGCACTCAGATAGATCAAATCTAAGGGACATATCCCTTGATGATCATATGAATGATAATGGTGCATCCAATCTAAGGATAAATTTAAACTTAATTCCTAATATGTTCTTTATATAAATAAAAAATGCAAGATTTGTATACAGTCTAAGCTACCAATAATTCATTTAAAATATTATATAGAGTAATTGAACTTCTAGAGTTAATATATAGTGATATTTGTGAATTGGATATAGTAACTCAAAATTAAAAAAAAAAGATATTTCATCACTTTTGTAGATGAATTCTCCAAATAGTGTTATAAGTATCTTTTACAACAAAAGATGAAACTTTAAATAAAATTTATAACTTATAAAAGTAAAGTTGAAAAATTGAACTAATAATAAAATTAAAATTCTTGGGTGAAATAGAGGAGGAAAATGTACTTTAATGATCTCAATATCTCTTATAAAATAGATGGTATTATTTATAAAATTTTTCCATCTTATTCACTTTAGTTTAAAAGAGTAACTGAGAGAAAGAATAGAAATGTTTTTAATATGATTAATTCTATAATTACTAGTTTCAGAATATAATAGTTTGGAAGGAAAGCTTTTTTATAGTATATTATACTTCCAACAAGAATCTCAAAGGGCTTTAACCAAACATCCAATAAAATATAGAAAACTGTGGAAGCTAATTTGAATATTTTTAAAGTGTTGAACATAATTTTAAAGTGTAGGTGGGTGTGGGTTTAACCAAAGTCTTAGAAACAAAAAGAAAAATTATGTTCCAAAACAATAGATGGGATATTTATATGTTACTCCCAAAATAATTCTACTTACAAGTAATAATATTTATAGAATATCACTAATAAAACCAAAATTTGGTGATATAGATAATAATATAGTGATAGAATTTAGAAATGTTAAAATATCTCAAATAAATAGGAGGCTTCATTACTTAATTACTTACCCATATATCAATAGAAACAGAACATATCTATTACATAGTAAAGGGGTTGTTTGCCTTTTCAAATTGATTACCTTCTTCTTTTTAGAATTATCCATTACTATATTAATAGGAGATTTATTAGTAGATAGGCATGAAAAATTATAATGATATATGAATGAGTAGGAGGAAACACTAGTAAAGAAGTAGAAGCCTATTGAGGGATATAAAGATTCTTATCCAAGGAAGGAGTCTCCACACCATGCTAGGCATTTGGAGGAGGAGCATTACCCATATAGTTAGATCAAATTTTCTTATTGATGAGTAAATGATGGGATCATCTTGTTTCAAAGAGAAATTATATAATAAAGATGAGAAGTTTCTAGCTAGTAATAAGATGCATTTAAAGCTAAAACTTGACTTGTCATTCTAAGTTTGGCCTTTTTACGCCCGACCTAGCAAGAATGAGGCTTGGTCCATTTGATCAAGCCAATTTAACAAGAAAAAAATAGGTTCTAGTTAGCTTGATAAATCTATCAAGATAACTCAAGTGAGCCAACTCAGGGTGGAATTTAAATCAAGGGAAGAAAAAGAAGGATCACCAAACTTCAAGAGAAGTATGATAGTGGGAGTTAAAGGAGGGTAGGATTGGAATTGAACTCTTTCACTCCTATAAATCTTCCTCTAACCAAAGTTTCATCATTGTCTCCCTTCCGAGTCACTGTATAGATTCCGTGTGTTGGCCTTAAAACCTTGTTGGAATAAGGTGAGTACTTGGCTCCTCCTTCCCTATTGAATCCCCTCGTTGTTATGGTTATTGCAACTAAGCACTATTGAAGAATTATTAAAATATGATGGATCAGGCTCTCCCTTATTCACCTTCTTTGATCTCCACCCCATTTTTTCCTTCCTTATGGCCATTGATCTTATGCTTTATTTGTCTCACCTTGGATTGTTAGATGCCATCAAGCCTCACCCTTTTTCTAAATCCACAACAATGTTGCCAAGTAGACTGGTGTTAAAAGGAAGCTTTGTTCTATCTCCTATGTTGAGTTGAAATGCATTACACCCTATATCTGGTGACCTTTCTATTAGTAATGATCACTAGATCTCTTCCTCTTTCTCTTCTTTTAATCTTCCTCCTACTTTGTTGTGGTTGACCAATTGTCAACATTGTAGACTTTAGCTGGCAAAATAGCTCTTCACTTTTTCTTTTATTTCATTCCCCAATTGCCACTACTAGTGGTCCGTCACTATCCATTCACCTTAATAGCTAGTCCTATCCACTAACACTATGCCACCTCACTATTGTGCCTTCCCAAAGTCTCATGTTGAGATAAAGGGACACAAGCAAGGGTAGTCTCCTATTTTTCTCTCTCGTTCTCCCTTTCTCTTTCCCCTTTGATCATCCTTAATTCCTTTTTATCTCTTTTTTTCTCTTCCCTAAAAAAGAAGAAAAAAAGAGAAAAAAAATTGAGCCATACCGGCTTCCAGGATAGTGGGCCCCAGACTACCTTTGGTCTCATTTCTCTTGGATCCTAGATGCCAAAGATTGTTGGACCTCTAATGGCCAACCAATCTTGTCCTCATATTTTCTATGTTTGATCATATTTACTACATAAACTGCTTGATTAATGAATTTGGATCTATTGGAATGTAGTCAATAGAGTTACTTTTCTCCTTTTTCTTTCATGTGATTGAAGGTTGATAGTGTTCGCCTCTATGATTAGGACCTTTGGCTCCAATGAAACACTAGAATTAGAGAATCAAACACATGTCAAAGGCTATGAACAATTTTGTTAGATAGATTGAAGGGGGTTGTTGAATTGTGATGTATTGAAAGATATGCTAATTTAAAAAGATATAATATAAATATTTTGAAAGGGTTTCAAAATATATGGGTTCTTAATCTATAAGTTTTTGAAAATTTGTTTGGAATGAATGTCAAGTCCACTCACTACTCTGACTATGGTTTGGACCATGCTAGTTAGGGTGGATCTCTTGATATATGATTGTGTGTTGTTATATTATTGGGCCTAGCTAATTAAGTCTTTCATTAGCCATGTCTGCGTGTTAGCATGTATTGTAGGTGTAGCTTGCTATGGATAATCACTAGCCATATTCATGTGTGTGGACATATATTGTGGATTTAGCCAATCAATATGGTAGATCACTAAAAATATGATTGTGTGTCGGCATGTTGCTAGGTCTAAACAATTAAGGTTGATTATTTGCAATTGTTGTATGTCATCATGTATTATAGGCCTTATCTATGTGGTCTATTAATTGGTCATGAGTAGCATGTTTTTTGTTTAGTAGCTTGACTCCTTGAGCCTTATTATAACATAGATCATGTCATTGTCATCATGATTAAGTGGGTGAATTTTGAAATGTTTTTTTATAAAAAGGCAAAGAGTTTTCTAAAGCAATACATTTAAATTTGAAAATTGAAAATATATTTATATTTCTAGAAAGTTATCATGAGTTTTGACACATTATTGCATATTGTATATATTATTATATTGCTTACACAAGATGTTTATGTATAATATGCTTGATCCAACTAGAGATAGAGATTACGTACTAAGTTGGTAGCTCATTATTTTCTCCTTGTTTTCTTTTCAGATGCTAAGGAATAGTGCAACTTAAGCTTTGGAATGTGTGCTAAAGCGTCAGAGATATTTACGGCTTTATTATTTATCAACTTTGGCTAGTAGTTGATAGAACAATTATGTTAAATTTTTATATCTTGTTGGAGTCAATGACCTTATATTTCACATTGTATATTTGAATGTAAGTAGCCTTGCATTTATTAAAGTCCAAGAGTTCTAGACTTATTTGTTAATGAACATAAGCAAGTTTTTAGTCTCATGCAACTAGGTCAAATGGTAGCCAAATTGTCCACTAAAACCCTTTTCTTGCAAGTAGAGATCCAATCTAAAATACATGTATCCCTAGATATATATAGGTTGTAGATATAGAAAAGGATTATCATCTCCTTCCCTATTCTCTAATAACCATATAAGAATAATATGATTATAATAATAAAAATGCATGATATAATAATAATAATTACTATAATATTTCTTATATGATAAATAATAATCAATATCATATGTCATGTGTTAATATATATTTGATATGTAACTATAATATATTATGCAATTACAATATCATTATGATATGAAGATATAAAATCACAATAGTTATTATAATAATATGGTAATAATTATTATAATATATTGTATTAATCATATTTATTAATTATTAAAATGAAATGATAAATAGTTATATGAATTCATGTTGCTTTATAATCACCCTTTTTTTTGATTGGTTACATCGTAGTAATAAATGCTCCTAAAAGTCATGATAGTAGAATCCTAGCTTATCTATCTTCCTCATTTCTGGTTCATGATAATGGCATACTCATCTTGTAGCTAGACTAGCCTAAGCACAAGTTGATCTACTACTGCTATAGGCTCTATCTACTAAAACGTAAATGTACGTCTAGTTTGTTAGATTCACCTATATATCCTAAGCGAGAAGAGAAGGGAAAAAGGGTGGCAATAACCCGCTTTTTGACCCAAGTAGCTACTTTAATAGCAACAAAGAAAAGGATAGGATGGTGCAATTTCGAAATGTTGTTGATGAGAAGAAAGTAACTCAAATTAAGTCTCCAAGTCTTAGGCCTCAAGAGTCAAGCCCAATACAGGGCTTTACCTAGTTGACCTAATGATGTCATCTTACACATTTGAATCCATTTCAAATAGAGTCAGTTGGACATATCTTAAGCAATTACTAGCCATGTCGCTACTATTTTCAGGCTACTACTTAAGCAGTAGCAAAGTACTACCATTGCCCTGACCAGGAAGCATAATAGACTAGTGATTGCTACAACAAGCCAATTTATTTGCCACAAGTTCCTTCAGCTAAACTTCTTACTACAAGCTTGATTATTATTAGTTGATTCCGTAACCAACTAATATTGAGAAATTCCTTTGACCCTTTCCCCACATCCCGAGGATCATTTTGTAAAATTATCAATTTACTCCATTACGCAAATTACCTAAATTTCTAACAATTATTACAAGTCATGACCTATTTCCAAAAAATATCTATATGGCATTTTACCTTAATACCCTAGAATCATGGGACATGTTCAAGATTATTTTGGTCATTTCACAACATAACTTTGTTTATTTGCAAATTTATTTTTCCATATAAAGATTATTGATTTCCAGCTAATTAATTGTTGCTTTCTTGCATTAACTACGAACATAATTAACTGCTATTTTAATATAAATCTAGGTTATCAGTTAACAGCACAAGATTCTAACTCATTATGATTATCATATAAGAATTAGCATGCACAAAATCTTGGTGGTGAGGTTACCATACAAGAATTGTACAGATAAGAATTATTCAGATGGGCTACCATCCATACAAGATACCACCATGGTTAGTATGGGATCAGTGCCTTGGTGGTGAGGTTAACTAAGTTCAGAATTTGCACAGTGTTGAAATGGAATCAAATCAAATCCTGCAATACTAAATTATGGCAATAATGATTCGTATTCATCTAAAAGAGATAAAAACATTTCCCTTTTTTCTTATAAAGAACAAGGTACAAAACAAGAGGAATTAAGGGAAATTCACTTCGCTCCAGGAGACTAACCTGAGAGCCAAGAGATATGCAACTCTATCATCACCTTCCCAAACGCCGGGGTAGGATGACCACGAACTCGATTTGGTTTGCAATGCGGGAAATATGATAGGTAGGCAGTGTGAAATTTCTCTAGGATGACTAAAGTCTCCGTTTTCTAAGGGATAATGGCAAGACCTGGCTTTCTGATATTTTGTGGCTGCAAACGGATTGGTAGTCGACGTTCCTATCATGTGGCTGCGAGGTTTCGAAGCAAATTCCCTTTTTTTTTTTTAAGTTGGAGTTTCGCTATTACTCTTTCCGATCCTAATCCAATTAGAGTAGATCCAACTCATTCTTAAAGACCCATGGGTTGGACCAGCTTCAAAACTTGGAGCCAATTTATACTTCGAATTGTTGACTTTTGAGCATTTGAAAAGTCTTAAAAAAAAAAAAATTTAAAAGGACCCACGCAAGCATTTAATGCTCGCGTGGGACATTGGGAGCGTTCGTGGAGTGAAACAATAACCAAGGCCTAACGGTAAAAAATATTATATATAGGTAAAAGAAAAAAAAGAGAAATAGAGAGATTCAAATTTTATTAAAATTTATCTTATTATTTGAGATTCTGCTTTGCAAGAGCTTAAAGTTCTGCATCTCAACAAGCTACTGGTGAAAGATTTATTTTAATTTTTATTGTTATATTTATATTATTTTCTTTGAGCATCTAAAGTTTCATTGGGTTTGCACATTCATACGATTGTACTCGTCGTAGGAGGATTGGATCGAGCCGGATCGTTGTACCATGGGGACAACTGTAATCCCCCGGATTTCTACCATGGGGACAACTGTAATCCCCCGGATTTCGTCGGATTTCGTTAACTGATCGTCAGAGTTGATCGCGAGATCGGAGTTGTGCGAGGTGTTTGAATTTCAAACCCCCGAGATGTGATTACCTGATCGCGAAACTTAATCGCGATATTCCTGGAATAGATAACGCGTATTTTCAAATATCCCGTAACTAATGGAGTCCCAAATCGCTTGATATGAGGAGACGATTGTATTTTCAAATACCTCGTAACTAATTGGGTCCCAAATCCGTTGATTTGAGGAGTCTGCATCCCTTCCAGTAACTAATTGGGTCCCAAATCCGTTGATTTGAAGAGTCTGCATCCCTTCCAGCCAGCAGTTTTGAAGGGATAAATCAGTCATTATACTAAAAGCAACTAACACAAGATATGGATAAATTTTGGGGGCGTTACTTAGCCATTATCTAAAATCACCGTTGGACTTTTGGATGAAGATTGAGGCATCAATTTCAGCAGCAATTTAATCCCTTCATCAGCCTATTCAAACGGCCATCAAGGGATAAGCTTTGGAAGAGATTGGGCGGTGGGTTATTTGAGGCGGTGCATGGGATATGGATAAGGATGGGAGAAGCTTTGGATAAGGCGATGGCTGCACCTATAAATTAAAGTGCAGAGGTCTGCGGGAAGGGAATGAAATCAATCCAATGAAGGCATCCAACGAAGGATTGAAGGCGTCTTCTAGTCTCCACCTCGGGCGAGTAGGAGGAGAACGAGAAGGTACGATCGGAGCCGTTGAGGAGTTCTTACAGATGATCGAACGACATCCAGCTGCCTCCACATACGCTACTCAACTGCAATGCTGCGGTGTCGGCCAATGGAGCGGTCCATTGACTCACACACAGTAACAATAGTATCTTTGCCTTCAATATTTGCAACGAGAGCTGGAGGTGAAAATTCCACGAAAGAGGTACGTGTGAGTGGAGGGGCTTTAGAAAATTAATTTCAGCCGTTACATGTGGGAACGTGAGGAGGTTTCCAGAAAAGGCTCACGGCAAGAGGAGCTGGGTGATAGGAATTTTTGGGCTGTTTGGGCCATCCAATCTTTGGGCCATGTTAGGCCGTTTCTGGAGCCCTTTTGGGCAAGGTGTTGGGCCCTATAATGGGCCGAGATTGGCAAAATAATTATATGGCCCGAATCAGGATTGATTCTAGTTTTTGGGGATAATTTTGTTTCCCTATTTGGGTGTATACATTGAGAGATAATCGAACCCAAAGTTGGGCCCGTGAAGTGGTTTGGGTAGAGTTTAAGAATTATTTTATAATTCAGATTTTAGAAATTTAATAATAAAAAATGATACTGAAGGTTCCCAGGTATCCAATTAGCTGAGTTATCAATTGGAATTTACGTACTAAGGTAAGTAAGTCAAGTATTATAATTTTATAAATTATTTAATTTGTAAACTATGAACTTACAGTTAAATGTAATTATGTTAATCTTGCAAAATTATGTTGTTACTATGATAATATGTAATTATGATAATGACAGTAAAACTTTATGTGTCGCCGCGGTTCTCATATGATAGATTATGACATGACAGATTATCACATGACGGATTATCACATGACAGATGACAGAATATTGGTACCAGGACCCTTCCTCTTAGGGGATATTTAAGAGTGATACACAAATGTGTATTGTAGGGCCGTGGGACACATAAAGAAAAACAATAATAGTATAAACAATGTTTTGTTTACATCGCATATATTCTAGTAATTATTATTGAATTAAGTTTCAAATTATTTGATCCGATGACATGAATATGCTGATAATATGATAAATAAATTTTAAAATTATATTAGGCTTACTTATTGAGTGTGAGCTCATAGAATTCTCACAATGTTTTTCAGAGCCTCAGGAATGAAGAAGGATAATTGGCATAGAAGGAGCTTCTATTAAATAGACTTAGTTTCATTCTGTTGAATTAGTTCAGATTTGCTTGTGTGTAGGGCAGGTAGCCCAAGACTGATAATTATGGTTTGTAATAAATCATGGATGTGAATTTTGCTTTATATTGATTTATGTGATGAAGTTCGAGACGTCTTGCATGCCTGGCATGCGATGGGTTGTCATCCTAGTTCAAATTTTGGGACTGGAGCATGACAGCTTTAGTGGTATCAGAGCCTGGTTTGACCTTAGGGACAAACATATGATGACACTAGACAAAGCAGTAGAATGACACTGGAAGGATAATAACTCTAAGATGATTTTAAGTAAATGTGTTTTGAGAGCCTAAAATTTAGAAGTATATAAAGATGTTGACTGGACTTTAGCCTTGGTAGAAATTAATAATACCCTGTCATACAAGAAGTCAGTGACATGATGAGGGCTTCTGGTTTAGTGACCCTGGCCAGTCGGGAGACCAAATGACTCCTGGAGGCTCTGGCTACGTGGGCTTGGTTGGGAATAGCCAACAACGGTTTTAGACCCTAGAGAACATGGGTACATGAGACTTTAATTTAATATGCAATACAAGGTAGATGAATAAATGGAATATTATGCAACAGTTGGAAGTTGCAATTGATGACAATGTGACATTTTTATATTTTGATTTAGTAGATGTTTGAATTATTAAATCTGAATTTGAATGCGGATATATATAGTGGATTTTACTAAGAGGACTTGCACTATTAAAATTGCATCTTCAAGGCTAATTTGTTGGTTATGAAGATGATTGATACTGATATTATTGAAATGGTTGACTACGTAGTGTCGCAATGGATTATTTAGGAAGAATATAAGATCTTAAGTTTTGAGGCGATTAAGGTTCATGTAGACCCTGCGAACCATTGGGATTGATTTTGGTTATGAATATTCAAATGTTTTAAAGGTAGCAAGTGAAAGATTCTTAGCAGTGATAAGAATAAGATAAACTTCATTAATAAGAATTTCATGAGGATTTGCATCTATTAATAGATTCCTGAATCAAGATGATAGAACACTAATCTATCATGCCTGCTTACCATGCCTCTCTTCGTAGTTCTAGGTAGGTATTTTTACCCAGAATGGATAAATTGTTACTCAGCCATAAGTGGCTTGAATCTTTTCAAGGAAAGAGGAGGGAGATGATTTTATTTTTGATCAATTATGGAAGATGGCTGAGGATACATCTAATATCATTTTCAAATCAAAGAAAGATTACTATAATTTTCTAAATGTATCTTTTGGGTGGTAAGCACATCTTCAATCTCTATAGACCTTGTAAGCCATGTATCCCATCTAAGTTAGATCAGTTAGGTCATTTGAGATATTCAAAGGAATTGAATCAGTTAATTATGATAATTATGAAAGATATCTGAGTTATTACCTTAATGATGTTAGCTTGAAGTATTCAAGAGTGAAACCAAGTATGTTATGATGATTTAATCAAAAATTAAAAATAAGTGTCAGCATATTTAGAAGTTGCAAAGCACTTGAAGAAGACAATCTTATATCCGGTGCAATGGTAAACTGATTAAATTGAGTCTGAATCCATTAGACTCTTTTTTTTTCCAATGGAGGATTTTTGTAAGGCTTGGCGGATAGTCTGAAAGAACCATTTAATTTTTAGAGAAAATGTTGCAAGCCTGGTGATGGATTTAGGAGGTGCTTGAGATAGCATCTTACCCTTAGTAAAATTTCTTCTTATAAAGATTACTGAGCCAATACTAATGGACCCATTTGAGCTTTTTACAATATGAGGTGTAGATCTCCTTCGTGTTGGAATAAAGTTAGAGGGGAAAATTTTTGGATATTGAGCTGGTTTAACAACTATAAAAAGGTATCATTATTTGAAGCAGCTTCATGTAGCTCAGAGTTAATAGGGAAGTTATGTTGATGTCAAAAAGAAAGATTTGAAATTTGGGTTGAAGATCAATTGAAAGTTTTACCAACCAAGGATGTGATGAGATTTGGGATTAGAGGAAAGCTAAGTCCACGTTATATTGAACCTTTTGAGATTGCTTATAGCCTGGCACTGCCTCCGATTTTAGCTGGGGTACACAATGTTTTTTATATCTCTATGTTGATGAAGTATATTTTCGATCCTAGCCATGTCATAGCATATGAGCCTATACAGTTGAGGAAATATTTATCATATGAGGAGTACCCTGTACGTATTGTGGACCGCAAGGATCAGGTTCTGAGATGGCGTACCATTCCCTATGTCAAGGTGCAATGGAGTAATCATTCTGAGAGGGAGGCTACTTGGGAACTTTAGGAGGAAATGAAAGAGAAGTATTCATAACTATTTGAGTCTTAATATAGTTAATGATGTAGCTACAGAGAAGTATCCATAACTATTTGAGTCTTAATATAGTTAATGATGTAGCTACGACTGTTGACATTTGAATAAAGACTTAGTTGATTGTGTGATAAAATTGGAATTCTAATTTTCTCTAATGAAAGTGCATCAATTTCGAGGCCAAAATTTTTATAAGGAGGGGAGAATGTAATCCCCCAGATTTTGTTAACTGCTCGTGAGAGTTGATCGCGAGATCAGAGTTGTGCGAGGTGTTTGAATTTCAAACCCCCGAGATGTGATTACATATCGCGAAACTTAATCGCGATATTCCTGGAATAGATAACGCCTGACGATTGTATTTTCAAATATCCCGTGACTAATGGAGTCCCAAATCCCTTGATATGAGGAGACGATTGTATTTTCAAATACCTCGTAACTAATTGGGTCCCAAATCCCTTGATTTGAGGAGTCTGCATCCCTTCCAGCCAACAGTTTTGAAGGGATAAATCAGTCATTATCCTAAAAGCAACTAACACAAGATATGGATAGATTTTGGGGGCATTACTTAGCCATTATTTAAAATCACCGTTGGACTTTTGGATGAAGATTGAGGCATCAATTTCAGCTGCAATTTAATCCCTTCATCAGCTATTCAAACGGCCATCTAGGGATAAGCTTTGGAAGAGATTGGGCGGTGGGTTATTTGAGGCGGTGCATGGGATATGGATAAGGATGGGAGAAGCTTTGGATAAGGCGGTGGCTGCACCTATAAATTAAAGTGCAGAGGTCTGCGGGAAGGGAATGAAATCAATCCAATGAAGGCATCCAACAAAGGATTGAAGGCGTCTTCTAGTCTCCACCTCGGGCGAGTAGGAGGAGAACGAGAAGGTACGATCGGAGCCGTTGAGGAGTTCCTACAGACGATCGAATGACATCCAGCTGCCTCCACATACTACTCAGCTGCAATACTGCGGTGTCGGCCAATGGAGCGGTCCATTGACTCAAGTATCTTTGCCTTCAATGTTTGCAACGAGAGCTGGAGGTTGATATTATTACCTGGAAAAGTTAGAGACAAGAAGCGGATGGAAATTCCATGGAAGAGGTACGTGTGAGTGGAGGGGCTTTAGAAAATTAATTCCAGCCGTTACATGTGGGAACGTGAGGAGGTTTCCAGAAAAGGCTCACAGCAAGAGGAGCTGGGTGATAGGAATTTTTGGGCTTTTTGGGCCGTCCAATCTTTGGGTCATGTTAGGCCGTTTCTGGAGCCCTTTTGGGCAGGGTGTTGGGCCCTATAATGGGCCGAGATTGGCAAAATAATTATATGGCCCGAATCAGGATTGATTCTAGTTTCTGGGGATAATTTTGTTTCTCTATTTGGGTGTATACATTGAGAGATAATCGAACCCAAAGTTGGGCCCGTGAAGTGGTTTGGGTAGAGTTTAAGAATTATTTTATAATTCAGATTTTAGAAATTTAATAATAAAAAATGATACTGTAGGTTCCCAGGTATCCAATTAGCTGAGTTATCAATTGAAATTTATGTACTGAGGTAAGTAAGTCAAGTATTATAATTTTATAAATTATTTAATTTGTAAACTGTAAACTTACAGTTAAATGTAATTATGTTAATCTTGCAAAATTATGTTGTTACTATGATAATATATAATTATGATAATGACAGTAAAACTTTATGTGTCGCCGCAGTTCTCATATGACAGATTATCACATGACAATTATCACATGACAGATGACAGAATACTAGTACCAGGACCCTTCCTCTTAGGGGATATTTAAGAGTGATACACAAATGTGTATTGTAGGGCCGTGGGACACATAAAGAAAAATAATGACAGTATAAACAATGTTTTGTTTACATCGCATATTCTAGTAATTATTATTGAATTAAGTTTCAAATTATTTGATCTGATGACATGAATATGCTGATAACATGATAAATGAAATTTGAAATTATATTAGGCTTACTTATTGAGTGTGAGCTCATAGAATTCTCACAATGTTTTTCAGAGCCTCAGGAATGAAGAAGGATAATTGGCATAGAAGGAGCTTCTATTAAATAGACTTAGTTTCATTCTATTGAATTAGTTCAGATTTGCTGTGTGTAGGGCAGGTTGCCCAAGACTGATAATTATGGTTTGTAATAAATCATGGATGTGAATTTTGCTTTATATTGATTTATGTGATGAAGTTCGAGATGCCTTGCATGCCTAGCATACGGCGGGTTGTCATCCTAGTTCAAATTTGGGACTGGGGCATGACAACAACTCGCCTACAATCCGCACGAGAGAGCGAAAACTTGTTCTTAGGGCAGTGTCTAACACGCCTCGAACAACTAGATTCTTTCTATATTTCATTTATATTTTGAATTTAAATTTTTAGATTAATACTTTAGCATTTCTAAAAGAATTTTTGCAAAATTAAAAAATTTTCTAACAGCTAAGGATAAGTTTTTCTATCATTAGAAATTGCTAGATTTTATTATAAGTAATTAAAAAAAAATTGAAACTCAATTCAAAATTAAATTATTTGAGTCAATTTTGCTTAGTGGTTATATTATTATTGCAAGTAGTTTCTAGATTTAATTCTTTTGAATTTAAATTTAAATCTAGAAATATCTAAAAAATACTATTTAAAAAATTTAAATTATAAGGCTAAACCTTCAACTTTTTGGTTGTGCAGAACGAATTAAGCAACCAACTTACTCAAAATGGGTTCTGATGATCTTAGTACAATCAAATCTGAAAAATTTAATGGATCATTCTTTAGGGGGTAGCAAAGCCAAGTGAAATACTGGCTTACCACTTTAGGCTTATTTTCTGCCATAAAATTATCAGATCCCAAATCCAATACTCAACAAGGTTCTTCTAGTATTGTTAATACCTTCTCTTCATCAACATCAAAAACACCTCAAGAACTAGATTTTTATTGTAGACATAGAATTTTAAGTGCTCTATCTGATAACCTTTATGATGTCTATCTTTCTACTAAAACTGCTAAGAAACTTTGGGATGCCCTGAGGCTGAATACGGGATGGATGATGCTGGTCTAGATCGATTCACCATCTCAAAATTTTGAAAGTACATAATGGTAGATTTCAAACCTATTAGTATTCAAATATATGAATTCCAAGATTTTCTTAGAAAGTCTGAGTTGACTGGCTGTAGTTTTTCTGAAAACTATAAGGTCCAAGCCTTAGTAGATGCCCTTCCACCTTCTTGGTCATCCTTTACACGAGAGCTAAGCCATAAGCAAGGTAGCTTGACCCTAACAGAAATGATTAACTCTATTAGGATTGAAGAAGAACACCGGCTTAAGCTCAATCAAAATCAAAAGCCCGATCTTGGACCTAAAATCCATCTGAGTCAAATCCAACTCCAAATCAATTAAAACCTAGGGAAAGAATTTTAAAAGAAAAATTTAATCTAGATCCAACCAATCATACAAACCTCCTCAAAACCGACCAAACCAGAACCGATAGAATCAAAAGTCAAAAAATTATAAAGGCACATTTTCTTTGTGTGCGAAAGGACAAATCATGTGGCGAAGGACTGCTACCACCGAAAGACTGAACCATTAAGGAAATCAACTAAACCACAAGTTAACGTGGTTGAAAATGGTACCGAGCCTTCTTTCAGGTCGGTAAATTCAAAATCTTAATTAACTCAACTCAACCTTTTTGTGATTGGTGGCTTGATTCAGGAGCTAATGTTCATGTTTGTTTTGATCGCTCCTGGTTCTCCACCTTTCAGGAATCAAGTGGAGGAGGTGTGACACTTGGGAATAATTCTTCAGCACAAGTGCTTGAAAAGGTCAAGTGGATCTAAAAATGAATCTGAAAAGATTCTAATCCTTCATGAAGTGTTGTTCATCCCTAGTGTTAGAAGAAATTTAATTAGTAGATCTCTACTTATATCTAGAGGATATAAAATTATTCTAGAGTCAAATAAAGTTGTAATTACTCGTAATAATGAGTTTGTTGGTAAAGGCTTTGTTTGTGAAGGTCTTTTCAAATTAAATGTATCCTCTAAGTTATCTAATAAAAGTCCTCTTCTTTTTAATCTTGAATCTTCAAATGTTTGGCATAGTAGACTTGGTCATGTGAATTTTGATCGTATTCATCATATGACAAATCTTAATTTAATTTCTAAAGTTCATATTGATAGAAAGTTCAAATGTGAGATCTGAGAAAATCTTTTAAATCAATAAATAGGAGTTCAACACTTCTTGAATTAGTCCATAGCGATGTATGTGACTCTACCAAGTTTTTTACATAGGAAGGAAGTCGTTACTTTGTAACATTCATTGATGACTTCTCTCGATATTGTTACATATATTTGATAAAATCTAAGGATGAAGTATTAGATAAGTTTAAGATTTATAAGGTAGAAGCTGAAACCCAAACTGAGAAAAAGCTTAAGAAATTTAGGTCAGACCGTGGTGGTGAATATACACTACAAGAAAATGAAATAGCGATACAAATTTAGCGACGTAACGTTGCGTCGCTAAATTGCGATCACATTGCGTCGCTAAATTGCAACCACATTGCGATGCCTCCGCGATAACAAAACATTGCGATACAATTAGCGACGCATTAGCGACTCAATAAACCAGAAAATAAAAAAATTAATTTTTTTTAATTTAGCGACGTGAGTAATGCGTCGCAATATTTTAAAATTTAGTTTTTATAAAATAAAATTATGAAATATAAAATATTGCGACGCAACT
>UESW01003851.1:406439-440826 GCA_900491605.1 Calamus simplicifolius | reverse complement strand
ATTATCAGAAAAGGCGTTCAATTCTATAGCTGGGTTAATCAAAGAAATTTTGCCAAATGATAATGTTGCAGCAGACAGTTTTTACTCAACGAAGAAGTTGTTGCATGGGCTTGGGCTCCCAGTTAATAAGATCGATTGTTGCTTGAACAATTGTATGATATATTGGGGTGAAGACTCAGAGCTGAGATGGTGTAAGATTTGTGGGCAATCGAGGTACAAAAACAGTGAAGGGGGAGCCAGTACAAGTAGGAGGAAAAGTGTGCCTTATAAGAGGATGCATTACTTTCCTCTTACCCCACGCCTGCAGAGATTATACAGATCTGAGGCTATAGCTGTTGATATGAGATGGCATGCCGAACATGAATTTAAAGAGGATGAAATGCGGCATCCATCAGATTCAAAAGCTTGGAAGCATTTCAATGAAAATCATCCTGATTTCGCTGAAGATATAAGGAATGTGAGATTAGGTCTTTGTACCGATGGCTTCCAACCATTGGTCAAGCGGGGCAGCAGTATTCATGTTGGCCTATGATACTGACTGTATATAACCTTCCTCCATGGAAGTGCATGAAAGATACTGCAATGTTTTTAACAATTTTGGTTCCAGGACCATCAAATCCAAAGGAAAAGATTGATGTCTTCCTGCAACCCTTGTGGCCGAATTGAAAATGTTGTGGGAAACAGGAGTCGTAGCCTACGACATTTCTATGAAACCGAATTTCATCATGAGAGCTGCTTTAATGTGGACAATAAGTGACTTCCCGGCATATGCAATGTTGTCTGGTTGGAGCACTGCTGGACGTTTGACATGCCCTCATTGCATGTATGATTCGGATGCATTTATATTGCAGAAGAGTGGTAAGCAGTCATGGTTTGATAATCATAGGAAGTTCTTGCCCCCAAATCATCCTTACAGGCGTAACTTGATCGCCTTCCGGAAGAACAAAGCAGTCACAAAATTCGCCGAACCGGATAGGTCCGGCACAGATATATTTGATACTATAGAGCATTTGGGGTTGAGGTATGCTTGGGAACCGGATGCAGATAGAATAAATGGCCGTATATGTAAAGAACATAACTGGAAGAAGCGGAGTATATTTTGGGATTTGCCTTATTGGAGCACAAATCTCATCCGGCACAACTTGGATGTTATGCATATCGAGAAAAATTTCTTTGATAACATATTTAACACTGCGCTAAACATCTCGGGAAAAACCAAAGACACTGCAAAGTCAAGAGAAGAACTTAATCAGTATTGCAGAAGAGGTGATTTGAGGCAGAGTGCCGATGGGACCTATCCTAAAGCCTGTTACACTCTGACAGAAATTCACGAGAAGTTTTATGTAACTGGCTTAGAGGGTTAAAATTTCCAGATGGTTATGCCTCAAATATCGGTAGGTGTGTGGACATGCATAAGCTCAAGTTGTTCGGCATGAAGAGTCACGACTGCCATGTTTTCATGCAACGGTTATTGCCTATAGCTTTTCGTGAGTTGCTTCCGCAACATGTCTGGAAGGTATTGACGGAGCTCAGCTTGTTCTTCAAGGAGTTATATGCCGTAGTCATTACTTCTGCATCCATGGCAAGGCTTGAGGAGGAAATTTCAATTATTTTATGCAAGCTGGAGCGAATATTTCCTCCCAGTTTTTTTAACTCAATGGAGCATTTACCGATTCACTTGCCATACGAAGCGAGCATAGCTGGTCCCGTGCAGTATCACTGGATGTATCCTTTCGAGAGGTAAATATATACATCATTAAGACATGTTGACATTTCAAATATTTCATTGCGAGAAAATTGGTTAATTTTTTGTCTCAACTTTACATATAGGTACCTTAAGAAGTTAAAAAATAATGTGCGTAATAAGGCAAGGGTTGAAGGTTCTATATGCAATGCACGAAGAAGTTTCAGCTTTTGCCTCGCATTACTTTGAGGGTCACGTCCACACGAAGAGCCGAAATCTTGGTCGTAACGATGACGTATCTGTGGACGAAGGAGAACCTAATGACGGTAGAATATCAATTTTTAAAGGTATCGGCCAATTATTTGGGGGGCAGAAGTTAAGAAATCTTAGCAATATGGAGTATGATGCAGCACATTATTACATCCTAATGAACTGTAGAGAAGTCGATCCATATATTGAGTAAGTGCATACTTCAATGCTTAATTGAAACTTCTAATTTAAATTACAATATACCACAATATTTAATTGCTAACATAAGTTTTAATCCTTATCATCCCATAAGGATGTATTGTGATAGACAACGACAGATGAATCCCGACATCACTCAAGTTGCAATTGGGCAGAAGTTAGAAACAGAGTTTGCTTACTGGTTTTATGAATTTGTGAGTAGTATCACTCAATCAATTTTAATAATGGCTTTTATTTTTCGAATTGGTTGTGAATAGCTTATTAATTTATAGGTAAACGGTCCATTGTCCACAACCGATAATATTTTCATTAAATGTCTATCGCAATGGCCATTGAAGACCGTAACAACCTCTACTGGCTATTTTGTTAATGGGTACAAATTTCAGATTAAACGATTAGCAGCTTCAAGAGGCACGCAGAACTGGGGCGTGTGTTTTAAAGGAGAAAGTGTTGGAGCAAATATGCAGGATTATTACGGAAAGTTAGTAGAGGTGGTTGAAGTTGAATATCCCGATTGGCCTATGAAACGAACCGTATTGTTTCATTGCGATTGGTTCAATCCGATAGTTCCTGTGGGCAAAAGGGTTCATAACAACTATAATTTGGTTGAAGACGAAGATTGCAGAAATATGAACCATTCATCCTTGCATCCCGAGCTCAGCAAGTGTTTTACTGCGGATATCCAAGTTTGCGCAACGACAAGCGAGATTGGTGGGCTGTTTCTAAAATCGTCTCACGTTCAACAATTGTATTAGAGGAGAGTTCATCAAGTCAATCAGCCGAGTGCCCTGCATTTCAAGAGATGAGATGGAAATGCATGCAATTGAGGACGACACAAGGGCTCCTGAAACATCACTTAGAGATCCAAATGGTGATGTCCAAGAAATTACGGATGCAAATGTTCGGTTTCCTTCCGATGATAATGAAACTGAATCGTAGTCCGATACGGCATCGGATGTTGAACCAACATTTTACGAAAAAAATGACACCGATTAAACATAGAGGTTTTTTTAAATTCAACTTTATTTTATAAGTGTTAAATGTTTACATAGTCAATCATTAATCGTAATTTAATTAAATGAATCTTTAGTATTTTCAGTATGACGGGCAGAAGTAGATCTATCGACGACATACGGAGTGAGCAGGGACGTAGCCCTGCTACATCAGATCACATGAGCTTTGGAGATGGAGAGTTCGGATCTCCATACATCGCACAGCTTTCGATCTCTCCAGCAGTCGGCAGTGATCCTGCATTGGTATTACCATCCAGCCGATCGGCACATACTTCCGAGAGTTCTTCCACCATCGGCCACACCGTACTTCGACTGGATGCTCATGGGCTATAAGTATATACTAATTAAAAATATATGTTTATATTTTTAAGTCAATTACTTATAAACATGCATTTTTTTAACAGATTTATGGAGCAGCATCATGTATCGAGCCACATCAGCTCCGTATTTCAGAGGCGTGCAGATCCCAGTGGCTACGATTGGCGCCACGTATCTGCAGCCACGAGGGAGTTTTATTTTTCTGAGTTTCAGGTAAACTTATTAAATACAATTTATCACTGATATAAAATTTCTTAATCTTAATAAATTTTGAAACTAACTGTTTATTTTAATGCAGAAAAAGTTTACGTGGGACCCTGCCAGCCATGATGCCATTAGGGCAGCATGGGAGGCTCTACGGGACACCGATACTCCGACATGCTTCATCGTTGGAGGTCATCAGGTCACCGTCCTGCGCATGTGCCAGAGGGTATTTGGCATGAGTGGCAGCAGGCTTGGCAGTACGATGGCTGGCGCAAGAGGTCCGCATCAGCCAGCATGAACCGTCGATCCGAGAGGGGCGGTCCTAGCACGAGTCTCTCCCGCCACACTTCGGGCTCCATTTCGATTCAGGAGCATAGACATCGTATGGTAAGAAAACATAAATAATTTAATTACTAATTTAGTTATTTACAAATATTTGCATTAATATCAATTTTTTATTGTTATAGTCTGAGCAGGAGGGCGGAGATCCTGATGAGTTTCGTCTATTCAAGGCAACACACACCAGGAGGACGGTTCCTGGGTCGATACGTGATCACGGGAGGTTGCAGTAAGAAATTAGCTTTATGTAGTATCTTTTTAATTTCTAAAATTTTATTTAGAGAAATTTATTGATTCATTTATTGTTGATTTTATATTCAAAGACAGAGTCGAGGAGCTTCGCTCCCAGGCATCGCAGGTCAACTCCACTGATGGGGAGACGCTCGTCGAACTCTCAGCAGAGGAGAGTCGACATGTGTTTTTGGAGGCTGTTGGTGCCCAACCGTGAGACCGCAGGGTCTATGGTCCGGACACTAGAGCTTCTGCATATTTTCCCCATCAGGCCTCGAGCTCGCGATATTCTGGTGATATTCCTGCCGAACGTTTAGACGACATTCGGAGATCTATTACGAAGGAGGTTCGGCAGGAGTTCGAGCACGAGTTCGAGCAGCGTATGCGAGGCCATCAGCAGGAGCTTGCAGACATGCGAGATCAGATGTGTCAGTTGCAGGATATGGTTAGCCGAATGTCACAGGGTTTCCAGCCTCCACGTGATTGCACATATTCTTGATGTATTTTTTTTTACTTTTTATATTTTGTACATGAAAACTTCAAAATTTTAATATATTAATTATTTTTAGAAATTAAATGATTATTGTTTGGATCAATATGAGTGAAGAATGTTTCGATCAATATTTAAATGTAACGAAATTGTATTAACCGTTTTAATTTTTAATATTATATTTTTTTAAAAAAATTAATTAGCGACGCATTAGCGATTGAAATTACATCGCTAATATTTTTAAAATATTATTATTAAATATTGCGATGCAATGACCTGGCGTCGCAATATTTTAAAAAAAATTAAATTAGCGATGCATTAGCAACTAAAATTGCATCGCTAATATCTAAAAAATATTATTATTAAATATTACAATGCAACTAAATGTGTCGTAATATTTAATAATATACTTTAGAAATATTAGCGATGCAATTTTAGTCACTAATGCGTCGCTAATTTAATTTTTTTTAAAAATAAATAAATTAATTAGCGACTCAATTGTGACGAAATTTTTCATCGCAAATATTTTTAAAAAATTATTTTTAAAATTAGTGATGCATGTATGTTGCGTCGCAATATTGCGACACATTTATTGCATCGCAAAGAGTCGCTGTTAAGCGACGCAATTGCGACAAATTGAGATTGCGATGACCATCGTAGCGACGCCGCAATTGCGTCGCTATAGGGTGTTTAGCGACGCATTAGTGACGCATTTGGGCATCGCTATATTTAAATTTTCTTGTAGTGATACCTCAAATGAAATGACTCTATTTTGTCAAAAATATGGGGTTATTCATGAAGTTACACCACCATACTCTCCTCAGTCCAATGGTGTAGCTGAACAAAAAATTGTAAATTAATGGATATGGTTAACTCAATGTTAATAAGTTTCGGAGTATCCGAGAACTTGTGGGGGGAAACTCTTTTAGCTGCATGTTATATTTTAAATATGATACCTTTTAAGGATAGTTCTAAAACACCTTTTGAGCTTTGGAAAGGTAGAACACCCAGGCTAGATTACTTTAAAGTGTGGGGATGCTTGGCTAAGGTAGGAATACCTAAACCCAAGAGAAGAAAAATAGGACCTAAAATCGTAGATGCTATCTTTAAAGGTTATTCCTTAGATAGCAGTACAATTAGATCCCTAGTCATAGACTCTGATATAAGTGGCATCTCGAATAATACTTTTATCGAATCAAGAGATACAACTTATTTTGAAAGTATTTTTCCTTTCATGAACCAAGTACCAAATCAACTCTCTTCTAATCCTTACTTGGTTCATGATTCTATTGAAGCTGGGTCCTCTAATGAGTCAAAGAAAAGAAAAAGATCTAATCCTAAAGGTGGATTTTTTGAACTTAGGAAAAGATCAAGGATAAGGAAAGAAAAAGACCTTGATGAAGGTTTCTTTGCTTTCCTAGTCGAAGGTGAACCTTCTTCTTTTTCAAAGGTGATGTCTTCACCTGATGCTTCTTTTTGGAAGGAAGCTATTCTTTCTGAATTTAATTTAATCTTACAAAATGAAATTTGGATCTTATCTGATTTACCCTCTGAAAGCAAATCTTTAGGGTGTAAGTGGGTATTTAAGAAGAAATTTAGACCTTATAGTTTAATAGAAAAGTATAAGGCTAGATTAGTAGCCAAAGGGTATAACCAAAAGAAAGGGTTATATTTTTTTGATACCTATTCTTTTGTAGCTAGAATAACAACCCTTAGATCACTTCTTGCTATTGCTTCCATTCATAAGTTAATCATTCATCAAATGGATATAAAGACTACGTTCCTTAATGAAGATCTTGAGGAGGAGATCTATATGGAACAGCCTGAGGTTTTGTTGTAAAGGGACAAGAAAACAAGGTTTGTAAACTTATTAAGTCTCTTTATGGTCTTAAACAGGCTCCTAAATAATGGCATGAGAAATTTGATCAAATTATTCTATCTTTTGGATTTCAAATCAATAATCATGATAAGTGTGTCTATTCTAAAATCATCGACAATGATTGTGTAATCCTTTGCTTATATAGATGATATTTTAATTTTTGGAACATCTCTTGAAATTATTTCAAGTGTTAAATCTTTTCATTCTTCTAAGTTTGATATGAAAGATTTAGGTGAAGCGGATGTAATCCTAGGGATGAAACTTATCAAGTCCCATGAAGTAAAAGCTCTCTCTCTTTCTCATTCTATAGAAAAAATGATGAAGAAGTTTGGTTATTCCAATCTTAAATCAATATCTACTCCTTTTGATCCTAACTTTCACCTAAAGAAAAATTTAGGTGACCCAATTAATCAATTAAAGTATTCTCAAATTATAGGATCTCTCTTGTATGTAGCAAATATGACAAGACCTGATATTGCCTATGCTGTAGGAAAGCTTAATAGATATAATCAAAATCCTGACCAATCTCATTGGGTAGCCTTAGAAAGAGTGTTCCGATATTTAAAGGGAACACTTAATCTTTTTTTGATGTTCACTGAATACCCTGAGGTGGTTGAGGGTTACAGTGATGCTAACTGGGTCACTGATTCTCATGATTTAAAATCAACCATCGGATATCTCTTTCTTCTTGGCGATGCTGCTATTGCTTGGGGATCAACTAGGCAAACTATCATTTCTAGAAGCACCATGAAGGCCGAGTTGATAGCTCTGGATACAACCTGTAATGAGGTAGAGTGAATAAAAAATTTAATATCAGAGCTACCTTTGGTACCTAAGCCAATTTTAGCTATATCAATCCATTATGATAATAAGGCCGCAATCGAACAGACTAATCAAAAGAGTACCAATAAAAAGATGAATCGCCATATACGTCTTCGTCATAAGTCTATAAGACAACATAAGAAAAATGATGTTATCTCTTTAGAATTTGTCAAATCTGAGAAGAATTTGGCAGATCAATTAACCAAGGAATTATCTAGGAGTGGAGTCCTAGATTCATCGAGGGGGATGGAGCTTAAGCCCATTATTTGGTCACCAGTAGTGGATACCCAACCTCTGTGATTGGAGATCCCATGAATGAGGTTCAATGTGGTAGAAACGAAGCTGATTGAGTGATCGTGTTAGAGCACAAATTTTGAAAAAAAATTTCAACCCATCCCTATGATGAGTGCTCTTATAAAGTGACAAAGTAAATTTGTGTAAGGTTAAGTTATTCTCTTAATGGATCCGAGGTAGGTTATCTGTAGGGTATTAGTCACAAATATTCTTGGAGGATTCACCTATATGAGAATTGTCATATTAGGTCGTGACTAAAGGTTTGGGCTAACCTTAAGAAATTCTCATGAAAAATTAAGGTACTAAGCGCAAGGCCTTTAATATGAGCTGATCGCTTAAACCCAATTTTTCAATACTGTGTCTGTATTAGTAGAAGTCTGAGTCAAGGACCTAGTTTAAGGTTTAATCCATTACGGTTCCTTCAGATGTATACAATCAACACTAAGTGATGTTCAAGTCCACAGGACACCCCACCCATTGTGTAGTATAAGATGCCCTAAAATTTTTGTTATATTAATTTTATTATTTCTTTTATTTTATTTTATTTTATTTTTAATTTAAAACTTTTATGGGGGATTGTTGACTTTTGAGTGTTTGACAAGTCTTAAAATAAAAAAAAACTTTAAAGGACCCACGGATGTTGAGAAAACGCTTGCTCCATGCGTTAATTCCGTGAACGCTCGAGCGTTCCGCTTTTCTTTCCATTCCGAGAGGAATGCTAATGGCCAAAAATATTATATATATATATAGGTAAAAGAAAAAAAGAGAGAAAATAGAGAGATTCAAATTCTATTAAAATTTTATCTTATTATTTTGAGATTCTGCTTTGGAAGAACTTGGAGTTCTGCATCTCAACAAGCTAATGGTGAAAGGTTTATTTTAATTTTATTGTTATATTTATATTATTTTCTTTGGGCATATGAAGTTTCATTGGGTTTGCACCTTCACACGATCGTGCTCGTCGTAGGAGGATCGGATCGAGCCAGGTCGTTGTACCTTGGGGACAACTTGCCTACAACCCGCACGATGGGGCAAAAACTTGTCCTTAGGGCAGTGTCTAACACGCCTGGTAGCTAGATTCTTTTTATATTTCATTTATATTTTGAATTTAATTTTTAGTTTAATACTTTAGCATTTTCTAAAAAGGATTTTTGCAAAATCAAAAATAATTTCTAACACGAATTAGATTCAGATCTTAAATTTTTCGATTCCATCAATCATTTATGCCTAATTTGAATAAATAAAAGATGGACCTAATCCGATTGGATCCATAAACTTTAATTATATAAATCTTTTACTCTTTCATTGCAATTATCTTTACCAATTCATTAAATAAGCTCTCATCTAAATTAATTCTTCTAATCATTTTAACAACTAAATTTCCTATCATCTATTTTTATTTAATTATATTTAAAATTTATATTTTATTATTTATTTTGATAGATTTTTATTTATAATATTTTAAATTTATCAATAAATATTTTGAAAATCATAATTGATAAGTTTAAGAATAATCATTTACTTGGATAAAATTAGAAGATTTTGGATGAAAATTTAAGTTTCAATTGACTCTTTCTAGTTTTATTTAAATTTTTAATGGATTTTATTTGATTATCAATAATGAGATTTGAGCTAGAAAATAATAGTTAAATACTTAATTGAAATACAAATATAAGTTGGTCTAATTCTCTCTTGAACAAAAATATCTTGGGTCCAACTAGGGTCATATTTGACCTAGAATCGACTCAAAATACTTTTTGGATCCAATATTCTTTCCATGGATTCGACACAATCTAATTTGATTAGAAAATAAATATTTGGTTTGGATTTAAAATTATGATCGAAATATAAAATTAAATCCGATAGAGATCAAATACGACTCGTTTGTCTAACCCGGTTGGAAACCTAAAGATAATAGTGGCTCCCTTCGTATTGACCGTTGGAGAGGACGTGATGATCTTCTCTTACTTTTTCAACGCTGTGTTATGTCATGATTTTTAATTACTTTACCGTTGAGGTTTTGAAAATTAATTTAGCATTTGCATATCCTTTCCCTACCCATCCTGCATTGGATATCTTGAAATATTATATTCACTTAATAACTATGAAAATAAAATCCTTGAATAGCAACTTCTTATTACGTTAATTTGTATCTACATGTGAAAGGAGTACATAAAAGCACATTAACAGGTAAGCCATATTCAAAATTATTCATAATTGAAGCTATGTATTTAAGAAAATTAGCTATAAGGTGATTAAAGATCATATAAAGCAATAATTTCCATGAAAAAATCAACCACAAATTAGGATTATTCTTGCTAAAGAATCAATCCAAAATCTAAAGAAAACAACATACAGCTGAGCATGATGATGACCATTTTTGACTTTCTGCAGAAATTGAAATGCATGAGAACCCTAAGCTAAAAGCAATTGTTTCAAGGCCGGCCCTAGGCAGGGATTTTGTTCGACAATGGATAGTGGCCGAAGAAAAGCTTTGACAAATGAATTTTAAATTGAATGAATAATCATCAAAAAACACCGGTTGAAAAACAAATGAATCTAATTCCCATTAGATTCCAAAGGTAGGTCGCGGGTCTGTCAGCATCCAACGTTCGATCAATTAGTCAAAGAAGTCCAACGGTCAATTAGTCAAACGACTCATCAGGGGTCAATCAAATGATGAAATAAAAAGAAAAATAAAAAAGGATAAAAATCTTGCTTATCACGTGTGCTTCCCTCTTGCGCGATGATCACTCCGAAATCGGCTCCACCGATTTGCATTCGGCTTGGCCTGGCTCGCGCGTGCGTTAGCTTTCTCACAACAATTCAACTAAGCAAAAGAGTAACACATATATAAGTAAGAGTAAGTTTTGTTATGTTTTTCATGTGGGACTAAAAGAGTGGTTTTATGACAAAAGGAGGGTAAGCTTTTGGAGGGAAACTTTTGGATATTGGTTTTGGAGGAAAAGAAACTTTTGGATATTGGTTTTGGAGGAATATTTTGGATATTGAAATATATTATACTATAATTTCTAACATAGATCTGACCAATCCAAGCTGATTCCGGCCCTAGACCTGAGCTGGTCCATTGATAGCCATAGTTAGAGGGATGTCAATAAAATTCTCTCACGAGATTCATGGCCGAAAGTTGAAACCCATCTGATCGCGCTAAGGCTGCATCTGGTTCTCGAATAAACCCACTTGACAAACCATTAAACACCTTCTATATTATATATCTTTCTAATAAGAAATAGTGAATATATTATTTTAATTATTTTTTAATTGTCATTATCTTAGCAGTACTTTTAACTAAGTCATACTCTATTTCTTTGAGAATCTAAAGTCATCAGCCATGAGGCCGTCCTAATTACATCGACAATCACGTGCCTACCATCACTCAAAAACTCAAGCAACAAAATGGCCATACGTGCGTTGAACGCAGTGTGCTTAGCTAGCCTCGAGGGATTCAGCAATTGAGAGGTAAAATCATCATTACATTGGTAATCGTGCGAGGGGGTTAGGATCAGCCCCATCCCTCCGCCCGCTACAATATGTCCCCAAGGAGCAAACTAAACTAATATGGTTCGTCAAGCCATGCACCTCTGACCTCGTTCTCTCCGGGCTTCCATAGCACGACCTCCCCGAGCCTCCATGGTTCGGCTTTCCCCGAGCTTCCCATAGCTCAGCATCCTCCGGGCTTCCATAGCTCGGTTTTCTCCGGGCTTCCATAGCTCGGCTTCCCGAGCCTCCCATGGTTCGGCTTTTCCCGAGATTCCCATAGCTCGGCGTCCTCGGGCTTCCATAGCTCGGTTTTCTCCGGGCTTCCATAGCTCGGCTTCCCGAGCCTCCCATGGTTCGGCTTTTCCCGAGCTTCCCATAGCTCGACGTCCTCCGGGCTTCCATAGCTCGGTTTTCTCCGGGCTTCCGTAGCTCGGCTTCCCCGAGCCTCCCATGGTTCGGCTTTTCCCGAGCTTCCCATAGCTCGGTTTTCTCCGGGTTTCCATAGCTCGGCTTCCCCGAGCCTCCCATGGTTCGGCCTTCCCCGAGCATTCTATAGCTCGGCTTTCTCCGGGCTTCCATAGCTCGGCTTCCCCGAGCCTCCCATGGTTCGGCCTTCCCCGAGCATTCTATAGCTCGGCTTTCTCCGGGCTTCCATAGCTCGGTTTCTCCGAGCCTCCCATGGTTCGGCTTTTCCCGAGCTTCCCACAGCTTGTTTTCCCCGAACTACCTATAGCTCGACCTCCCCGAGTCCCATAGCTCGGCCTCCTTGAGCGATCCATGATTCGATACTCACCTCCGCGGAACCTGACGCGGGAGAGCCTAGACCTATCGTAACGGAATCCCAGGCAAAGAATCATGTTGAAGAGTGGTCTAGGACCTAATATAGCTACCTGGGACCTACATCTAACAGATCTCAGGCCATCAAGGAGCTCTCCTAGCCGTCGATCCCTTAACGAACAAAATACGGATCCCACCGGCCCCACAACGGCCTGATTCGATTCATCCTCATATCCTAACAACCTTCGAACCTTCAGAAGGTGCTCAAGATCCAGGTGATCGCCTATAAATACGACACCCCCAATTCTCTCAGGTATGCGCTCACAGCCCCTGGCTCACTCTCACTCTCCCCCACTGCTCATCGGCGCTCCCCTAGAGCTCCCGATCGGCCACCCCTGGAGAGACTCCCCGAGAGATCCCTCTCCCCATTTTCTGTTGATCACCGATCCCCACTGACTTGAGCGTCGGAGGGTCTTCCGCGGAGGGCCACCCCCAATGCCTCTCGCGCGAGGACTTCTGTGCAGGTCCGCCCAGGAGGAAGCCCAGACCAGGAGATCGACCACGCCCGAGTCGGAGGACGGATTCCGGCGGCAACAGATTGGCGCTAGAGGAAGGGCCTCAAGTCCCGTTAAAACTTGGAAAAAAGGAGACAAGGATCTCGATCTGGAGTAGAACCTCTCCAATGGCTAATCGGAGAAGAGCAACCTCTGAAGCCCAGGACCAGGTCGTCACTCAAAGACCTGATCCGATAGGCAATGCGGCGCCGCAACCTCCACCGGTTGAAACCCCGTCACCACCAGCCATCCCGGTGACCCAGGACAGTTCGCCACGCTGGTCCAGCAAGTCCAGGCCCTAACCCACCTGGTTCAGGAGCGTTTCGCAGCTGCCCCTGCTCCACATCTTCATAAGGAGGCCGCAGCTCCTTCCTCTCCGGCCACCTCCTCCTTGGTCCACATGAAGCCATGGACCCCCACACCGACCCAGAGGGGACAAACCGGTCCCGCGAGGCGGCTATGATAGGGATCCTCCCAGATCCCGACGAGCCCGGACCCTTTCCCCGGTATCCTCCCACCATGATTCAACGTCCCCCTGCTCTCCTCGCCCAGCTCCTCCTCTTACTGCTGAAGAGGAGATCCATCGACAGATCTGGGAGATGCATCAGGAGCTGGATGCCGCCAAGCAGACCCATCCGCCCCAGCCCAAGGCGGAGCAGGGCATCCCCTTCTCCAAAGGGATCATGGAGGAAGTGATTCCCTCCCATGTCAAACTATGCCGTCGAGCCCTACCACGGCTCTTCTGACCCGATGATCATCTCAGCAGCTTCGGTCAATAATGATGTTCCACGGAGCATCCGATGCAATCCTCTGCCGCGCCTTCCCCTCCACCCTCAGAGGATCTGCCCGAACCTGGTTCAACGCCTTGAAACCAGGTTCCATTGATTCATTCGATGAGCTGAGCCGTCTTTTCATTGGCCAGTTCGTCAGTAGCCGCCGTCATCGGCGGAGATCTGACTCCCTCTCCGAAGTTAAGCAGAGAGAGGGGGAGTCCTTGAGAAACTATCTTGGCCGCTTCAACAAGGCCATGCTAGAGGTGGACCACCTTAATCATGAGGTGGCCATGTCCGCCTTGGCGGGGGGAGTTTCGAAGGAGAGCGACTTCTACCTGGCAATGGAAGTCAGCTACCCTTCAAACCTCTCCGATATGATGGCCCTGGCAGACAAATACGCCAGGGTCGAAGAGTTGCGAAGAGTCGCCCGCGCCGAGCTGGCGAAGAAGAAAGAGCCCAAGGTCCTGACAGGCATCGACCTATCCGTCGGCCAAGTCCACCGCGTCGCCAAAGAGCTCCCCCACCGCCGCCGAGAAATCGCTCCCGGAGCCCCAGGCGTTTCGACCGCTACACTCCGCTAACTGTGCCCTGGGCGCAGATCCTCATGGAGATAGAGCGCCAGCTCCCTCGGCAAGCTCCCCTCCGAGGGAACCCTACCCGGAGGGACCCCACCAAATACTGCCGCTACCACCGGGAGCACCCACGACACTGAAGAATGCTGGCAGCTGAAAATGAGATTGAGAGGCTGATTCAACGGGGCCGACTGAACCAATTCAGGAGGGCACCCGAGCCAGGACAAGGGGGGATCGCCAGCCCGAGCTTCAACAACTTCCCCCTCCACCGAATCCGCCTGTGATCGGTCACATCAATGTGATCGAAGAGGCCGGCGGCTCGAGCTCCATAAATGATGACGAAGGATCGGCGCCAAAGAAAGCGCGACGGACGAGCTCTCCTTCTCCGACGACGATCTCCGAGGGATACAGTTCCCCCATGACGATGCACTAGTTGTATCCCTCAATTTAAATGACTATGATGTAAGCCGGATCCTCGTTGACAGTGGAAGTTCTGTGAATGTTTTGTACCTCAATGTGTTTGCCAAGATGAGACTGCTCACGAAAAACCTTCGAGCTATGGATTCCACCCTAATGGGGTTCACAGGCGAGTCATCATCCCGGAAGGGGTCGTAACCTTAACGGTTCACGCAGGAACCTGGCCCCTGGCCACTGTTCACACGGACTTCCTAGTAACAAAGCTCAGGTCGCCCTACAATGCCATATTTGGAAGACCCGGCCTGATGTCTCTCAAGGCCGTCGTCTCCATCCCGCACTTGTCTATGAAATTCCCCACCGGGCAAGGAGTTGGTGTTGTCCGAGGGAGCCAAACCATGGCTCGGCAATGTTTCGTCACCAGCCTTCAGTCCAGAATGCCGGAGGTTGACGGACTAGACGCTCGGGAGGATTTTACCGAACAGCGAGGAGAACCAGCCGAGGAATTGGAAGAGGTGCCGCTGGATGAGGCTCGTCCCGACCGAACCATAAATTGGGTCGCTGCTAAAGGGCGAACCTCGGCAGAATTGATCGAATTTCTCCGAAGCAACGCCGACGTCTTCGCCTGGTCCGCCTCTGACATGCCAGGGATCAGCCCCGAGGTTCTCATCCACCGTCTTAATGTAGACGAGATGTACCGGCCTATCAAGCAAAAGAAGAGAGCTTTGCCCCGGAGCGGCAGAGGGCTATTGAAGAGGAGGTTGATAAACTCATCAAGGCAAGCTTCGTCCGGGAGGTAAATTACCCGAACTGGCTATCGAATGTCGTCATGGTGAAGAAGTCGAACGGCAAGTGGCGGATTTGCATCGACTTCACCGACCTCAATAAAGCCTGCCCGAAGGACAGCTTCCCTCTCCCCCGGATCGATCAGCTTGTGGATGCCACCTCGGGTCATCAAATGCTGACATTCATGGACGCTTACTCCGGCTACAACCAGATTCGGATGGCCCCCGAAGATGAAGAAAAGACCCTTTCATAACCGACCGAGGTACTTACTGTTACCGTGTTATGCCTTTTGGTCTTAAAAATGCAGGAGCCACCTACCAAAGGCTAGTCAACAAAGTATTCAAGGAGCAAATCGGCCGGAACATGGAGGTGTATGTCGACGACATGCTGGTCAAAAGTAAAGAAGCATCACGGCACGTCGAGGACCTCTCGGAGAGCTTTGCCACACTTCGCAAGTATCAGATGAAGCTCAATCCGACTAAGTGCGCCTTCGGCGTCAACTCCGGGAAGTTCCTCGGCTTCATGGTCTCCCAGCGGGGTATTGAAGCTAACCCCCAGAAGATTCAAGCTCTTCAGCAGATGACGCCTCTGACATCTATTAAAGAAGTCCAGCGCCTAACCGGGAGGATAGCGGCTCTCAACCGCTTCGTGGCGTTCAGCTGAAAGATGCCTCCCCTTCTTCAAAACTCTCTGGTCGGCTAAGAACTTCCAGTGGACCCCTGAGTGTCAAAAATCATTCCAAGATCTCAAGAAGTACCTCGGCTTTTCCCCACTCCTCAGCAGTCCAAGTCCTGGCGAGACACTATTCCTATATCTGGTTGTTTCAGAAGGTGTTGTTTGCTCGGTGCTGGTCAGGGAAGAAAGCAAGGTCCAGAAGCCAATTTATTATGTCAGCAGGCTACTCTGCGATGCGGAGACAAGATATAGCGAATTGAGAAGATGGTGTTGGCCCTGATCACCTCAGTTCGGAAGCTGCGGCCGTACTTCCAGGCGCATTCTGTGATAGTCCTGACTGACCAACCCATCAAGGCAGTGGTCCACCGCCCGGAGACATCAGGGAGAATGACCAAGTGGGCCGTCGAGCTGAGCGAGCATGATATCCACTTTCAGCCTCACCCGGCCATCAAAGCTCAGGTGTTAGCCGATTTCCTCCTCGAGTGCACCATCCCAGAGGACGGTCCACCCCCGACTCCCCCGAGGAACCAAAAGCTAGCGCCCGGTGGCTCCTCCATGTCGACGGGTCATCTAACTCTCATCGCTCCGGTGCGGGCTTGGTTCTTACCAGCCCAAAGGGGGCGACCTTTGAGTATGGTGTCCGTTTCACCTTCCTAGCCTCCAACAACGAAGCTGAGTATGAAGCCTTGCTGGCCGGTCTCCGAATCGCCCATAGCCTTAAGGTGGAGAAACTTAATGCCTTCACCGACTCTCAGCTAGTGGCGGGTCATGTACGAGGGGAGTTTGAAGCTCGGGAACCGAACATGATCCGTATCTCCAAGAGGTTCGGAGCCTACTCTCCCATTTTCTTGAGTTTGAGATTATTCAGATTCCTAGATCCGAAAATGCCCGTGCCGACCTGTTGTCTCGGTTGGCAACGGCGGAATCTATGGACACCGAGCAAAAATTCCACCTGGAGACCTTGGAGAGACCCAGTATCGTGGAAGCCGACCGAGTAATGCAAGTTGAGGCCGAACCATCATGGTTCGACCCCATTCTGAGGTACCTCAAAGAAGGGTCACTTCCGTCCGACTGAAGAGAAGCCAGAAGGCTGAAGCTGCAGGCCACCCATTATGTGCTGGTCGACGACCAGCTCTACAAACGTTCCTTCTCCATGCCACTGCTCAGATGTCTTCGCCCGTCTGAAGCAGATTATGCTCTCGTGAAGTGCATGAGGGGATTTGCGGCAACCATCTGGGAGGCCGATCCCTGTGTCACAAGGTACTACGCCAAGGCTACTATTGGCCGACCATGCAAAAGGATGCAGATGACCTTGTCCGAGCTTGTGATCCATGCCAGAGGCATTCGAGCATTCAGAGGCTCCCCTCCGCCAGCCTGGTTCCTATATCCTCTGCTTGGCCCTTTGCCAAGTGGGGGATGGACATCCTCGGCCCGTTTCCACTTGCCACGGGACAACGAAAATTCCTATTTATCGCCATCGATTATTTCACTAAATGGGTCGAGGCAGAGGTAGTTGCACAAATAACTGAAGCACGGGCCAGGGATTTCGTATGGAGGTCCATCATCTGCCGTTTCGGCCTCCCACACTCTATAATCACTGATAACGGCAGACAATTCGACAACCCGAAGTTCCACCAGTTCTGCGAGGAACACGGATCCATCACCACCTTACCTCGGTCGGGCATCCGCAAGCTAACGGGGCAGCTGAAGTGACCAACAGGACTCTGCTTCAAGGGATCAAAGCTCGGCTCTCCAGGGCCCAAGGCAGGTGGGCAGACGAGTTGCACCATGTCCTGTGGGCCTACCGCACCACCCCAAGAGTACCCACAGGCAAAACCCCATTCCGGATGGCCTTTGGCACAGAGGCCGTTATCCCAGTGGAGATAGGCCTCCCTTCTCTGCGGGTGGAAAGCTACTCGGAAGAAGCCAATGATGAGCAGCTCCGTACCAACCTCGACCTGATAGAGGAGGTTAGAGAGAAAGCTCGGATTAGAGTGGCCGCCTATCAGCAAAGGGTGGCCCGCTATCATGCCTCCAGAGTCAAAGGGAAAGCTTTCTTATCTGGCGACCTTGTTCTCCGGAAAGCGTCTGTCTCCAAACCGCTGGAGCAAGGAAAGCTAGCACCAAACTGGGAAGGCCCCTACCAAGTAGCAGAGATTGTTGGACCGGGGACCTACAAGCTGCAAGATCTAAACGAAAATCCATCCCTCGAACGTGGAGTTCAGACAATCTCCGTAAGTATTATCAGTAGGGTATGCCCTTTATAGACCCACCTTATTACACTTTTAGTCAACATGTTTCACAATTTATAATATGAATCAACACACATTATGTCGCCAAAAATTTTGAAAAGAAACAGGTGCTGCTTACCAAATTCTTGGCACGACCGAGTTACCTGTTTAAACAGGAAACCTCCGAACCTCGGCAGGGCCAAGCAACAAAGTCTTCGAACCTCGGCAGGGCCAAGCAACAAAATCTCCGAACCTCGGCAGGGCCGAGCAACAAAATCTCCGAACCCCGGCTGGGCCGAGCAACAAAATCTCTGAACCCCGGCAGGGCCGAGCAACAAAATCTCCGAACCTCTGCAGGGCCGAGCAACAAAATCTCCGAACCTCTGCAGGGCCGAGCAACAAAATCTCCAAACCTCAGCTGGGCCGAGCAACAAAATCTCCAAACCTCGGCTGGGCCGAGCAATAATTCTTCAAACTAAAGTCCCGGCAAAAACCAAAGTACACAATCCCCGATTAAAACCGAAGGACTTCCAAACAGTTCCCAGAACATCTGCCAATTTGAAAAAAGCACACTATGCGAAAGCCGTCAATGGACACAAAGAACGTGCCTCCGGCAAACCCCTAAAAGGTTCGGTAGGCCCTACATGACCGGCCATGAACCCCGAACAAAGTTGGGAAATCCCCCCTTTTTTGCTACTAAAGTCTCTGGGCAATGCCGCTATAACCTATCAACCAAAACGCCTGTCTCAAACGAAGCTATGACTCGGTGCGTAAACCAGCGGAGCCACCCAGGCTCCCGACTATTCAGGCAGAAACGAATGGTTCTTCTTTGAACTAAACAACGATCTCGGAAGACAAGAGGTCGTACAAAAAGGTCTTTTTCATTGATTATAAAAACAAATACAAAAAGAGAAAGGGAAAAAACAAAGAAGGAGAAAAAGTAAAAAGAGCCCTCACAGGGCCTACTATCTTCCCCCGGGAGTTGACAAGTCCTCCAAACGCCGGACAGATCGGCGACCCGCTGGCGGAGGGATGCAATCTCTTCCTCCTACCGACGTGTGACCCAGCGAAGGGCCTCGGTCTCCCTCAGAGACGGCAAGATACTCCTTGACGACCTTCTCAAGCCGTTCGTGGCTTGCGAAGGCTGACGCCAAGGCCTGGCCATCAACCACAATGGTGGGGTGACTCCCCTCTGAACGCCTGGGACCGTTGATCACCATGCCTAGTCTGTCAGGTGACCGCTCCCCACCTTGAAAAGCCATGTTGAAAGTTGTTTAAAGACTAAACCGAAAGGATGGTAAGCACCAGCACCCCACTCGTCCGTATTTATACTCCTCAGGCGAGTATCTCGATCAGTCGGGCTATAAATACCGACCCATGAGAATTCGCCGCGTGTCGCCGCTTTAACTGGCGGCCACAGACCCGAAGGGCCATGCCCCTTCCCAAGCAAGATCGGAAAATGTCGGCAAACTATTCGGAAACCCCTCTCCTTCTCTAGAAACGGGGTTCCTCCGATCTGCCAGACCCTCGCAATAAATGCCCTCAACACTTCCCCAAGCTCTCTTAAATCGGCGGCCTTTGGAAAATGTGAAGAAGAAAGAGCACCAGCACCTGACAATAATTCGTTCCCTTGGGAGTGTTCAATCATAAATGGAGGGCATGACTGTACACCGCTCGTTCTGCCTTGACACTCCTCACCGAACCTCACGGGAACCTGGTATCATGACTCACGTGACGACTAAGTCATCTCTCCAAGCTCTAAATCTCCGAACCTTGGCAGGGCCAAGCAGCTAATCTCGGACCTTGGCAGGGCCAAGCAGCTAATCTACGGACCTTGGCAGGGCCGAGCCACAATATCCGAACCCCAATAAGATCGAGTCATGAATCTTCGAGCTTCGGCCAGAATCACGGAACATGTTCAACCACCAAACAGTCTCTAAATCTCCATCTAGATCCGGGCAGCTTACAAGCCCCGACCGACTCAGATGGCGCGGGATTCTCATCCAAAAGCGAACGGGATGTCCTTATGCCTCAGCCAACAACGACAACTCTTGGCGCAAAAGAAACAGGAATTGGGAAAAAGAACAAAACTTCCTTTATTTCATTATCATCGAAGCCGATTACAACCGCCTGAGAGGCATTACAAGAGCATCAAAATGCATAAAATAAAGACGAGTACAAAACTCGGGCCAACTACTCCAAAGCAGACTGGGGCGACTGTGACGCTCTGGCGTCTGGACCGATAAATCACACAAACCACGAAAAAGTCAGCTCGCCTGGACAGTTGACGAAGCTGACCTTCCACGGCCCCTCGAACGAACTAAGAGGTCCAAAAGGGGGCATGACCCATGGATGCTGATTCTGAGGACCCGGGCAAGCCAACCAGCTCCCCTAGGGAGGGATGCTGGATCACAGACCGCTGCCCGACTGAGAAACCTCAGGGACCATCAGTCCCGAGTTGCTCCCATGTTCTCCTCCCCGTGGCAAGGATTCCCCTCATAGAAGGGATGAGAATCCAGACCAACGGAGGAGGGAGGCTCCGTGCGTGGTACGGGGGTGTCGATACACTTCCTGCCCAGTGCCCCCTATAGCGAACCACAAAGGACACACGGGAAGCGCATATGTGCGCTCTCCGTGTGATCTCTGCGGCCTTCCTGTGCGCTCTCCATATGATCTCCGAGGCTCATCCCCTGAGGGCGAACCACTCTCCAACGGCTTCTCCATCACCCCAACCATCCGGGGAGAACGACTTATGAAAAGAAAGCTCGATCCTCCCACTCGCAACCCCAAAAAGATGGGCATCATGGAGGCTCTCATAGGGAGGGAAACTTTGGGGATGGACTAATACGATCCCTCTTTCCCCTTTTTATAGGCAAAAACGAACCAGGAGCAGCTATCAAAGAAGGAAGCCCCGAGATTCAAAACACCTAACCCATGCCACCACGTGGCCTCCCAGGATGAAAGCAGCGCCCCATTGCGCGCCAAGCCCATCGCCTGAGCCATGATGCATGCAAAGATCTCCTTTGATCCCAGATCATGACTATTAAACGCAGAAAATTGCCCACCGATCCTACAGAAGCTGACAGATCCGAAAGATCGTCCTACGAAAATGACATCCTCCAATGGCGGGCAAACACTCGCGTCACACGACGAAACAACCCGCATGGGAAAAGATCAACGCAATAAAAGCCTCTCAGAAGGCGGTGGAATAGCTTTTCGCTGGTGTCAAAGTTGTATCATCCATTTCGGCAAGGCGAAAATCGACTCGCCTGGGAAAAGATAGAACGCTGACAATGCAATAAAGGGGGCGCGGATGCTTAGCATTCCTCGGCAATGACCCCCCAGTCTGATTGCGTGTGAGGCCTAGGCATCACCTAATGCCCCCTTTTCTAGGCCAAAACTTTTCTATGCTTCGAAACTAACTGAAGTATCGGCCCCAGCCGAGCTATTTCATTCTCCCCTAGTCAAACTACTTTGTCCCTCGGCCCTTAAAAGGCTATCTCATCCTTCGGGCTTGGTCAAATCACCATGTCATTCGGCCTGAGCCGAATTAAATCATCTCTCAACTTCCTTCTGTACCGGGCTATGTTGCCGTCCAACCTTTCTCATCGAGACAATCCCTATGCCTTGGCCTCTACAAGGATGTTCCTCCAAAATTCGAGACAAGAAATCATCCAGGGAAGACAAACAAATGAAAAACGACCAGTCCATTTATTGATTTCCAGCCGAACTACAGGACAAAAGAAAGAAAGAACGCCTATAGTCCCCCAAGGGGTCAAGACTTGGGGTCAATCCCAGCATCTCCTGCGGCCGCATCAGCAGGGGCACTGCTTGGCCCCCCCTTTTCAAAGGTGTCATGACGGGGTGCGTCGGTGGTCGCATCGGTTCCCAGGATAGCTTCGAGGTCGACATCAGATATTTCTCCATATTCGTCCTCCTCGACCCCTGGGGTGAACACTTCATAATATTCAACGTCCAGACACGACAGGTCCAGGTCAGGATAAGTCTGGGCAACCTTAGCTCGTGCCTCATCCTCGCCCAGCTGAAATGCGTCAGCATAGGCCGCCCTGCATTCGTCGGTGAATTCGGTGGATTTCTTGTACTCCTCCACTTCCGAAGAGGCCCGTGCATTTGCCTCGGCTAATTGCTTCTCCAGTTTGGAGATCCTTCGGTGCCTCGAGGTCGCCTCCTCTCCGAACGCTGCTAACCGCCCCTGGAATTCCTGCCTCATCTTGTGCGTCTGCAGGCAAAAAGCCGAGTAAAGCGAAAATCGAAAGATCAAAACGAGTGAAGCTAGTAGCGCCATACCTGCTCCTCCCTCCGTGCTAGCCCACCCTCCAGCACGTGGACCCTGTTGAGAGCCCTAGACTTAGCCGACTGGTTCTGGCGAAGGCTCTCTTTTAGTTCATCCACCCGGGCCTGGGTATCTCCAATTTCCTGACGAGCAAAGTCGACCTCATCAGATAGTCGGGCAGCTCGTTCATCCGACCACTTTGGCCAATCCTGTGTATCGGCAAGCTCCTTGCTTAAGCAAGTGAGGTGATCCTGCTGCCGCCGGCATTTATGCTCTTCCTCTTCGAGTCTTTTGCTCCAACTGGCCTTATCTTCAGCGTGGCTAGCTTTCAGCTGGTCCCACCTCTTATCAAAGAATAGTTGCATGGACTTAACCTTGCCCTCATGCTCCACCCTTGCCTGAGAAAGCTCCAGACTAGCCTTCTCGGATTGCTCGCGGAAGCCATGGAGCTCGCCAATTTGTATGGTGAGTTGAGAGGCTCATTCCCTCTCAGCCGCGAGGGTCCTGTTGGTCTCCCCAAGCTCCCACTAGAGCTCACCAACCTGTGCAGCGAGTCGAGGGGCTCTCTCCCTCTCAGCTGCGAGAATTCTGCGAGCCTCCCTGAGCTCCCTTTGCAAGACCACCAGGGCTTGAGAGAGTTTGTTGGTCGAATCCGCCCTCTCCTTGAAGTGATCAGCCTCGTAGCGGGCCCGAGCCCAAGCTCCAACAGCCAGATGCAAGCGTCATTTCAGTGCCCTCATGATTAGGGCGCTCTGCGAGAAAAAGGATGACACGCATAAAAGGCAGTCGAACTAACTAACTAAAGACCCGACTTCGGTGCGACAACTTACCCGAGACGCGTAGTCTGTGGCGATCCTTGTGAGGGCAAGGTCGTCGATTTCAGGGAGAAGAAAAGCCTCATTTGGCACCCCAGCACGATGGAAGGCCATCTCGACAAGGTCTTCCAGATGACCCCCTCCTATTGAAGAACTCTCCTGTCTTTGGAACACGGACTGCACCAGAGCGGAGAACCTGGCGCTCACTTCCGGGTCGCGTGAGTGGAAGTCTGCTCCCAGAGAGCCATCCAGAACTCCCGCAACCCATGAACTTCCCGATAGTCCAGCTTCCGCCGCCAGGGCCCTCGCTTGAGAAGCCTCGGACGATTCGGCTCCAGCAAGGAGAGCCCCGCTAGAAGCACCTCCTTCGCTCGCCGGCTCCCCTCCTTCTCCTCCTTCTTCTTCTTCCTCTTCTTCTCCTTCTGCTTCCGTCTCCTCAGAGATTCCCCTATCCACAACAGGCCCTTCAGGAACTCCTGCTCCCCCGGAGCCTCCTATTCCTCGGCAGAAGGCCCTTCACTTGAAATCCCCCCACGGACTTCGGTCGTCGGTTCGGCAGGTTCGGCCATCTCCTCGTCGCCTGCTGACTCTCCTACCGGTGACCCAGGCCGAGTCTCAGCAGCCACAACCTCTTCCCCTACCTCGATGGAAGCGGATGTCACTCCCACCTCCTCCTGCAACCTCGCCGAGCTACTGGCCTCCAATGAGGGAGACCGAGCCACCTCATCTGCAGAAGCCCCCAGGCCAACCGGCGTTTTGCCTTCGCCATCATCGGACAAAACGACGACGGGGGGAGGAAACCTCAGCAGCCTCCTCCGAAACCCCCGCGACTTCTCGGTCTTCGCCCCTCGATAGACCCTCCTCCGTCGCCGAAAGATCATGCGCCATCGGAACTTCGGTAGCTTCGGCCTGCGGTGACAAGGAGTGCCGACTATCACCATCTCCTCCGATCCCCCTAGAGCGGGAGCCGGAGGGGCGAGGCCTCTTCTTGGACCGATGTTTGCTACTGGAGCCAGATCTCCTGCGGCATTTTCCCAGCTCCTCCCTCATCTGGTCTGCGAGTGCCGACCTTTCGGCTGTAGGAACAATACGATTCGCCTATTAATTCACACAAAAATCAAAGATGAAGCCACACTAAATTATCAACCACGGGGTAAAACTCATCGCGAGGATCGACGGGGCTCAGTCCGGCCGCAAAGAGAGCGTCCTTCGATAAGAGAACGCTGGCTGGGAGCGCCTGACTGCCGCGCAGCACAACCAAATCCCTCTTCTCCGAATCGGTTAACTCTGAGTGCGCTTCCGAATCCTTCACGTACCGCCCCCACATCCGAGGGAAATCCGAACCAATGTTCCCCTCGACTATGAAGAACCGCGACTTCCACTCCTTTATCGATGAAGGGTTGTCCAATATCATCTTGAAGGATCTCCGGGGACCGATGTAAGGCCATTCTGAGGCCCTCCCGAATACCATATTGAAACATACCCTGAATAGCGAGAGGGTCATGGTCACCCCGAGATGCTTGCACAGCGAGATAAACCCGATGAGGTTGCGCCAACTGTTGGGGGCCACCATGGTGAAGCATATATTGTAGAACTTCATCACCTCTCGCACCAACAGATGAAGAGGGAACCGGAGACCTGCCCTCAAGTTTTCCTCATAACAAAATGCCCCATCCCCTAATCCGGATGTCACCCTATCCTCAGCCGTCGGGAGCAACAAGACGACGTCCTGGGGGATTCTGTACAAGCGGTGCATCCGTTCCAAATCCGCCAAGGTCACCTCCGAAGCTTGGTCACTTGGGCTCACCATTTCTTCAATCGCAAAAGATGCTGAGTAAGATCGCAGCGAAAACAGGAAGACGAAGTTCTTCAAAGGAGAACGAAAGGGGCTCTATAAATAAGGGTAGCGCCGCCGCGACTCAGTTTTTCAATCGAAACCGCCTTAGGGTAAGGATGAGACGTCCCAACCTGGGCGTCCGGAACTGCCGCTGCGAGCGCCCTGAAAATCAAGATTTCCCACGTGATGATTCCCCAGCCGTTACCTTCGCCCCTAAGGAATGACGGATCCACCTCGGAAAGGCAAGATGGCCCTACGACATTAATTAGGGCATCATTGCACAGGCAATAAAATGCGCATCCCCAAATGCAGATCGCGCCACCTAAGCCTATACTCTCTACGCCCGAACCTACGCTTCAAACTAGGGAGTGGGGGGCATGTGTTAAGGAGTAAAATCATCATTACATTGGTAATCGTGCGAGGGGGCTAGGATCAGCCCCATCCCTCTGCCCGCTACAATATGTCCCCGAGGAGCAAACTAAACTAATATGGTTCGTCAAGCCATGCGACCTCTGACCTCGTTCTCTCCGGGCTTCCATAGCCCGACCTCCTCGAGCCTCCCATGGTTCGGCTTTCCCCGAGCTTCCCATAGCTCAGCGTCCTCCGGGCTTCCATAGCTCGGTTTTCTTCGGGCTTCCATAGCTCGGCTTCACGAGCCTTCCATGGTTCGGCTTCTCCCGAGCTTCCCATAGCTCAACGTCCTCCGGGCTTCCATAGCTCGGTTTTCTTCGGGCTTCCATAGCTCGGATTCCCGAGCCTCCCATGGTTCGGCTTTTCCCGAGCTTCCCATAGCTCGGCATCCTCCGGGCTTCCATAGCTCGGTTTTCTCCGAGCTTCCATAGCTCGGCTTCCCCGAGCCTCCCATGGTTGAGCTTTTCCCAAGCTTCCCATAGCTCGGTTTTCTTCGGGTTTCCATAGCTCGGCTTTCCCGAGCCTTCCATGGTTCGGCCTTCCCCGAGCATATATATATTGGCCATTTGACCTGTGTACCATTCCTTCTGGAACAGAAGGAAACGCGAAACGCTCGAGCGTTCATGGAATCAAAGCACGGAACGCTTGCTGCGTTCCGCGAACGCTAGCTGGCGAGCGTTCTCCCAACGTTCCACACTCGCATGGTCCTTTATTTATTTTTTTTATTTTAAAACTTTTTTTAACGGCAAAAAGTCAACCAACCTTGCATTCGTGTGGTGGGTCTCAGAGGTGATGCCACTGGGTTTTGTTGCTGTGACCGGGTTTTATGGCCTCTTCATCTACAAGGATCAAATGAAATAGCTTGTAAGTAAGAAACGAGCTTTAAATACTAATAAGCACTTAAGTTGCATATTTGGATATTTTATTTTACAGTATTTGGATATTTTAATTATTTTATAGGAATTTCAAATCCTAGGGCTGTGTGAGTTTCACATTCTAGAGTTATGTGTGTATGCGTGCATGCATGCATACGTATAAGAGAGAGAGATGAAATCTTATTTCCGTAGATTAATATAATTTAGTACACAAAATTATTAGTGTGATGATATCTTTTTAATAAAGAAATGGAGGGCCACCTCACATTTTATTGGAGATAAAATAGATAAACATAGAAAAAGAAAATAAAAAAGAAAATAAGGATAGAGAGCCCAACAAATACAAGGTCCTAAGTCTCATGATAAACCTTTTTACAACTTTTTTTTTCCTCCAAGCCAAACTCGAAAGCGTCCCAATCACCCTATAGGGCTTCTTGCACTACAACAAATCTAAAAGGAAACGACACTAAAAAACGTTTTTCTGATGCTAATATAAGCATTGAAAGAATATGTCCCGACACTTTTTGAAGCGTTGGAAAAGCATCAAGAAATAGGGTGTGGAGAGATATTTTTCGAACACTCTTGTAAAGCATCGGGAGGTTGGATTTTTTTTCAATTTTTTTTTGCATGGCTTTCTTTCCCTCTCACCCTTGTCGAGCTAAAATTTCTTTTTTCAAAATTTTTAGCCATGATCTTGTCATCGCTGGTCGCCTCCCTCTCTCCTCCTCTTCTTCTTCCCCTCTTTCTTCTGCTCGTCCTCTGATCTCTGATGTTGCCGTCCTTGTCCTCCCATGTCGGACCCAGTCGAAGCAAGGGAAGAAGACTGTGTCACAGTCTTCTTTCCCCCCAAGTTGACTCCTCTCCCTCGTCCCTCCTTATCGTCGGCAACCATGGTGGCAAGATTTTAAACTCATGGTTGTAGCAAAAGCCAGATACATATATGATGGGAATTTTGGGATGCTTGGAGGCATGCTTTTCAAAAATTTTAATCATTTTGTAAACAAACATCGCAAAAAACCTTAATTTCCAAGATCGCCTTTATACAGTTCAAAAAGTAAATCAATTAAAATCTAAAATAAATGACTAAGAAAAATACCTGAATTGCTAAATCCAACAATCTCCAAGAGGTACACAAGTGTATACCCTCCAAAGGTGATCCATACGAAAATCGATTCGAAGAAGTACTCCTATTTGCTTGCTAGAACCTTCCTGGCAGCCTTTTGATCATATGCAGCCTTCTAACGTCTCTTTGGACTTTCTCCTCTTCAAAAGCTTTCCAAAAGCTTTCCAACAAGCCTCTACACACTCTAATAGCCTTCCTCTATCTCAACTTAGGGCCTTGTCTTAATATGATAGTGATATTAAGACAAGGGAAGAAGAACAGGGGAGAATGAGGGCTTACGGGCTCTCTGTTTTTTCTTCTTTTTTTTTGGTTCACATATCCCTTTTGCCACCTCCTTTAAATAGAAATGAAGGGGCAGCAATTAGAGGCGTTGGATGGAGAGAAAGGATGCCATCCAAGAGGCATGAAGATGGGGGGAGACACTTTACGTGAGGAGGGCTCCCATCCACTCTGAGGGGGTGCCAAGTGTCCAAGGGGTCTTCGGTTCAAACCCCCACAAGCCTATATTAAGCATTTAATTTATTAAATTATTTTATTAATAAATTTAAATAATATTTAATAAATTAAACTCATTTAAATTCGAAATAAAATGATTCAAAAAAGGACTAAGGCCTAAGGTCAACCCAAACTAACCAAGTCAACCCAAACTAACTAAATCATGCTGAAATTCGAATCCAATTCGAATTTGATCATCATAAAAGTCTAGAAAAATCTCATAAATTTAGATTAAACTCTAGATAGGCTGCTCAACACGTGGCTAATGTTAATTTAAGTCCAACTTAAATTTATTAGCCCAATCAGCAAGCAAATTGACCTAAACAGATTAAGTCAAAAGCTCGGGTTAGCCCACATATGCTAGTATGCAATCTTGGCAAACCAATTAGGATCCAAAAATCCTAATAAAAATATTTTTAACTTTTTCAATCAATTCCCTATTGTGTGTGACCCTCTGGGTTCCTCATCTAGCCAGTAGTAGGTTTTTTGTTTAGCCCGATTATGTATCCGACTATCTGAACAGGTCAAATCGGGCTAACTTAAACTGTCAATCTAGACTAACCTTCAAATTGACTTATGAAATCAATCTAATTGATTCATAAAAACCTACATGACAAGATTGACGTCTAGCAATGTGTCATGCCTACCCAGAAGATGAGAAATTTGATAAAAATTATCAAAATACCCTTTAGTGGCAAGTTACCGTGCATTCAATCCTTCGATATTTCTTTAACCTGATTAAGTGCTGGGCATGGATAAATATCAAACCCTCACACTTAATCCATTTGAATATCTAATCATTAATGAAGACTCAACTGATGATAAATTAGAAAACCTTTTCTAATTTCATCATACTTTGATCAAAGATTTTTTGAGTCAACATTTGATGAGATTACTTGGAATAAATACTCCTCTTACTAGGAGTTATCGATTCCTTGTTGACCTACTCATTACCTTCATACACAATCCTTCATATCCAGCATCACCCCGTACATGACCTTTTGTTATGAATGAATATGAACCAAAATATGGATTCATGTGCACAAGATACTATGGTGGTATCAAGTCTAAGGATTACTTACACAACTCCCACTTAGAGAACAATCTATTATGACAAGTAAGTAAAACTTCCATTTGATGTTCCCCTTTCGGATCAATTCAGTGAACTCATAACCTAACGAGCACCCATATCTTTGTATTAGTGTCTCTACACAAGTGGTCGTGAGACCAACCACCCTCACAATCGAGCATACATAAGATGTGCTAGTCTATCTGGATTCATCGATCCCCAAATCTATGATCCTATGACTAGGAATATTCTAGATTAGGGTTTATAGGTTTTAGGTCTCACTGTTATCTCTGTAACCTTAAAAATATTACCTTATTCTATGGGGTTCATCATAAAAAATATAAGACAGCATATGATGAAATATAAAATTACCTTTATTATCATTCTTGAGTTGAGGGAAATTACAAATTTTGCCACTGATACAACAACTATGATTGGCTTTCAGGGCATAATTCTTTCAATAAGCCATACCATAGCTCCGGGATCCTTCAACTCAGTCGACAACCATGATTTTAAACTCAATGTCATGCTGCTTCCACCTCATTAGAAGCCAAATTGGCTTGGCTTGGCACCGGTTTAATTCTGAAATTTTAATTCCCTAATCATTTGGCTAGCATGCCATAGCCGGATCCAACCTTGGGTGGAGGGCCGATCTCTTCCGGCCATTGTGCACGGCTATGAACAGCAATGCAGATCCCTCACAAAAATAGAGCAAGAAGGGCCCTTTGAATGATCCAAACTCCCCTAATTTGAGTTATTCTTTGGCCTAAATCTCTTCCTTACCACCGACCATCACGAGATCTAGATCCTAGTAAGACCCAATTCATCCTAGGTCTCGATTCAGTCACAAAACACGGCTGTTGTGGGTCAAAAATCCTCAAAAATAGGACATAAACTACTACTAAGCATAACCTGATTTTTGGCGACTACCGGCGACGAATCATAGTGTCTGGAACCTTTAGAACAAAATCAGATAAGAAGAGTAAGGATTGCTTTCCGATTTCTTGCCGGAATGTAGGTAAATGCCGGCGAGCCCTTGCTTTCCTATGCTCTATCTTATCTCTGAAACAGAGATACCAAGATCCCATTAAAAACGTTGAATCCTACTCAAATTCAACATAAATCAAAGATCAACATGATTAGGGATTTGAGGAGAAGGAAAATGAACCTAAGTTTTTAGGAACTTACCATTGAAATCCGATCGATCTCAGAGAAAGGATCTTCTCTATTTCTCTCCTCTTTATTTCTTTTCATGTTGTGAGGTGAAGCGAAGGGAAGGCCAAAGGGCAGGAACAGCATTGGGGGCAGGTTCCAGTGCCGTTGGGTACCTGAGGTAGGGGGAGCTGCGTTGAGGTTCCGAGGATTCCCCTGCACGCAAACATGAAGAGAGTCCGACAATGGAGGAAACTCCAATCTATACTCTCTAATGGCGGTTTACCCACAGGAGAAGAAGAAGAGGAAGAAGAAGGAGGAGGAAAGAGAAGAAAAAGGGCTTTAGAAAGCATTGGCATCCGATTAAAATAGACATAAAATATGATGCCGACGCTTTCTAAAGCATCAGCATCCAAAAAAATACTCGACACTTCCAAAAAGTGCCGAAAGCCTGCAAAATTCTTGACGCTTACCCCTAGCGTCGAAAAAAAGAGTTGCTACAATGATATTTTGTTGTAGTGTTGCTAAGCTTGCTAGCTCTAGCTAGTGGTTCATCGTAGCCATAGCATCCAAGTTTCTCTCACAAATATCTGCATGGTTAGTTGGTCAATCCCTTAGGCTTCTTGCCTAAATGAAGCTCTTCTTATTATCATCATCTAAGATGTACATGAGAGATTGGAGAGAGAGGTATTATAACCTAATCTTTACCTCCACCTATGAAAGCACTCTACCTTGTTACTTCTATAGTATGAACACATGGTGGCAATAGGTTCTCATGGCTAACAACCCCTAATCATGCATGTTAGATGCCAAGGATAGGTTTTGTTTCCATCAGTTCTTGTCCAGAACCAAATATAGAATCAATCTTAAAACCAGGATAAAGAAAACAAAAGACACCATGCAATACCCTCAATCTAGTGCACACTAGTTACAGAAAAGGATTGACCCAAATTAATTAAAAATTTTGAATAAATCTATCTTTATAATGTTCGATGTTGAGTTAGCTTTCTAATATATTTTGAATCGCAAAAAGTAAAGACCAAATAAAAAAATTATGAGCAAATTAATGAATGTATATTAGAATTGTCGAACTTTTCAAGAATTATAAAAATGTTATTATGTGCCTTATAATTTATGGATGACTTTTCTCTATATTTTTATTCTAATTTTTATGTTTTCTTCCTTAAAAAACTTATATTAAATGAGTTAGAAGTCTGGAGAAGTTAGGAACTTATTTTTAGATATTTAGTTGATATTTATTAATTTAGTTCTCTTTAGAAAATTAGTACCTAATGAAAGTAAGAAACATATTAGTTTTAGAAAACTAGTATCCTATAAAAAATAGAAAATCTATTGGTTATAGAAAAAATCTCTATAAATAAAGCCTAATTGAGAAATTTTGGTATGGAATTAATAGTTTAGAGGCCATGCATGTTGTACTCCTATGAAGGTTGAAGGTTGAAGCTTGATAAAGCCTTAGAGCATCAAGTTTAAAAAATTAGTCAGGTGTTTATGAGTATTAGCAGTTTTATCTAAAAGATGTAAGCACCTCTGCCTCTAAGGTAAAGTTTTACCATAGCATACAATATGTTTTATTCAAAATTTTATATTGTACAATTTTATTTATGTCTTTAGGAAAATAATATGTATATTGGGTATTGAGATTATAGAAATTATTTGTGCATAGTTTCAAATTATGAAAAATTATTTGTGAATCAAGCATGACATGGCTTACTTGGACATGGTAATGAATTCTGATGCATCAAAAATTGTATTAAATGACTAGACATGAGTTTGTGTATCATAGATTGAGTACTTGAACATTGCATGTAAAAGTTTATCTTTTTGAAATTGTTGTATGATTAAGAACTCAATTCGAAATTGATTTATGTTCTCTCTAGTTTGGTTATGATTTAAACTTAGTCATCGGGAAAGACTATTTTCTGTATAAGTTCAAAAATGAGTTTCTTTTAGGCCTAGCCAATCGAGGCTAATCACATGTAAATGTTGAATGTATGGTCATATTTTGCATATATATTAAGAACATGATTTATTTTAGACCAAGCCAGAGAGGCGATCATTAGCATGTGTATACTGGCATGCTACTCACTCAGGATCATTTCTTTTTGAACCGAGCTAGCAAGACTATCATTGTCACATATTGTGTATAATGATATGTACAAATTTTCTCTTGAACCTAGCTAATGGAGTGATCGCTAGTGCATGATACCAATCGGATGTTTTATATGTGGGTTAGAGCTAGTGAGGCTTTTCGAACTTGGCTAGTGAGGCGATCACTAGCCCATGTTTATTATCACTATGTTTTCTTCGAAAAGTGAGGCAATCACTAACCCATATTCATTATTGCTATGTTTAGTCAAAAGCTAGCCTCCATTGGCCTTATCATAGAATTGGTCATGATCATAGTTGGAGCAACTAAAGAGAGATGAATTTTAAAATTAAAAAAGAAAAGAGTTTTTTGAATCAATGCATTAATTATTTTGAAAATTAATATTATATTTTAATAAGTATGCTATTTTTGAAATTATATCATAAATTTGGTAAATTACTCTATTATATGACTAATAAATTTATTGTATGTAAATTTACATATTATTTACTTTAATAAGTAAGAGTAGCTAATTGCTCTTGTGGAGTGGCCAAAGTTGGTGGCGAGGAAAGAGCAGGAAGGTGGGCCTCCGGTTGATTAGCATGATGGAGATGCCCCTCGGTATAACTGGTAGAAGCCCTCTGAGTATGTGTCACCACCATTGTTGTTCGAGAGAGGGTGAGCTTGTAGCTCAGAGTTACAGAGCTATCCCTCCTTCAGTATCACGCTGACGCTCCCCCCTTTCTGGCGCACCACCTCGAGCTGACGTCCTTGAGCATCAATGAATGCTCCATGAGTTTGCTGAGGTAGCTTTATCTCTACGTCAAGATCTGCAAGAAGTCCCGAAGGACCGGATATTCCGGCAGGACCCTCCGACGCACAAGTTAGTGATCAGAATCATAGTCGTGAACTTGAATAAGCTTGAGAGAGAGAGTTGGAAAGATGAGAAAACTCTCTAAGTGTCTGGGTGGCCAGGAGTCCCTCTTACCTGTTTTATTAATACTCGAAGTCTGTGAGACTTGCTTGAGAAGCTTGGAATCTTATGATGAGCCATGACTTTTTGAATATAATATCAGAATTAGTGGGATTTATCCCATCTGAACTGGATGATTAGTACTTTATGGCAGATGATGACTTTTTAAGCTCATCTGACCAGAGTCATTAAAGTATGACTTTTTAGGCTTGTGCCAGAATTAGTGAAGCTTATCTTATTAGACACATATAGCCAAAGGCAGTTGGTGGGCCCGATCTGGTCAGAAGTGAAGGCTTACCTAGGAAGCTGAAGCTGAGCTAGAGATGAGGCCACCTTAGAGCTGGGGCCATCTACGAGCTGGAATCGCTCGAAAGCTGACCGCTTAGGAGCCGGGGCCGCACGAAAGCTGGGGCGGTCTAGGAGCTGGGGCCATTAGTGTCCTATCGATTTCCACCGTCAAGTGATTTTAACCGTTAACTTACACGTGGCTTTTATCAGCCACATCACTTTCCATATCTGTTGGTGCTGCCATGAATTCTTTTGAAGTGGGGAGCAGCGGTTTGCTGGAGTGACCAGAGTAATCCAGCAAAATCCTTTGCATAAGAAGCAATTCCTTGGACTTGCTTTGTAGTGCCAAACAATTGATGCTACATGAGCTAACACTATAGCCAGTACTTGGCAAGTTGGACCCACCAAACCTTCGAAATAGGGTTGTCGGAAAAACTCTTGGACATCTCCAATCTCTCTGAAACAATGCTCCCTCGCTACCCCAGTATTTTGGAATTTTTCTTCTTTCCACTCTTGTTCTCATGTGAGATATCATTTCCAATACTGAGATATGCATTCTTTTTAAACTACTTCCTTCTACCAAAAAATCATGCTTTAATCTTGTCCAAAAGTTTTCATTTTTATTTTGAAATTCTCATTATTAAATCTGATAGTAATAGTAGGAATAAATTCCTCTCTTTAGGTCCTATATGTATGGATGTGCCTTTCCTGGCATAAAATTTCTCCAAGGACCAATACAAATGATTCAAGCCTCGTGTTGTGCATGCTGTCACAAACCCGATAATACCGTGCCTGTGGTAGGTTCAGAACCTCCGAAGCGTTTCAACAAGGCGAGACATTGAGTAAAAAGAAAAATAAACCAAGAGAATCAACATAAGAATTGGAAAGAAGAAAAGAAGGAATTGACACAAAAAAAAAAA
>UESW01003851.1:366831-401819 GCA_900491605.1 Calamus simplicifolius | reverse complement strand
TCCTTAGTTTCTTGGTTGCTATATGATTAGTTTCTTGGCTTGCTATATATGATCCTTCCACCAGATGGGACAGCCATCTTTTTTGTTTTTTTCCCCCTTTAATTAATGCCATCGACGACGGTTAGAGATGCTACAATTACATCATTGTATGAGATTTTTATATTTCTGAATATTTTCAAGAATCGAGTAGTTCAGCCAAGAATAGATCACTGTACGGAAAAGATAATTCATATGGATGAGGTAAAACGCCAGCAGCATAAATTTTGTACAATTTACGACGCTTATGGGCCAACTCGATACCGATCTGGATCGACCTGCTATGGATCCATTCAGGCCTACTTCCCAAACTAATTTATTATGATCTCCTCCACTCTACTCCCTGATACGAGCTATTCATGAAACAAGGCATTAATACAATTTTTTTTAATGCAACAAAAAACTATAATAATACACAAGATTTTAATATTGCATTCTTGGCATTTTAACAAGACATCTCTCTTTTCATGCCGAAACTCAGTTTTTCATGCCGAAACTATGTATTTCACGCTAAAACTCTGATTTTTGTGCCGAAACTCAATTTTTCTTGTTGAAACTCTGCATTTCGTGCCAAAATCATGATCTATGTGCCAAAAGTGACAATTTGTATCAAAATATAATTGTTTAATATCAGAGATTATGGTTTTCATCAAGATATGCACATTTCTCAAGAAAAATTTAGATAAATCGTGAAAAGTGAGTGTTTTGTGCCAAAAACAATTTTTCTACCAAAAAAAACTAAAACTTTAGGCTAGAATGGCTATTTCTATTTAAGAAATTTAGAGTTTCATCTTTCAAATATGTGCATGCCAAAATTTAGCATTCCGTACCAAAATTTTGCACTACGTGCCAAAACTCTGATTTGGCACTGAAAATTTTGAACTCAAGATAAGTGAAATAAGTTTATTCTTCTCCTTTTAGTTTAACAAAACAGCTAGTTTTTTCTCCCCCGTTTTTGTTTTTAAAAAAAGATATGTTGAGATTCAATTTTACTCATGTATGCTTACATTCTTCTCTCCCTTTGTCATCAATAAAAAAAGGAGATAAAGAAATATGCACTTGATTGCTGTATGTCTCCCCCTTATATTTCAAAAATGGCCTCTGTATAAAAAGATTTCATGCAAATAGTGAAGAAAATTGATACACTTCTAAGCATTTCGTAAATTTACCATGCTAAAGCTCAATGTAAATATAGAAATCACATACCATAAAGATAGACATTCCATAGAAATCTCATACTTACCATAAAGTTTCACAACATTCCATAAATTTTAAATTAAAGTACATATTTCATAAGTTAAACATAGAGTTTCCTACATGGGTGACATACAAATAAGATACTACAACAAAATGTACATCACCACTGTATCAAGTCCACTGTAGTACATTACAAACATAAACAATTTACTACAAAATAAACACAATCAACCTAATAAAAGATAAATAACATACTCCTCTTCAGAAGAAGATATAACAGAAGGATGGGAAGAAGATTCAGCTCCACGACGTCATGTTGATGGTTTGTAAGAAGCATAAGGTGGCCTGGTACAAAGGTGAGGATGAGAGAAATTAGATGACTAGAAAGGTTGGAGAGGTGGCTGATAGGGCTAAGGTGGTGACTGATAGGGCTAAGAAGGTGGCTGAACATCTACAGGAGCTAGCTGATCACTGATGAAGTAAGCCAATGGAACACTCTAGTCTATCAAACCTACCACCACAGGACATGATCTAAGCTTGTAGTTGTCTCATCTCTTCTGATATCCAAACAATCTCTTCAGAATCATAGCTAGGTCCCGCCTTCTGCCTGCTCAACTCCTACTGCATCATCCTACCATTTAGTGTGGCCAGGGAGTGCTCAACTCGTTCCAAACACATCATTGCTTGGGAAAGTATCCCATGCACTATGAAATGTGGGGGACCATTGTGAAGTCTCTAGATGACGATCCACTCTCTCCGAAACTCTGATTGGATTGGATAGTATAAAAGCTACTTTTCTAGCAATAAACTATAGCTACTCCTGACTGAGCTCTACTGATATGCATTTGTTAGACCTCTCAGATGAACGTGCTGATTAGTTCCAGATGGCATCTTAGCAAAATCAAAATCAAATTCAGGCAAGGTGATGATGATTTGTGGCAAATTTATTATGACGATATAATTTTTGCCACTATATGTTTACTTATAATAGCAAACATAAATTAAATTCATTGTAATAAATATTTTTTACAATGGAAATACTTTTCATCATTATAAAATGTTATTATATAACCATTTCAGAAATCTTATAAAAAATAATTTTTTAATTGTTAGCTATTACGATGAATAACTATCACCGTAATAGTTAACAATTTTATTAAAAATATTTTTTTTCTAGCTATTACGATGAAATATTAATTTTGTTGTTATACATTTGTTGCCACCGGGATCTGTCCTCCGACTCGGGCGCGGTCGATCTCCAGGGAAGAGGGGGCGGACCTGCACAAGAAGTCCTCGCGCGAGAGGCGTTGGGGGGTGGCCCTCCGCGGAAGACCCTCCGACGCTCAAGTCAGTGAAGAAGAAATCGGCGATAACCAGATAATGGGAAGGTGGATCTCTCCGGGAGACCTCTCTAGGGACGGCCAATCGAGAGCTCTAGAGGGAAAGAGCGCCAACGAGCCACCGAAGAGAGAGCCGCCAGAGTGAGAGCGCACGTATGCGTAAGGAGATGCGTACCTGAGGGAATCTAGGAGTGTCCAATTTAGACTGTCACCTGGTCCTTGAGCGTCTTCTGGAAGGTTCAGAGGTTGTTAGGATACGGAGGTGGATAGAATCAGGCCGCTGTGGGGCCGTGGAATTGTATCCTGTTTGTTAGGGGATTGACGGCTGGAAGAGCACCTTGATGTCTCGAGATCTGGTCGAGTAGATCTGGGGCAGTTACGATAGGTTCTAGGCCACGTTTCGACATGATTCCTTGTCTAGGATACCGTTATGGTGAACCTGAACTCTCCCGCATCAGGTTCCGCGGAGGTGGGTATTGGATTATGGATCATTTGACGTAGCCGGGCCATGGTGGCTCGGGGAAAACGAGTTACGGGAGCCCGGAAGGGCCGAGCTAGGGGAGCCCGGAAGGGCCGAGCTACGGAAGCCCGAAAGGGCCGAGCTATGGAAGCCCGGAAGGACCGAGCCACGGAAGCCCGAAAGGGCCGAGCTATGGAAGCCCGGAAGGAGCCGAGCTATGGAAGCCCGGAAGGGCCGAGCTAGGGAAGCCCGGAAGGGCCGAGCTATGGAAGCCAGGAAGGGCCAGGCTATGGAAGCCCGGAAGGAGCCGAGCTATGGAAGCCCGGAAGGGCCGAGCTAGGGAAGCCCGGAAGGGCCCAGCTATGGAAGCCCGGAAGGGCCGAGCTATGGAAGCCCGGAAGGGCCGAGCTACGGAAGCCCGAAAGGAGCCGAGCTATGGAAGCCCGGAAGGGCGAAGGGAGGAGGTCGACCTTAGCCGCCTCACACGGATATTAATGCAATGTCGATTTTACCCCCCAACACATGCCCTCCACTCCCTAGTTCAAAGCGTAGGTTCGGGCATAGGGAGTACAAGTCCAAATGGCGCATCCCGGATGGGACGTCTTGGTTTAGACAGCTCGTGCAATGATGCCCTAATTAATGCAATAGGGTCATACTGCCTTCGGGGCTAAGGCTCCTCCGAAAGTGATGGTTGGGATTCCCGGGTTCGGCTGCCTGGGGAATCTTTTACCACATGGGGAGGGGGTGAAAGTGTGCCGCCCGCCGACCCCTTGTCCTTGAGACTTGGTAATGTGTGGCGGTACACACTTGGTTTGAGAGAGCGTTCCGACGCCAGGGTCTGCTGGCTCCCTACCTGCTCGCCGAGGGGTCCCTCGGTTGGGTGGTCTGGGATGGCCATCCAGATATCTCGGTTGGGTCACCGAGATATCATTATTGACTGAAGCTGGTCGCAACTATTGGTCCATATCGCCCAGCTATTATCAGCTTGAACTGACTGGATGCGACTCGTCTGGTTCGGTGATCGGATGCTGGAGCATCACAGATTGGCTAGGTCTGCTTTGGAGCAGTTGCCCGAGTTTTGTACTTGTCTTTATTTTATGCATTTCAATGCTCTTGTAACGCCTCTAAGGCATTTATAACCGATCTCGACTGGAAATAAAGAGAGTTATGTTTTGTTTTTCAATCTCTATCTTTTCTGTGCCAAGTTTGTTGTCATTGTTGTTTGTAGGGTACGAAAGCGTCTCGCTCGTCCTTAGACGAGGATCCCGCACTATCCGTACTAACTGAGGTTCATGAGCGATGGTTTAGGGACCGTTCGGAGAAATGCACTCCCTACTCCGGTCCGAAGCTTGGAATTTTTGTGCCTCGCTCCTATCGGAGCTCGAATTATCGTGGGTCGGTTTGGCCAAGGTTTAGCGCTTGGCTTCACCAGTATTTGGAGAACTCGTAGCTCAGCTCGGCCGAGGTCCGGGGATTTCTGCTTGGCCTTGCCAAGGTTCGGAGATTCGATCACTCGGCCCAGCCGAGGTTCGGAGATATTTGGCTTGGCCCTGCCAAGGTCCGGAGATTCTGTCACTTGGCCCATCCGAGGTTCGGAGATATTTGGCTTGGACCTGCCAAGGTTCGGAGATTTTTTCACTTGGCCCTGCCAAGGTTCGGAGAAACTGTAGCTCGGCCTAGCCGAGATTCGGAGAACTTGTAGCTCGGCCCAACCGAGGTTCGGAGATATTTGGCTTGGCCCTTCCAAGGTTCGGGGATTTTTTCACTTGGCCCTACCAAGGTTCGGAGATTTTTTAGCTCGGCCTAGCCGAGATTCGGAGAACTTGTAGCTCGGCCCAGCCAAGGTTCGGAGAATTCGGGCTCAAGGGAGCGATTCAGTTGCCATTGTGGGCCATGGTGCTATGTCTATGCGGCGCTGGGTGATGGGCGCCAGGTCGGTACGAGCAGTAGATTGTCACGCTTTTTGCTTGGTGACGCTACTCCTCCCGAGGGGACAGGTTATTGGCCGGATGCCGGACTTCTTCCCTCTGTTCTTCCCGAAAAGGGAGCTTGGGGAAATGCCGTGTGCATTTATTACTGGGGGCAGCAGATCGGAATGTAGTCTGTTCGGGGGAAGTTCTGATCAGTCAGTCCACACTTACCGATCTTACTCGGGATGGGGTGTGGTACCTCGGATTTTGCAGCCTTTGAAGTGATGGCATGTGGCAAGCTCTTACGGATCGGTGGCTATGGCTCGACCGACTGAGATACCTGTCCAGCGAGTATAAATATGACTGTGGGGTATCGGTCTCAGCCATCCCTTGGTTTAAGTTCTGAAACAATGGCCTTTCCAGGACGATCATCTAGTGAGTTGCGCACCTCAATCAACGGCCTGCTTCAATCGAAGGGGAGGCGTACCTCTGTTACCATCGACGGACTGGGCCTGACGTCGGCCCTCGCGAGTAATCAGCAGCTCGTGAGGGCCGTAGAGGAATATATGGATGTCACGACCAAGGAGGCGGAGGCCCTGCGCCGGGTGATAGACCGGCAGGGGGAGGAGGTCGAATCGCTACGCCAGTAGGTGGCTGATCTCACCGAGCGCCTGGAGGGCTTGCTGGCATCCGGAAGCGACTCCGACCCTTGACTTAGGGCCTCAGCTATTTTCATTTTGTGCTTCCGCTTTTCTTGCCTCTCTTTTCATGTGCTCCCCTCCTCTTGGATTAATACAAAGAGGCTATGTTCAGATAATCTTTCTTTTTCGAGAGTCTTCTTTTAAACATGTCATTCGCGTAATAGTTAGGGAGTCGGCGTGGTTCCCCTGGTTCACGCGTCGAAGTGGATGCTTTGATCGATGGGTTATAGGGGCGTTACCCAAAGATTTTAGTAGCAGAGGGGCATGCCTTGGCTCTGCTCGGGGTTTTTGGCCGGTTACGCGGGGCTTGATGGGCCCTTCTTTTTGTGTGTCAACGGTTTTTTGCCTAGCGCACTTCGTTTTAAACCGGCAGAAATTGCGGGGGCTATTTGGAAGTCCCTCGGCCTTAGTCGGGGCCTATGCACTTCGTCTTTCAGCCGGCGCCTTAACCCGAAGAAATTTTTACTCAGTCTTGCTGAGGTTTGGAGAATTTGCTGCTCGGCCCGGCCGAGGTTCAGAGAATATTTTACTTGGCCCTGCCAAGGTTCGGAGAATTGGTTGCTCGGCCCAGCCGAGGTTCGGAGAATATTTTACTTGGCCCTGCCAAGGTTCGAAGAATTTGTTGCTTGGCCCAGCTGAGGTTCGGAGAATATTTTACTTGGCCCTGCCAAGGTTCGAAGAATTTGTTGCTCGGCCCAGCCGAGGTTCGGAGAATATTTTACTTGGCCCTGCCAAGGTTCGGAGAATTTGTTGCTCGGCCCAGCCGAGGTTCGGAGAATATTTTACTTGGCCCTACCAAGGTTCGGAGAATTTGTTGCTCGGCCCAGCCGAGGTTCGGAGAATATTTTACTTGGCCCTGCCAAGGTTCGGAGAATATTTTACTTGGCCCTGCCAAGGTTCGGAGAATTTGTTGCTCGGCCCAGCCGAGGTTCAGAGAATATTTTACTTGGCCCAGCCGAGGTTCGGAGAATATTTTACTTAGCCCTGCCAAGGTTCGAAGAATTTGTTGCTCGGCCCAGCCGAGGTTCGGAGAATATTTTACTTGGCCCTGCCAAGGTTCGGAGAATTTGTTGCTCGGCCCAGCCGAGGTTCGGAGAATATTTTACTTGGCCCTGCCAAGGTTCGGAGAATTTGTTGCTCGGCCCAGCCGAGGATCGGAGAATATTTTACTTGGCCCTGCCAAGGTTCGGAGAATTCCTGTCCAGACAAGGAGCTCGGTCGTGCCGAGGATTGGTAAGCAGCATCTATTTCTTTTTGCAATTTTTGGTGATGTAGTGCATGATAATTTGCATTGAGGAAAATGTGCCGACAGGAAGATATAATGAGGCATATGAAAATAATTTTGGAGAGTACGTACCCTATTGAAAATATTTTCGGAGATTGTCTGAATTCCACGTCCGAGGAATGGATTTCCCCTCCAGATCTTGTAGCTTGTAGGTCCCCGATCTGATGATCTCCGCTACTTGGTACGGGCCCTCCCAGTTTGGCGCCAGCTTTCCTTGTTCCATCGGTTTGGAAACAGAGGCCTTTCGGAGGACAAGGTCGCCGGGTAGGAAGGTCTTCCCTTTGACTCTGGAAGCGTGGTAATGGGCCACCCTTTGTTGATAGGCAGCCGTTCTGATCCGGGCCTTCTCTCTGATTTCCTCTATTAGGTCGAGGTTGGTGCGGAGTTGTTCGTTGCTAGCTTCCTCTGAGTAGCTTTCACCCGCAATGATGGGAGGCCGACTTCCACAGGGATAACGGCCTCTGTTCCGAAAGCCATTCGGAATGAGGTTTCGCCTGTCGGGATTCTCGGGGTTGTGCGGTAGCCCATAAGACATGGTGTAGTTCATCCGCCCACCTGCCTTGGGCTCTGGAGAGGCGAGCTTTGATTCCCTGGAGGAGGGTTCTGTTGGTTGCTTCGGCCGCTCCGTTGGCTTGTGGGTGCCCGACCGAAGTAAGGTGGTGACGGATTCCGTGCTCCTCACAGAACTGGCAAAATTTGGAGTTGTCGAACTGCTTGCCGTTATCGGTGATTATGGTGTGCGGGAGGCCAAATCGGCAGATGATGGACCTCCAGACAAAATCTCTAGGCCCGTGCTTCAGTAATTTGTGCAACTGCTTCCGCTTCGACCCATTTGGTGAAGTAGTCGATGGCGACAAATAAGAATTTCCGCTGCCCTGTGGCAAGCGGGAATGGGCCGAGGATGTCCATCCCCCATTTGGCAAAGGGCCAAGCAGAGGATATGGAAACTAGTTTGGCGGAAGGGAGCCTTTGGATGCTTGAATGCCTCTGGCAGGGGTCGCAGGCTCGGACCAGATCGTCCGCGTCTTTTTGCATGGTCGGCCAATAGTAGCCTTGTCGTAGCACTTTGTGGTATAGGGACCGACCTCCCAGATGGTTGCCGCAAATCCCTTCATGTACCTCGCGCAGAGCATAATCTGCTTCGGACGGGCGAAGGCATCTGAGCAGCGGCATGGAAAAAGATCATTTGTAAAGCTGGTGGTCAATCAACACGTAATGAACGGCTTGTAGCTTCAACTTTCTAGCCTCTCTTCGGTCGGGCGGAAGCGATCCTTCTTGGAGGTATTTGAGGATAGGGTCGAACCAGATGGTTCGGACTCGACTTGCATTATTCGGTCGGCTTCCGCGATGCTGGGCTTTCCAGGGTCTCCAAGTGGAACTTTTGCTCGGCATCCATTGTTTCCGCGGTCGCCAATCGGGAGAGTAGGTCGGCGCGGGCGTTCTCGGATCTGGGAATCTGAATAATTCAAACTCGACAAAATGTGGGAGCAGGTTCCATACCTCCTGGAGATATCGAACCATGTTTGGTTCCCGAGCCTCAAACTCTCCCCGAACGTGGCCGGCTACCAGCTGAGAGTCGGTGAAGGCACTGAGCTTCTCCACCTTCAAGTTGCGGGCGATTCGGAGGCCGGCTAACAGGGCTTCGTACTCGGCTTCGTTGTTGGAGGCCGGGAAGGAGAATCGGACGCCATACTCAAAGTTATCCCCTCCGGACTGGTAAGAACTAGACCCGCACCGGAGTGATGGGCATTGGACGACCCATCGACATGGAGGAGCCACCGGGCTCCAGATTTTGGCTCTTCGAGGGAGTCTGGGTAGAGCCGTCTTCCGGGATGGTGCATTCGAGGAGGAAGTCGGCCAGCACCTGAGCTTTGATGGCTGGGCGAGGCTGAAGTGTATGTCATGCTCACTTAGCTCGATGGCCCATTTGGTCATTCTCCCCGATGTCTCGGGACGGTGGACTACCGCCTTGATGGGTTGGTCAGTCAGGACCGTCACGGAATGTGCTTGAAAGTACGGCCGCAGCTTTCGAACTGAGGTGATTAAGGCCAGCACCATCTTCTCAATTCTGCTGTACCTCATCTCCGCATCGCGGAGCAGCCTGCTGACATAATAGATCGGCTTTGGACTTTGCCTTCTTCCTTGATCAGCACCGAGCAACTGCACCTTCCGAAACAGCCAGGTACAAGAATAGGGTCTCTCCTGGGCCGGACTGCTGAGGAGTGGGGGTGAGCCGAGGTACTTCTTGAGATCTTGAAATGACCTTTGGCATTCGGGAGTCCACTGGAAGTTTTTGCCGATCGGAGAGTTTTGAAGAAGGGGAGGCATCTCTCGGCCGACCGTGCCACGAAGCGGTTAGGGCCGCTATCTCCCGGTTAGGCGCTGGACCTCTTTGACAGATGCGGGGGCGCCATTTGTTGGAGAGCTTGGATCTTCTGGGGGTTGGCTTCGATACCTCGCTGGGAGACCATGAAGCCGAGGAACTTCCCCGAGTTGACGCCGAAGGCGCATTTGGTCGGGTTGAGTTTCATCCCGTACTTGCGCAGCGTGGCGAAGCTCTCTGTGAGGTCCTCGACATGCTGTGACGCCTCCTTGCTTTTAACCAGCATGTCATCCACGTACACCTCCATATTCCGGCCGATTGCTCCTTGAACACTTTGTTGACCAGCCTCTGGTAGGTGGCACCTGCATTTTTAAGACCAAAAGGCATAACACGGTAACAGTAAGTACCTCGGTCGGTTATGAAGGCGGTCTTTTCTTCATCTTCAGGGGCCATTCGGATCTGATTGTAGCCGGAATAGGCGTCCATGAATGACAGCATCTGGTGGCCTGAGGTGGCGTCCACGAGCTGGTCGATCCGAGGGAGGGGGAAGCTGTCCTTCGGGCAGGCTTTGTTGAGGTCGGTGAAGTCGATGCAGATTCTCCACTTGCCGTTCGACTTTTTCACCATGACGACATTTGACAGCCAGTTCGGGTAACTTACCTCTCGGATGAAATTGGCCTTGATGAGTTTGTCTACCTCTTCTTCGATGGCTTTTTGTCGCTCTGGGGCGAAGCTTCTCTTCTTCTGCTTAACGGCCTGTGCATCTCGTCCACATTGAGATGATGGACGAGGACCTCGGGGCTGATCCCTGGCATGTCGGAGGCGGACCAGGCGAAGATGTCAGCATTGCTCGGAGGAATCCGATCAATCTGTGCCGAGGCTCTCTTTGAGCAGCGACCCGATTTTATGGTTCGGTCGGGCCGAGCTTCGTCCAGCGGTACCTCCTCCAATTCTTCCGCCGGTTCTCCTCGTTGTTCGGCGAAGTCCTCGCGAGCGTCTAGCCCGTCAACCTCGGCATTCTAGATTGAAGGCTCGTAACGAAAGCATTGCCGAGCCATGGCCTGATTTCCCCGAACAACTCCAACTCCTCGCTCGGTGGGAAACTTCATGGATAGATGCGGGATGGAGACAACTGCCTTGAGGGACATCAGACCGGGCCTGCCGAATATGGCGTTGTAGGGGGATCTGAGGTCGGTCACTAGGAAGTCTGTCTGAACAATGGTCACAAGGGGCCAGGTTCCCGCGCGGACCGTCAGGTGACGACCCCTTCCGGGATGATGACGTCGCCTGTGAATCCCATCAGGTGGAATCCACGGCTCGAAGGTTTTCCATGAGCAATTTCATCCTGGCAAAACACCGAGGTACAAAACATTTACCGAACTTCCACTATCAACGAGGATTCGGCTTACATCATAATTGTTCAAATTAAGGGATACAACTAGTGCGTCATCATGGGGGAGCTGTATCCCAAGAAGATCATCATCGGAGAAGGAGAGTTCGCCCTTCCGTGCCTTCTTTGGCACTGATCCATCACTGTCCCCTGGGGCTCGATCCGCCGGCCTCTTCAATCATGTTGATACGGCCGATCACGGGCGGATTTGGTGGAGGAGGAGGTTGTTGAAGCTCGGGCTGGCGGTCACCTCCTTGTTGTTGTGGCTCGGGCGCCCTCCTGAACTGATCCAGTCGTCCCCGCCGAATCAGCCTCTCGATCTCATTCTTCAGCTGCCAGCATTCTTCAGTGTCATGACCGTGCTCCCTATGGTAGCGGCAGTACTTGGCGGGATCTCTTCGGGTCGGGTTCCCTCGGAGAGGCACTGGCCGGGGAAGCTGGCGCTCTATCTCCATAAGGATTTGCGCTCGGGGCACAGTCAGCGGAGTATAGCGATCGAATCGCCTAGGAGGACTCCGGGAGCGATTCCTTGGCGGCGGCGAGGGACTCTTGGCGGCGAGGCGGGCTTGGCCGCCGGGCGGGACGGTGCCTGTCGGGGACTTTGGGCTCTTCTTTGCCTGCTCAGCGCGGGCAATTCTTCGCGATTCTTCGACCCTGCGTACTTGTCCGCCAGGGCCATCATATCAGATAGGCTGGGGGGTAGCTGACCTCCATTGCTAGGTAGAAGTCGCTCTCCTTCGAAACTCCCCCGCCAGGGCGGACATGGCCACCTCATGATTAAGGTGGTCCACTTCCAACATGGCCTTGTTGAAACGGCCAAGGTAATTCCTCAAGGACTCCCCCTCTCTCTGCTTGACTTCGGAGAGGGAGTCGGATCTTCGTCGGTGGCGGCGACTGCTGACGAACTGGCCAATAAAAAGGTGGCTCAGCTCGTCGAATGAATCAATGGAACCTGGCTTTCAAAGCATTGAACCAGGTTCGGGCGGATCCTCTGAGGGTGGAGGGAAGGCGCGGCAGAGGACCGCATCGATGCTCCGTGGAACATCATGATCGACCGAAAGCTGCTGAGATGGTCGTCCGGGTCAGTGGAGCCGTGATAGGGCTCGACGGCCGGTAGCTTGACATGGGAGGGAATCACTTCCTCCATGATCCCCTTAGAGAAAGGGATGCCCTGCTCCGCCTTGGGCTGGGGCGGATGGGCCTGCTTGGCGGCGTCCAGCTCCTGACGCATCTCCTGGATCTACGACGGATCTCTTCTTCGCCGGTCAGAGGAGCCGGGAGAAGGATGGTGTTGAGTCATGGCGAGATGTCACCGGGGAGAGGGATCGGGCTCGCCGAGATCTGGGAGGATCTCTATCATAACCGCTCGTGGGACTGGTTTGTCCCCTCTGGGTCGATGTGGGGGATCCGCTGATTCGTGCGGATCAGAGGAGGAGGTCGCCGGTGAAGAAGGAATCGCCGCCTCCTTCTGAAGGTGCGAAGCAGGAGGAGGAAGGCGCTCTTGAACCAGGTGGGTAAGGGCCTGGACCTGTTGGACCAGTGTAGCAAACTGGTCCTGGGTCACCGGGACGGCAGGCGGTGACGGGGTTTCGACTGGTGGTGGTTGCGGCGCTGCACCGCTCGTCGGATCAGGCCTCTGGGAAGCGGCCTGATCTTGAGCTTCAGAGGTTGCTCTTCTCCGGTTGGCCATTGAGAGGTTCTTCTCCGGATTTAGATCCTTGTCTCCTGTTGTCAAGTTTTAATGGGACTTGAGGACCCTTCCTCTAGCGCCAATCTGTTGCCGCCGGGATCCGTCCTCCGACTCGGGCGCGGTCGATCTCCAGGGAAGAGGGGGCGGACCTGCACAAGAAGTCCTCGCGGAGAGGCGTTGGGGGGTGGCCCTCCGCGGAAGACCCTCCGACGCTCAAGTCAGAAGAAATCGGCGATAACCAGATAATGGGGAGGTGGATCTCTCCGGGAGACCTCTCCGGGGACGGCCAATCGAGAGCTCTAGAGGGCAGAGCGCCAACGAGCCACCGGAGAGAGAGCAGTGAGAGCGCACGTATGCGTAAGGAGATGCGTACCTGAGGAAATCTGGAGCGTCCAATTTATAGACTGTCACCTGGTCCTTGAGCGTCTTCTGGAAGGTTCAGAGGTTGTTAGGATACGAGGTGGATAGAATCAGGCCGTGTGGGGCCGTGGAATCTGTATCCTGTTTGTTAGGGGATTGACGGCTGGGAGAGCTCCTTGATGTCTCGAGATCTGGTCGAGTAGACCTGGGGCAGTTACGATAGGTTCTAGGCCACGTTTCGACATGATTCCTTGTCTAGGATGCCGTTATGGTGAACCTGGACTCTCCCGCATCAGGTTCCGCGGAGGTGGGTATTGGATTGTGGATCATTTGATAGCCGGGCCATGGTGGCTCGGAAGAGTTACGGCCCGGAAGGGCCGAGCTACGGGAGCCGAAGGGCCGAGCTACGGAAGCCCGGAAGGGCCGAGCTATGGAAGCCCGGAAGGACCGAGATATGGAAGCCCAGAAGGACCGAGCTATGGAAGCCCGAAAGGGCCGAGCTACGGAAGCCCGGAAGGAGCCGAGCTATGGAAGCCCGAAGGGAGGTCGACCTTAGCCGCCTCGCACGGATATTAATGCAATATCGATTTTACCCCAACAACATTAATTATAACGATTAAATAAACTATCATCATAATAGTTAATAATTTTATTAAAAAAATAAATTTTTTCAGCTATTACGATGAAATAATAATTTCATAATTATACATTAATTTATAATAACGAAATAAATTATCATCGTAATAAATAACGATTTTATTAAAAAAATAATTTTTTTGTACAGTTATTACGATGAAATAATAATTTCATCATTATATATTAATTTTAACAACAAAATTATTATCTGTCATCACGCTAAAATCCTAAACCTTATTTGTATAAAATTTCTAATGGCATCTTTTTCTTTAATTTTATTTATGTAAAATTTTTATCTTCTATGCCGTAAAACCGGTGTCCTTTGATACCGGTTTGAAAAAATACTCGGCCACGCCGGTAAATCCTAAACCCTAGATATGAACACGTGGCAGCAGCATGCGCTCCGGACAACCCAACACGGTACGTCATGACGCTTACGGCGTGCACCGCCCGGACACGCAGCCGAGCGACAGAGACGAGCTCTTCGGGTTTAACAAAAAAAAAAAAAAAATGCCTCTCCAGCGAAAGCCGAAGCGTTCCAAGCCGGTATAGACTTCGGTCTAAGCGTGGTTCCCAGCGGCTCTGACCTATTGGGGGAATTTTACGGGCCCGTATATCATCGGATTCTGCTGCATCGGATTCCTACGTTCCCAGATCCCGAGCGAGGCGGTCCCCCGCTCCCACTCTTCCCATTTCGCGCTGTGATCCCGTCACCACCCCGTATCGACCCTCTGAGGATCCGACGGCGATAGCGGACTTCTTTTGGGTTCTGACGAATCTGACCCAGCGATCGGAGCGGTGACTCGAAGCTTCTCTCACCGAATCGGTAACAGGAAGATTGGAGCTCAGTCGTACTATAAATAGCAGCTCCCTTCCTTCCGGCCGACCGGCGCCGTCGTTTGGTCTCACTGTTTGCGACGTACTCTCGTTTTCTTCTCCTCGGCCTTGGCTTCGTATCCCGATTCTCATCTCTCAGGTATGATCTCATGTTCTTCTCCGTTTACTTTTTCTTTTCTATAAAATGGGCAGAGCTCCATATGCTCTCTAGTTTGAATTCATCTAGCTCTCGATCCGAGCTTCTCAAACCCTTGCATCGGATCTACTTTTGGTTGCTCCCTCGATCTTTATACATGCACTTGTTAGTCGATCAAGTCGTTCCGTAGAGTAATAATAACTTCTTTTCGTGTACTTTTGTAAGGATCGTTTTTCTTAGATCCTATCTTTCTTTGTAGATTACTTGCTTCGTTAGTAGATTTTTGTTCGTGTTAATGTTATGGGAATATTTTTTCTTACGAGTTGACTTCCTTCCGGTGTGCTGTCAAAATGTGGTGCATTGATCTATTGCTACATGACATTCTTGAATTAGACTGGATCGTTAAAAAATCTTTTGATCGTAAAGCTATCTTCTCCATCTGATGTATCTTGTTCTCTTGATGCTTTATTTTATTTAGATTTAGATGGATATGTCGGTATATTGCGGTTGAGTAGTCTCAGATCTGTGTTCTTTCTATGAACCTTTGATTGCTGTCTATTGAGCAATTTTGGGAGGAAAAAAAAGCTTTTTTTTTTTAAGTGTATGTTTCTTTATTTTCTGTTGGTCCATTTCTTTAATCCGCTAATTTAAAGCCCTCTCTTTTCTATCTACGTGATGCTTATGTGCAATTTTTTTGTTTTTTTTGGGCTTAGGGAGGAAATTTGCTAAACGAGAATTTTGCTTCATATACTAACTCACAACTGATCTTTGCTTTTTTGATTCTAAACCTTTGGGATTGTAAGTATTATGTTCTGTTATTAGCATAACATTTTGGTTGGCATTCTCAGGCATGGATAAGCCAGAGGAAGTCGAAATAGAAGTGAAAGCCAGAGAACATAAGGAAGAAGATAAGCATGAAGAAAAGGAAGGTTTCATTGAGAAGGTTAAGGATTTTATCCATGACATTGGTGAGAAGATTGAGGAAGCAATAGGATTTGGAAAGCCGACTGCAGATTTAAGTGGAGTCCACATTCCCCACATTAGTCTGAAGAAGATAGAAATTGTTATTGATGTGCTGATTACGAACCCCAATCCCATTCCGATCCCTCTGATAGACATAGACTACTTAATTGAAGTGATGGAAGGAAACTTGTGTCTGGATTGATCCCTGATGCAGGAACAATTCATGCTCATGGTTCAGAGACTGTCAAGATACCAGTGACATTAATATACAGTGACATCAAAAGCACTTACAAAGATATCAAGCCTGGAAGCATCATTCCTTATAGAATCAAGGTTGATCTCATTGTAGATGTGCCATTTTTTGGAAGACTTACCCTGCCTTTAGAGAAGAAGGGTGAAATTCCAGTGCCTTATGAGCCAGATGTTGATCTTGAAAAGATACGCTTTAGCAAGTTCTCTTTTGAAGAAACAGTGGCCACCCTTCATCTAAAGCTTGAGAACAAGAATGACTTTGACCTGGGACTCAATGCACTGGATTATGAGATTTGGCTTTCTGATATAAGCATTTCAACTGCAGAGCTCACAGAATCTACAAAAGTTGAGAAAAATGGAATTACTAAGATGAAGATTCCAATCACTTTCAGGCCCAAGGACTTTGGTTCTGCTCTCTGGGACATGATAAGGGGAAGAGGTACTGGTTATTCCATAAAAGGAAATATTGATGCAGACACGCCATTCGGACGAATGAAGCTGCCTATTAGCAAAGAGGGTGGAACCACCCGCCTCAAGAAACAAGATGATGATGACGATGATGATGATGAGGCATGCTGACTCTGTTCACTTTCTGATGAGTTATTTCTTCAGTTACATTCAACTTTTCATACAAAAATTATTAGTAACTTGCCAGTCTAGCTTAAAAGAGATAGCATAGCTTGTTTGTGAATTTCCTATTGCCTGCACAGTACCCATTGAAAATAATCAGTATGGGAAAGATGTACATCAGCAATTTTTAGTTATTTTTAGGACTAAATGTTATGTTAACATTTATACATAACATGCCATTGTAAGAAGACATTTTGTAGGATTAATTGCTGTATTTTCTTGTTGGCATTTTTATAAAAGAATAGATAACATAACATCTGCTCAAACCTATGCAATTCAGAAATTGACTGCATTTTGCATACGAATATGTGCTTCTTGTTCCTTTCAAAGTTGAGTCTACAGTTTATTGTGTTGTCACCTTTCAATATCTGTATATGAAAGCAATTTTTTAATCATAGAAATGTAGTTTCCTCATGGGACATAATGCCTAAAGACCTGTAAGTTAAACCATCTGAATGTGATAGCCGAGGAGGCAAATTATTAGTCTTGTGGAGATTTAGACATAAGAAATATTTCCTCCAATTATATGGTTGCTAACCACAATCAGTGATGCTAAATGGTGAAGAAAGGCGAGGTGGTATTGGTTGCCAAGATGCCCCTGCTTAAAGATTTTTATTCATTGATCATCCACTTAATATTCTATCAATTGACTTTCTTTTTTGTTTAGATTTCATAATTTAACTGCTGTAATTAAGAGGACTCTTTTTTTTAATATCATATATTCCTAAAACTTAGTCTGCCATATATTGAACTAAATACGAGTTTATATGATTATATGCATATGCTTGCTGACGCATAACATATATTAAGATTAATCACTAGGATGCCTCTAATTGAAGATTTTAAATGTAGCCTAGAACTTAGCCCTGCATTGAACTAAAATACAGGTTTACATGAATGCTTCTATATGCTTACATTCATATGTATGAACTTGCATATTTACATACAACAATACGTACAAGTCTGCATAATGCAGATGTCTGCATATACGGACATAGAAATCTACATACAGCTATACATATGTACACAACACACACACAGAGGTTCATGCATTCCCATTTTGCAAGTCCACTCTTTATCTTTATTGCCTTACTAAATGTAGAGGAAACATCCTTTGTGTTCATATATTCCAATATAAACATTTACTGAAAATGAGGAAGGGAAATAGTAATTTTGTTACCCATCCATGTACATGAATTTTAGTCTCATGCTTTTAAATTGTTCCTACCTCATGACCTAAAATTGACAACAAAGTCCTTCTAGAAATGTCCATAGCTTTTAGCTTTTAGGCTTGTAGGCTAGTACCCATTTGAAATCTTGCAGGCAGGGTCCTGGACTGATGAAAAAATAGTTAATTATGTATTCTAATGTTTAATAAAATGCTTCTAATGTAGAAACATTACAGGCCAATACATTAATAGAATGCTTCTACTGTAGAAACATTAAAACCCAATACATGTGACCAAATCTTTGTTGTGTTGCATGTACATGTGTGCGTTCTCATAGAGTAGGTTTTTTGCCGTGATGGAACAAGGGCTCCGATTTATGGGGAAAAAAATATTTGCAACATTTTCTTAAAGTGCTTTGAAGTGCATGCTTTAATTGACATTTTAAAGTGGATGATTTCATTTTTTGTAGATGTGTTTCTAGGTGGAGGCATGAGGACACCTTGTTGCTAATATTGAACCTTTATAATAAGATTTTTGAAAGGGGCTATTGCTTGGTACAATGGTAGAAGGCTTGGGATGAGAAATGCAATGGCACCGGTTCAAGTCTTGGGAAGAAGGGGTCTAGGGACTTTTTTCTAGGAGGAAAGTGCTGTAATGTTTAAGGGTTTGATCTGATTATTTTGTTAAAAGAACTCTTCCCAAAAAACGGTTATAGCTTAACATTGACAACAGCACTTGACAATTCATCAGAATTTTTTAATGGATTTTGTGTCTTGTGTTAGGAAGATTCTAAATAATCTTCCTGATGGGTGTCAAATTGTTGGTTTTGGTTATAAGATTAGTTTTTGGGTCTTTGGGCAGTTCAAGGAAATGTCTGCCATGTCTCAGTTTTTGAAACATTTGTTTTTGCTTTGCATAGATTGATGTTGACAGAAAGTTACTTCTAGTGAATTTATGGTGTGTTACCCCTGAAATATTGAAATTTGAATTGTTGATAAAGATGTTCTATATCAGTTTCATTGTAAGACTGTACATGATGATTCGGTTTTGCTGCAGTTGGAAAGCATGGTATGATAAATTTTGTCATGTATCTGTTGATTGTGAATAGACTCCCATTTCACTAGGGTATTTGGGGTGTGTATTCCATTGAAATTGAAGGGTTGGATGTGGATGGATGTCCTTAAGAATATCTTGATCATGACCAAGCATAAAAGGAGTTATAACATAACCTAGCCACTAGATTTTTATATTGTGAAAAGGTGGAGAAGGGAATGCTCATCTCTTAAAAGGATTTGATTTTTAGATGGATTATCAAAACTCCTGGGTTTAACTGGGTGGAGCTATTTTGTATTTAGTGAAGGACTTTATGTATGATTGCTGTTGAAGTAAGAGATTTGTGTTGGGAAGTTCATCTCTCATGCAGTCTGGCTATTATAAATGAAGGGGGCGAATTTCCTTCAAAACTATCATAATTAGAGGACAGGATTTCATATCATGAAACTAAGTTTTACTGTAACCAAATCTGATTTATCATCTGTCAAATCCCCAGCTAGAAATGGTTCCACCAAATTTGGTTCTATGAGTTTATAGATTTCTTTTTTTTGTGTGATATCTCATCTCTTCTTCTGTACAATGCCAACCCCTATGATGTGTTCTTGCGTGAGGCATGCCTGACCATCGACAATTCCCTATCTCACTTTTACCATCCCACACATTTCCTCACCCTTCCTCTCCCTCTCCCACATTCTGTCCATGCATTTCTCCTTTCTCTGCGCTGCTGTTAACAACAAGGACAAAAATTCAAGTACATCTAAAATTTATTATTTATTTGTATAACTTTTATTTTTATTAAAGAATAAAATAAGATGTGGGTGGCACTTATCACATTCTGGTGATGTTATAAAAACAATTTATAAGCTAACTTGATCTCCAGGAGAAAGTGCATCGGTTTTTGCGGTTTGGACAATGCACACCATTACATTGGTTTCCATTAGTATTTTTCATCTATGGTCTTTTCTCTATAATTAATATACCATCCAAAGAAGTTTTGGTGCCATGATTTATTATACTGAGCGTAATTTGGTAGATTATGTTAATATGATTTTGAAGCAGCACCAACTTTTATAATATGCTTTATCTAGTGAAAGGTAGCTCTTAGAAAAAGACATTGATTCTAGATTATACAATTCAACTTTGATATGGTATATGATGCCAAGCCCTTCTTAACTTGATCTTTTCTTATAATTCTCCTTCAAAGGTTACAAAATCTGTTGATGTTCCTCAAGTTGTTGATTCAGCTCCTGGCTAGGAATTGCTCTAATATTAGACCAATTGTTTCATTCCCTTGCTTGCTGAACTATCAACATGATGCTAAGATCTTGCTTTTCTTTGTGGATTTCCAATTATTGTTTTCAACTTTATGAATTATAAGCACTCGTGAGAAATTAACAAACTCACAAGACATTATGCAGAAAATCTTAGTTCTGCACAAAATAATTAGCTTGCTGATTCATCCTTACTAATTTCTTTATTAATTTTTTTTAATGCAGGATTGAGGAGCTTTTGTTATAGCTTTAGGTTTGCAAGGAATCGGATGCCCTAGCGTACAGCCATGTAAACTAGGCGGACAATATCTTCTGCTTGCTCTAAATCTTCCCTTGGTTTCTTGGTGTGGTTTGTTAATGCAAAACCATAGACATGTGTTTGTTGTTGGTTCCGACACTTTTAACCCCTTGTGGGTGCAATATTTTGGACCTAATCTGCTTTGGATCCCAATGATTTTTTCAGCTTTGCTTGTGCTCATGCTCTACATTGCTCTTATATGAGAAAAGATCTGATGGCTTGTGATGAGCCAGGTGAAGGGTTCCAGTAGGTGTTTGGTTGAAGAAATGGGAGCTCTCTTTCATTGAAAATGGCCTATCAGAGACCCTGTAAAAATGACTGGTTAAGGGTTGTCATATCAACAGGTCTGATGATGAAGCCCCCCAGTTTTGGACAAAAGTGATTTGCATGGCATCGAGAAGATCATAATCCATAAAACAAGTCAGCTAAGATTTATGCAATGGAGCAAATTGTGCGCGCGATAGCTCTGCAGTTGGGACTCAGTTGATTTGTTTGGTTTGCTGGTTTGACCTTGGTAATTCTCAACAATTTTTTTTATTTTGACACAACAGGTCGGTGCGAGAAGAAAATAAAGAAGATGCCATGGACTGCAATCCCAACCTCCCAGTTATCCAATAGGTTTCAAAACTATATCATATGAAGATTTCCAGCTCTTCTATGAGAGATCAGACGCATCATAGGTGATAAAAGGTTGTTTGCATTAGCCTAGTGCTCACAGATTGTTTCACTTTGTTCATGGTAGAGCTGCGTCGTGCTGAGAACTAGGAGCTGTTCTTGAAACACGCTAGCATATGGCGTTCTGGGAGCATGATCATTTGAAAACAAAAGAGGTTGTTGATGGCCCGAAACGTTCCCATAATCATGCCATCAGGTGCCGCTTTGTAGTTCATCCTGGAGCGTTTGCGCAAAGGCTTCCAGGCCCGGGGACAACCTGGGCTTCAAAACTTCGGTCCTTCACTTATAAGGAAGATAATTTAATTTCAGCGAACTAAAAATACGTAGCAAGATAATTTAACTTGAGTGAATTAAATAGTACATAGCATTGAGAGGTGTTGGGGGGTAAAATCATCATTGCATCAATATCCGTACGAGGCGGCTAAGGCCGACCTCCTCCCTTCGGCTTCCCCGGGCTCCTGTAGCTCGGCCTCCCTGGGCTTCCATAGCTCGGCCTTCCCGGGCTCCTGTAGCTCGGCCTCCCCAGGCTTCCATAGCTCGGCCTCCCCGAGCTCCTGTAGCTCGGCCTTCCCGGGCTTCCGCAGCTCGGCCTCCCCGGGCTCCTGTAGCTCGGCCTCCCCGGGCTTCTGTAGCTCGGCCTTCCCCGAGCTTCCATGACCCGGCTTCACTGAATGCCCCACGATTTGATACCCACCTCCGCGGAACCTGACGCAGGAGAGCCTCAGCCTACTGTAACGGCATCCTAGACAATGAATCAAACTGAGAAGTGGTCTAGAACCTATCAAGGCCACCTGAGACCTACATATCTACCAGATCTCAAGCCATCAAGGGGCTCTCCCAGCCGTTGATCCCCTAACAGATAAGATACGGATCCCAACGGCCCCACAACGGCCTGATTCGATCCACTCCCGTATCCTAACAACCTCTGAACCTTCCAGAAGGCGCTCAAGGTCCAGGTGACAGTCTATAAATAGGACACTCCCAAATTCCCTCAGGTAGGCACATTCGCGCGCGCTCACACCCTCACTCCTGACTCTTCCGCTCTCTCGCCGGCAGCTCGTCGGTGCTCTTGCCCTTTAGAGCTCTTGATTGGCCGCCCCCAGAGAGGCCTCCCGGAGAGATCCACCTCCCCATCATCTGGTTGATCGCCGATTTCTTCTCCACTGACTTGAGCGTTGGAGGGTCTTCCGCGGAGGGCCCCCCCAACGCCTCTCACGCGAGGACTTTTGTGCAGGTCCGCCCCCCTTTGGAGATCGACCGCGCCTAAGTCGGAGGACGGATCCCGGCGGCAACAGAGGTGTTTGAGTGATGGTAATCTATATTGATAATTTAAAATTATGTTTGATACTTCGATGAAATATATATATATATATATATATATATATATATATATATATATATATATATATATATATATATATATATATATATATATATATATATATGTTGCCGCCGGGATCCGTCCTCCGACTCTGGCGCGGTCGATCTCCAAAGGGGGGCGGACCTGCACAAAAGTCCTCGCACGAGAGGCGTTGGGGGTGGCCCTCCGCGGAAGACCCTCCGACGCTCAAGTCAGTGGAGAAGAAATCGGCGATCAACCAGATGATGGGGAGGTGGATCTCTCCGGAAGGCCTCTCCGGGGGCGGCCAATCGGGAGCTCTAAAGGGCAAGAGCACCGACGAGCTGCCGGTGAGAGAGCGAGAGAGTCAGGAGTGAGGGTGTGAGCGCGCGCGAATGTGCCTACCTGAGGAAATCTGGGAGTGTCCTATTTATAGACTGTCACCTGGACCTTGATTGCATTCTGAAAGGTTCAGAGGTTGTTAGGATACGGAAGTGGATCGAATCAGGCCGTTGTGGGGCCGTTGGGATCCGTATCTTATCTGTTAGGGGATCGATGGCTGGGAGAGCCCCTTGATAGCTTGAGATCTGGTAGATATGTAGGTCTCAGGTGGCCTTGATAGGTTCTAGACCACTTCTCAGTTTGATTCCTTGTCTAGGGTGCCGTTACAGTAGGCTGAGGCTCTCCTGCGTCAGGTTCCGTAGAGGTGGGTATCGGATCGTGGGGCGTTCAGTGAAGCCGGGTCATGGAAGCTCGGGGAAGGCCGAGCTACGGAAGCCCGGGGAGGCCGAGCTACGGAAGCCCAGGAAGGCCGAGCTACGGAAACCCGGGAAGGCCGAGCTACAGGAGCTCGGGGAGGCCGAGCTATGGAAGCCCGGGAAGGCCGAGCTACAGGAGCCCGGGGAGATCGAGCTACGGAAGCCCGGGGAAGCCTGAACTAGGTTCGAGCGGATCCCCTGAGGGTGGAGGGGAAGGTGCGGCAGAGGACCGCATCAGATGCTCCGTGGAACATCATTATTGACCGGAAGCTGCTAAGATGGTCGTCCGGGTCAGAAGAGCCGTGGTAGGGCTCGACGGCTGGTAACTTGACATGGGAGGGAATCACTTCCTCCATGATCCTCTTAGAGAAAGGGATGCCCTGCTCCGCCTTGGGCTGGGGCGGATGGGCCTGCTTGGCGGCGTCCAGCTCTTGACGCATTTCCTGGATCTGACGACGGATCTCCTCTTCGCCAGCCAGAGGGGGAGCTGGGCGAGAGGATCAGAGACGGCGTCGAATCATGGTGGGAAGTCACCGGTGAGAGAGACCGGCTCGCCGAGATCTGGGAGTATCTCCGTTGTGATCGTCTCGTGGGATCAGCTTGTCTCCTCTAGGTCGGTGTGGGGGTCCGCGGATTTGTGCGGACTGGAGAGGAGGTCGCCGGTGAAGAGGAACCGCCGCTTCCTTGTGAAAGTGCGGAGCAGGAGGAGCTGTGAGGCGCTACTGAACCAGATGGGTCAGAGTTTGAACTTGCTGGACCAGCGAAGCAAACTGGTCCTGGGTCACCGGGATGGCAGGCGGTGACGGGGTTTCGACTGGTGGCAGTTGTGGCGCTACACCGCTCGTTGGATCAGGCCTTTGGGAAGCGACCTGATCTTGAGCTTCTGAGGCTGCTCTTCTCCGGTTGGCCATTAGAGAGGTTCTACTCCGGATTTGGATCCTTATCTCTTCTTTTCAAGTTTTAATGGACTTGAGGCCCCTTCCTCTAGCGCCAATCTGTTGCCGCCGGGATCCGTCCTCCGACTCAGGCGCGGTCGATCTCCAAAGGGGGCGGACCTGCACAAAAGTCCTCGCGCAAGAGGCGTTAGGGGTGGCCCTCCGCGGAAGACCCTCCGACGCTCAAGTCAGTGGAGAAGAAATCGGTGATCAACCAGATGATGGGGAGGTGGATCTCTCCGGGAGGCCTCTCGGGGACGGCCAATCGGGAGCTCTAAAGGGCAAGAGCACCGACGAGCTGCCGGCGAGAGAGCGGGAGAGTCAGGAGTGAGGTGTGAGCGCACGCGAATGTGCCTACCTGAGGGAATCTGGGAGTGTCCTATTTATAGACTGTCACCTGGACCTTGAGCGCCTTCTGGAAGGTTCAGAGGTTGTTAGGATACGGGAGTGGATCGAATCAGGCCGTTGTGGGGCCGTTGGGATCCATATCTTATCTGTTAGGGGATCGACGGCTGGGAGAGGCCCTTGATGGCTTGAGATCTGGTAGATATGTAGGTCTCAGGTGGCCTTGATAGGTTCTAGACCACTTCTCAGTTTGATTCCTTGTCTAGGGTACCGTTAGTAGGCTGAGGCTCTCCTGCGTCAGGTTCCGCGGAGGTGGGTATCGGATCGTGGGGCATTCAGTGAAGCCGGGTCATGGAAGCTCGAGGGAGGTCGAGCTATGGAAGCCCGGAGAGGCCGAGCTACGGAAGCCCGGGAAGGCCGAGCTAGAGGACCCGGGAATGCCGAGCTACAGGAGCCCGGGGAGATCGAGCTACGAAGCCCGGGAAGGCCGAGCTACAGGAGCCCGGGGAGACCGAGCTACGGAAGCCCGGGAAAGCCGAAGGGAGGGGGAGGTTCGGCCTTAGCCGCCTCGCACGGATATTGATGCAATGCGATTTTACCCCCCAATATATATATATATATATATATATATATATATATATATATATATATATAGATATATATATATATATATATATATATAGATAGATAATATTTGATTCCTGGTAATTTAAGGTTACCTAAGCTATGATAATTCTATTCTCATTTCAAGATAGGCATTTGAGATCACTGAAGTTCGATAATCTCAAATATTTAATTTAAATATATATTATAAGTTATTTATAACTTTCATGAATATTGAATTATTATATTTAAATAACTATAGTATATCTAATATTATTTATGTAAGTTTATTTATTTATTTATTATCTAATATGTAAAATGTAATTGTATATTAATTTATAATATATATATATATATATATATATATATATATATATATATATATATATATATATATATATATATATATATTATATATATATATTTTAAGATTATATATTATATAAATTTTTAAAATAATTTGATAAAAAATTGTTGCTTTTATTAGAATATTTTATATTCTTATTAAAAACAGACATCCATTTAGAAAAAAAGATATTATAATAAATATAAATATAATTCAAGAATGTAGCAATTTATTATTGCATTTCGTTATTATGAATCAACTATAGGAACCTTATTATTTTTAAAATTTGAGCAAATATTATCAAGATAAATCAAATATAATAATCTTATTATAAATAGAAGTGGTGAGTTGTTATACGTATGTATGTTAAATGAAGGAGGTACGTGTTTTACCTTAGGTACGACTGAAACCGGACTCAGTGGTGAGTGGTGACCAGATCCACCTCCTACATAAAGCACTATTCTTGCATCAACATCATGATTATTACGATTCAATTGTTATTATGAGGATATATTTCATTTCATTTTTTACAAATGCATTTGGTGTTGTTGGTTACTTCATTGGCAAGTTAAATATTAGTCACGTTTTGTGAGAGTAATTTAATTTAGCAAGACGTTAGCTCAAGTAAAGCCTCTCCCTCTCTCTTGGCCAATGCATGGTTCCAGGGGGTGCTCCGGTCCGCTCCGCTGCTTTGTTGCCTTCCACCACCGGTGTTGAACCACCGGAGGAGAAATTGCAAAATTCATCCTAATCATGTTTTTGATTCGGCATGAATCGAATTTTTTAATCTTTCAGTTTGATCTCGATTTAAAATTTTTGAAACAAAAAAATTGATCCAATTTTCGTTTGAGTTTCTGAAAAATTAATATAAATTAAACTAAAATGTATGTGTGTATATATTATATAATATTTTATTTGTACTAAAGTTAAAATTAAAGTGTTGCAGGTATACGTGAATAAGGATTGTTTGAGAGCCTTGTTATTTTTTATTATGAATAACTGGATTGCCATTTGATCATGTAAAATTTACTATGAAATCACTCTCATGGTTATTTGTAAAATTTGCCGTGTTCTTCCACTAGAAATCTTTAATTAACCCTATCAAATACTTTCTCTAATTCCAATTTACGCAATACCTCTAAAGTGCCGGTCCTCTTACAGTAATTCATCATTTCTTGAGGAGAGAGAGAGAGAAAGAGAGTTTTTAATGATAGATTTTCCTGCAACAAATGCAAATTGAGCTTCATATATAAGAAAGGATAGGATCTTTGCCAATCCTTGGACTAAAATCTTAGAGATGATTTTATAAATGCTATTGAAAAGGCAGATGATTTTATAAATGCTATTGAGAAGGCTAACCAGGTAAAAATCCTTTACTTACAAAGTGCCTTTCTTCTTAGAAATTAGAATAAGGTTTAGTTAGGCTTTTTTTTTTTATGGTTTATTTTAGAAACGGAGGTTTAATCTCACTGTTCAAAAGCTTTATTCAACGGAGCTTCTATTTGCACACCAAAAATTGCTCTCAACACCTTTCAATTTTTTTAAAAAAATTTAATTTTTTAAACTATCTTTAAAACTGTCGCCACCCTCCCTTCCTTGCCTTTCTCTCTTTTCCGTTCGCTCCGACGCTCCCTGACTTCCCCCTTTCCTCGGTCGCTTAGCCCCCCCTTCCCCTGGACATCAGGCAAAGGAAAGTCGGGGAGAGGAGTCGGTGCTCAAGAGGGGGGTCATCAGAGCAAACGGGGGAGAGGAAAAGCCGAGGGGCTGCCGAAGCAAACGGAGGGAGGAGGATCCGTCGAAGCGACCGGCTTCCTCCCTCTCCTCCCTCCAAGCACCGAGGCAAGGAGAAGTCGTGGAGGGGAGTCGATGCCCAAGAAGGGAGGGCCACCAAAGCGAACAAGGGAGGAGGGGAAGCTAGAACGGGGGCTACCAAGCGAATGAGGAAAGAGGGAAAGCCGGAAGGGCCCCCCTTCGGCATCCTTCTTTCGCTTCCCCCCTTCCTCGTTCGCTTCGGCACCCCCTTCCCTCTCCCTTTTCGAGCATCGAGGCAAGAAAAGTCGAGAAGGGAGGTTGGTGACCGGGAAGGGGGGCCGTCAGAGCGAACAGAGAAGGAAGGAAGCCAGGGGGGAAGGGCAGGCTGTCGGAGTGAATTGGTGAGGAGGGTCTGCCGAAGCAAACGGGGAAGGAGGCGTCGGAGTGAATGGGGTGAGAGTTTAAGCATAGTTTAAAAAATTAGATTTTTTTTTAAAAAATTGGTGATATAAAAAGTAATTTTTTTTCTGTGCAAATAGAAGCTCTTGTTCAATGGGGAAATTCTATTTGGCCCACTCGTTTTGGTGAGGAGCCCCCCATGCTAATTTAAAAAATAGCATATTTACCCTTAAAATTTTTGGACCAAAATACCCCTCTTACTCAATAGCCCTCCCCCCCCCCCCCCAAACATCCAAACAGCCCCCCATGCTCCCCTGCCAGCCCCTCCCCTGTCCCCTGCCCCTCCTTCCGCCTCCCTCACTCCGGATCATCATTAGATCGTCGTTTGAAGGTTGATTAAAGCGATTTCAACCTTAAATCGAGCAATGAACAAGCAATTAGTAATATTTGAAGGTTCTACGATCGCAAAGGTTAGTTTATATTCCCGTCGTCAAATTTTTTTTTTTTCGGTTCGTGCGTTATTCGGCCCTGTGTGACCAGGGCCGAACAGAAGAAAGTTGTTCGGCCCACCAGGGCCGAACATGTTTATATTGTTTGGCCCTGTGTGACCGAATAGGTAAGCTCTGGTCACACAGGGCCGAACAACATAAACATGTTCAGCTCTGGTGGGCCGAATAGCTTTCTTTTGTTTGGCCCTGGTGGGCCGAACAGAAGATTTTGGGTCGAACAAAAGAAAGATATCAAGATAAAAAGGAAAGAGTTTTCATAGGAAACAGTAAGACTTTAATGGATTTCTTCATGAAAAAGGAATTGTTCTAAAGATAAGACCGTTTCAGCACCCCAATCTACGGTTCACAAATCCTCGGATTTCATCGTAAACCAGACATAAAAAACTCGCCGAGATGCTAACAACGTATATTTTTCAGAATCATAAACTTCTACGTAGAAACATCAACAGATTCGCATCTACAGCCACGATATAACCAAAAAAAATCCCACAAAATTTAAAAACACTAAACTTCATCTAATCAAAGCACCATGAACCATCTAAAATTACAACTACAGCAACACATCAAAATCGAAAATTTTTTTCCACCATCCACCAACAATCATGCCACAAATCACTAAAAAGCGTACCAATTTCCGGCATCTAATGGAGAGAAATCAGCTAAGAAACGAGAAAAATGTAGGGAGAAATAGTCTCGAGGCATGCATATTTTTAAAAAATTGATAACTATTATCATTGCGGAAATTAAAAGATTACATATTAATCTATCTAATATGCATCAAGATCATATCTTTGCCTATATATTCAGGGTCGTTTGATCTAAAATATGCATATAAAAACATCAAGATCATATCTTGATCTTCAAGATGACTAGTCACACTATTATCTTGAAGCCTGCCTTAAGATCTAGGGATCAAATCACTTACCTTAAGAACAGTAGGTAAATCCTTATTGCTCTGCAGCCGTTCAATCGTCCGGCCTCTAGTATCGTCCACGCGAAGCCCCGAATGATCAGATTTCGGGAGTGCTAGCTCGCGAAAAATAGCTTTGCTGATCTTGAATCCTCTCACTTGAATCTTCCTCCAAGATCCACAGGCTTCCGCTAACACCAGAATCACCAGGATTTTCTATTCTAACATTTTAGAATTACAATCCACGACAATTTAGAATTACAATCCACGACAAATCGTGTATTGTTGTTCTATTTTTGTTCTGTGTTCTCTGGTGAGGGAATGCCCTCTATTTATAGTCTAGATTTAGCCTTGACATTTAATTCTGACATTTAAGAATCCGTCGTTTGGCAAAAGCGAAGAGACGCCGAAGGCGCGGCGCTTGGTTTAATTCCGACGTTCGGAGAAAACCAAGGAGTCGCGGCGTTTGGTTTAGTTCCGTCGTTCGGAGAAAACCAAAGAGACGAGGGATAAATCCGACGTTCGGTAAATAAATGTCATGCATTAAATTCTATCTCATGAGATGAGATTTTAGCCATCTCATCATATGAGATCCATATTCGAGAGGTTTGGGTTCTGATCTGAATTTATTTGACTTAACCCACATAGATCATGGTCCAAGCCCAAATCAAATTTGGCTAGTCCTGAATCTATTTAAATTCAAATCAAGTCTAATTTCAAATCAATATTTGAAATTGACTTGTCCTTCTAATAGACTTAAACCAAATTGAATCTTATTCAATTGTACTTAACCCAATTGAGATAATTCAATCAATCAAATTGATTAATTAAATCATATACGATTCTCAATCGTTGATCAGCAAATAGATCATCCTAGGAAACTTCTATGCGTGTGACTCTCTAGGTTCGAACCTAAGCCGGTAGCATAGAAACAACTTTCTATACTAATCGATGTGCCCATCTAGCAATGGAACCCGACGTCCGGATAGGTCGAAGAGTTGCCGAGCAAACTCCAAGAACCCTAAGAAACAGTTACCGTATAATTCATCCTCTTGACCACAAATGCTAAGGATGGCTTAAGAGCCTGTCAACTCTAAATAGCAAATCCATAAAGTGATTTCAACTTTAGTGATCATGTGACTTTCACATGAAGTGCCTTGGCCAAGGTCTTGCTAAATTGAAACACAAGCATTTCTCCTTTTAATGGGATAGGTCAAATTCCATCTTGATCCACAACTGACTACCACAAGTACTTGACTGCACCCAGTAACCTTTCGTAGCTGGATTAGAAATCCAGGTGGTCCGGCACCTAAGTACAATGAGTTGCTTGTAAGCCACTGGTTGTGATCTTCAGGTCTGAAGGATACTTATACCTATATCTTCTCGGATTAACTCTTGACAGCAGAGTATCCGAAATGAGTCACGTTCGGTGAAATGTACTCCTACACTTTCACCTGTATGTCATACCAGTGTCTCTACACTCCTTGGTTAAGAGGATAACCAACAAATATGATATACAACGTCCTATAATTGATAGTACTATGGCCCTGTCATAGTATATCATTTGGTCGCGAACTCTTTTAAGGACCTTCTAAGATAAATCCTCCTTTATCGTGAGGAAGATCCTAAGGGCTTCATTACTTTCAGGAGTATTAAGAAGATGTTCTTGTAATGAATAAACTGCCAAATAACTTTTATTAATATATCAATTTATATACAATTTACATCAGCACAATCATCAAATGATTGGCTTTAGGATACAATTCCCAACAAACTCCCACTTAGCCTAAAGCCACTCATTACAGTATCTAATACCCATCTTCAACTTATAGTTGTCAAACTCCTTGATGCTGAGTGCTTTAGTAAATGGGTCACCTAGGTTTTCCTTTCCATCAATCTTCTGAAGATTTATGTCACCTCGGTCTACTATCTCTCGAATAAGATGAAACCGGCGCAGTATGTGCTTGGTGCGCTGATGTGCTCGTGGTTCCTTTGCTTGAGCTATGGCACCAGTGCTGTCACTGTATAACAGGACTGGTTCATCTATGGAAGGTGTCACTCCAAGCTCGGAGATGAACTTTCGCAGCCACACAGCTTCTTTCGCAGCATCTGATGCAGCGATGTACTCTGCCTCGCACACCGAATCTGCCACTGTATGTTGCTTGGAACTTTTCCAGCAAACAGCTCCACCATTTAGGATAAACACGAAACCCGATACACTTTTGCTATCATCATGATCTGATTGAAAACTGGAATCAGTATATCCAACAAGTTTCAAATCAGACTCTCCATAGACTAACCACTGGTCCTTAGTATTTCTCAAATACTTAAGGATTGTCTTAACAACTTGCCAGTGTTTTTCTCCTGGATCAGATTGGTATCTACTCACTACTCCTAGTGAGTATGCCACATCTGGTCTTGTACATGTCATGGTGTACATAATCGATCCTACTGCCGAAGCATATGGAATTCGACTCATACGTTCTCTTTCATTAGGAGTTGTCGGACAATCCTTCTTAGAAAGATGAATTCCATGGCCTATCGGAAGATAGCCTTTCTTGGAATTCTCCATGCTAAACCTCTTTAGCACTGTGTCAATGTACGTAGATTGGGATAAACCTAGCATCCTCTTAGATCTATCTCTATAGATCTTCATCCCTAGGATGTATGATGCTTCTCCCAGATCTTTCATGGAGAATTGTGATGATAACCATGTCTTTATTCCTTGTAATGCAGGGATATCATTCCCGATTAAGAGAATATCATCCACATATAATACAAGAAATACAATAACAGAATCGTTAGCCCATTTATAAATGCAAGGTTCTTCTTTATTCTTAATAAAGCCATAAGATTTGATCACTTTATCAAATCGTATGTTCCAACTCCTTGATGCTTGCTTAAGTCCATAAATAGACTTCTGTAGCCTGCACACTTTAGACTCGTCTTCAGATATAAAACCTTCAGGCTGTATCATATACACCTGTTCTTCTAAATCACCATTTAGAAAAGCGGTTTTAACATCCATCTGCCAAATCTCATAATCGAAGTGTGCTGCTATAGCTAGCATAATCCGAATGGATTTCAGCATTGCCACAGGAGAAAACGTTTCGTCATAGTCAATACCATAACGTTGACGATACCCCTTGGCAACCAGACGTGCTTTATAGGTCTCTACCTTTCCGTCTGCGCCTCTTTTCCTCTTGAAAACCCATTTACACCCTATGGGTTTTATCCCTTCGGGTGGGTCAACTAATGTCCATACATTATTGTCCTTCATGGAATCAAGTTCGGATTTCATGGCATCAAGCCATTTATTAGAGTCAGTCCTTTGCATAGCATCCATATAGGTGATCGGATCCTCGTTGTTCTCATCGAGTTCAACAGGATCATCGTTCTGGACCAAGAAACCCAAGTATCTGTCCGGTTGATGTGGTACTCTACCAGATCGCCTTAATGGTGCATCTAAAATGGGTTTTGAGTTTGATCTAATCAACTCAGATTCTAGGGGTTCACTGGTTTGTGTTGTTCCTTCTACTTGATGAACTTCCTCAAGTTCAACATTAGAGCTATTTGTTCCTTCACTAAGGAACTCCTTTTCAAGAAAAACTGCTCTATTACTAATGAACAACTTTTGTTCTTCAGTATTGTAGAAGTAATATCCTTTTGTTTCTTTCGGATAGCCGATGAAAAAATATTTGTCAGATTTGGGTTCAAGTTTGTCTGATTTTGCACGTTTCACATAAGCCGGACACCCCCAGACTCTCAGATAGGTAATAACCGGTTTATGTCCATACCACATCTCATGTGGAGTTTTAGAAACAGACTTACTTGGAACCTTATTAAGAATATGACAAGCTGATTCTAATGCGTATCCCCAAAATGATATTGGCAAGCTTGCAAAACCCATCATGGACCGAACCATGTCTAACAGAGTTCGATTCCTTCTTTCCGACACACCGTTATGTTGCGGTGTTCCAGGAGGAGTCCATTGGGAGAGAATCCCATTCTCCTTTAAATATGTCACAAATTCATTGGAAAGGTATTCGCCTCCTCGATCTGATCGAAGGGTCTTAATACATTTTCCTGTTTGTTTTTCTACTTCTTTATGATATAGTTTGAACATTTCAAACGATTCAGATTTATGTCGCATAAGATAGACATAACCGAACCTAGAAAGGTCGTCTGTAAAAGTAATGAAGTAGTAGTATCCACCTTTGGCACAAGTGCTCATTGGTCCACATACATCAGTATGTACTAGACCCAATAGCTCTTTGGCTCTTTCACCTTTTCCAGTAAAAGATGACTTGGTCATTTTACCAAGAAGACATGATTCACAGGTAGTTAATGATTCACAATCATCAACTCGAAGGATGCCCTCCTGAGTTAACCTGTTTAATCTGTTCTTGTTGATATGACCCAGCCGATGGTGCCAAAGATAAATATCTGTGACATCAGTTGTTCTAGGGCGCTTACTTGATTGGTACACTACATTCACAGGCTGTGATAATATATAAATGCCATTAGATAAATGCCCAGTCATTACAGTGACTCCATTCATAATGATATTCAAAGTAACATCCTTTATTGAAATTTCATAATTATTTTTGGCCAGAAGGCCTACAGAAATTACGTTCAATAAGAACGTTGGGCAAAAATGACAATCATTTAGTATAATGACATTTCTATTGAAAACTATTTCAAGAACTCCTAATGCCAGTACTGGAACTAATCTTCCATCGCCGACATTTAGGAATCTTTCATTGTCCTCAAATCTTCTGGTGACCTGTAGTCCCTGCAATGAATTGCAAATGTTAAAAGGACTCCCGGTATCCAATACCCAGGTCTGATTATCATATATAGAAAAATTACAAGGTGTTATCATATAAATACCTTGTTGAGCAACATCTTGCTCCTTTTTCTTCTTTGGCCTGTTTGGATCAAGTGTGGCAATGTAAAGAGGACAGTTCCTCTTCCAGTGCCCTTGCATCTTGCAGTGAAAGCATTCAGCTTGACTTTTATCAACTTTCTTCTTCTGCATCTGACCCCTTATAGATGTCCTAGCATGTTGCACCCTTTTATTATTCTTTTTCTTCTTCCCTTTCCCAAAGGGTTTACGCCCTACCTTAGATCCTTCAACCACATTAACCAAACCCTTAGAGAGCTGGTTATCCTTCTCAAAGTTCTGTAACAACCCCAACAAACCGTGGTAGTTGACTGCAGGCTTTGTCATTCGAAAATGAGTAAGGAAAGGTCGGAAGGATGGAGGCAAGGAATTCAGGATCGCATCTTTTCCCAACTGCTCATGTAAGGGAAAGCCGAGCTTGCTTAGGAGTTCTATCTTCTCGATCATGTACAATACATGATCAGTGACAGGAGATCCATCTCTCATTCGAGCATTGAAAATAGCACAACTAGTCTTGTGCCTTTCAACATCGTCGGGTGTGCCGAAAGATTCATTCAACGCTTGAATGATTTCTCTGGCTGAGCATTCTCGAACCGGCGACCGAATTCATCGTTCATTGCTGCTAACATGATACAACGCACGCTAGTTCTATCATTGAGCCACTTCTGATAAGTGTCTCTCTCAGAACTTTGGGTGTTTGCATCAGGTATCTTTGGTGCAGGATTATTCAGAATATATAGAATCCTCTCATGCTCAAGGACGATCTTAAGTTTTCTGAACCAGCTATTGAAATTGGAACCATTCAATTTGTCACTATCCAATAGGGACCTTAATGATAAATTAGTGGCCATGTTCTGCATAAGGAAAAACTAAAGTTTATTAGTATATAAATTGATTCAGTCTAAAGACTTGGACTTTAGTCTAAAGATTCTCCACTATTTTGTTCAAATTGGCAGCCTCTACACCCCAATTCGAAGAATTATTCTTAATTCTTTAGCGGGCACTAAGATCTACATAAACTACATACAGGCCCAAGTGAAGCTTGGCTAACCCATATGCATCTAAGAGTAGGTTCAAAACCAATTGTTTCCCCAAACAATTCTTAGTGTTCAGTTTTGCCCCATGTACCTCTTCAGCAGGCATGAAGTGCCTCCACTGAAAGTTCTGGTTAGGTCCAACCATTAAATGATATAATCAGTGTAACCTATCAATAGACAACCAAGCCCGAGTGAAGCTCGGCTCACCTGACTGTTTATTTAATAGTTACGCTGACTTATAATGAATGATAATTCGATGGTTGACAAGCACCAGGCATGGAGTGCCTCCAATGATTATCAAGACATCGGACTCATTATCACCCACCTTAATGGGAGGCTATGATCTAGTTATCATATAACTATTTCATTTTAAGGACCTAATAATTTTAGAGGATTTTAATAATATGAAGATAAATTGACTAATCAAGTTCTCCCACTGAATCTATGAAATCGGTAGAATGAAACAAGATTAAGTCAGGTTAAGTGGCACCTAAATCAGTCATACTGATATCCTTACAGGCATGGGTCAACCGAATT
>UESW01003851.1:261942-358682 GCA_900491605.1 Calamus simplicifolius | reverse complement strand
TTAAGTCAGGTTAAGTGGCACCTAAATCAGTCATAGACTGATTCCTTACAGGCATGGGTCAACCCGAATCAGGTAAATGATCTGAATCATAAATGGTTCACCACATGACCAGGTGAGTGAGATCGATGGGAGGGATATGCCATTAACTCGTTAAAGACGCATCATACGAGTAGCTCCCAATTAAAAACCATTCGATCGTTGATCCTAGAGCAACTTGCCATCCCACCTTGACATCATATGGTTAACCAATTCTGATTTGACCATCTAATAGATTCATGCTCAACCACGGAGCCTAATCTACTTCCATTTGGTTTAATCAAAGAGAAGGACTTGATCAACTACAACTATTGTTTGATTTAGAGCATTCTTAACCTAATCTAATTAGATTTGAACAAATACTCTTTTAGTCCAGTTGATTTAAACCTTAGAGTCTAACCCTTTATGGACCCGATTTAGCTAACCCAAATGATTAAATATATTTCATGTTAACATGTCATATATTTCAATCAAGCATAATGTTACTACTCATAATTCCTATATTTAGATCATATCTAAAAAATTATGAACTAATATTTGACATTCAAATAAAACTCTCATAAATATTTGTATGTTTCATAACATAGACATCATGCCATCATATATCATCTATGTTTTTATACTAAACATGCAAATATTATGGTTTTATACAACATCAATATGTATCAAATATAAATATCTTTTGAGAGTGTGTGTAATCTATGTTTTGATGCCAAAGCACAATTTAAATTTTCTTTAAACAAAGCATCAACGATAAAACAATCGCACGGCAATATGTCACAGAATACCTCATTGAATGGGTAATTTGGATTTTCAATCCATCTGTGACCATATGGCCTTGTGATAAGTTTTAGCCATACATAATTAATGAGATAATTTACATGCAATAAATTAGATCATTAACGAAACCATGGCTATACCATTTGTAGGGAGAAATAGTCTCCGAGGCATGCATATTTTAAAAATTGATAACTATTATCATTGCGGAAATTAAAAGATTACATATTAATCTATCTAATATGCATCAAGATCATATCTTTGCCTATATATTCAGGGTCGTTTGATCTAAAATATGCATATAAAAACATCAAGATCATATCTTGATCTTCAAGATGACTAGTCACACTATTATCTTGAAGCCTGCCTTAAGATCTAGGGATCAAATCACTTACCTTAAGAACAGTAGGTAAATCCTTATTGCTCTGCAGCCGTTCAATCGTCCGGCCTCTAGTATCGTCCACGCGAAGCCCGAATGATCAGATTTCCGGGAGTGCTAGCTCGCAAAAATAGCTTTGCTGATCTTGAATCCTCTCACTTGAATCTTCCTCCAAGATCCACCAGGCTTCCGCTAACACCAGAATCACCAGGATTTTCTATTCTAACATTTTAGAATTACAATCCACTTTAGAATTACAATCCACGACAAATCGTGTATTGTTGTTCTATTTTTGTTCTGTGTTCTCTGGTGAGGGAATGCCCTCTATTTATAGTCTCATTTAGCCTTGACATTTAATTCTGACATTTAAGAATCCGTCGTTTGGCAAAAGCGAAGAGACGCCGAAGGCGCGGCGCTTGGTTTAATTCCGACGTTCGGAGAAAACCAAGGAGTCGCGGCGTTTGGTTTAGTTCCATCGTTCGGAGAAAACCAAAGAGATAAGGGATAAATCCGACGTTCGGTAAATAAATGTCATGCATTAAATTCTATCTCATGAGATGAGATTTTAGCCATCTCATCATATGAGATCCATATTCGAGAGGTTTGGGTTCTGATCTGAATTTATTTGACTTAACCCACATAGATCATGGTCCAAGCCCAAATCAAATTTGGCTAGTCCTGAATCTATTTAAATTCAAATCAAGTCTAATTTCAAATCAATATTTGAAATTGACTTGTCCTTCTAATAGACTTAAACCAAATTGAATCTTATTCAATTGTACTTAACCCAATTGAGATAATTCAATCAATCAAATTGATTAATTAAATCATATACGATTCTCAATCGTTGATCAGCAAATAGATCATCCTAGGAAACTTCTATGCGTGTGACTCTCTAGGTTCGAACCTAAGCCGGTAGCATAGAAACAACTTTCTATACTAATCGATGTGCCCATCTAGCAATGGAACCCGACGTCCGGATAGGTCGAAGAGTTGCCGAGCAAACTCCAAGAACCCTAAGAAACAGTTACCGTATAATTCATCCTCTTGACCACAAATGCTAAGGATGGCTTAAGAGCCTGTCAACTCTAAATAGCAAATCCATAAAGTGATTTCAACTTTAGTGATCATGTGACTTTCACATGAAGTGCCTTGGCCAAGGTCTTGCTAAATTGAAACACAAGCATTTCTCCTTTTAATGGGATAGGTCAAATTCCATCTTGATCCACAACTGACTACCACAAGTACTTGACTGCACCCAGTAACCTTTCGTAGCTGGATTAGAAATCCAGGTGGTCCGGCACCTAAGTACAATGAGTTGCTTGTAAGCCACTGGTTGTGATCTTCAGGTCTGAAGGATACTTATACCTATATCTTCTCGGATTAACTCTTGACAGTAGAGTATCCGGAAATGAGTCACGTTCGGTGAAATGTACTCCTACACTTTCACCTGTATGTCATACCAGTGTCTCTACACTCCTTGGTTAAGAGGATAACCAACAAATATGATATACAACGTCCTATAATTGATAGTACTATGGCCCTGTCATAGTATATCATTTGGTCGCGAACTCTTTTAAGGACCTTCTAAGATAAATCCTCCTTTATCGTGAGGAAGATCCTAAGGGCTTCATTACTTTCAGGAGTATTAAGAAGATGTTCTTGTAATGAATAAACTGCCAAATAACTTTTATTAATATATCAATTTATATACAATTTACATCAGCACATCATCAAATGATTGGCTTTAGGATACAATTCCCAACAAAAATTGTTATGAAACCGGCTCCAATTAGCTGGAAAACTTCAAATCCTTCGCCGATCGAAGAAGTGGAAACAATGGACAGCACGAGCTGCTCGAAAAATCGGCTATTGAGGGGAAGAGGCAAGACTTCTGCCGCAACCTCCATTACCAAGTAGCTAAAAACTCATCGATTTAAGAAGCCGATGTGTGAGAAAGAGACAAAGGGAGATGGAGAGAAGGGAAAGAGGGGGGAGCTCGCTGCTTCCAGGCTATTGAGGGAAAGAAGATTATGTTCGGCCAACCAGGGCCGAACAGAGAACGAAGATGGTGGGAGAGAGGGAGAGAGGTGGCGGAGAGGGGCGGAGCCGTCGAGGGATGCGGACGCCGGGGAGGATGAGGAGTTGTCTAAAAAAAACTTTTGAGGGAGGCGGAGCGAGTGAGGGAGGGAAGAGGGAAGGAGGGAGGGAGAGGGAGGGAGGGAAGGAAGGAGGAAGGAAGGGAGACCTTACCTGCCGGAGAGAGGAAAGGAGGGAGGAAGAAGGGAGACCTTACTTGCGGAGAGAAAGATCTGTTGTTGGGGAAGCCGCCGCCGGGGAGCATCGTGAGCGAGAGATGCGTGAGCGAGAGCAATCGGGGGATCGCAGTCGGACGGTGGGGGGGAGGGGGGCCATTGAGCAATTTTTAAGGGAGGTGGGGGAGGGGGGGATAGTTTAGGTATTTCCTAAATTTAGGAGGGCTAGTGAGTAAATTTGGGAGGCTATTGAGTAAAAAAAAGAAAAAGAAAAATGAGGAGGCTTCTGAACAAAACTTGCGGGTCAAATAAATTTTCCTGTTCAATGCCTTTACCCTTGTACCACCCCTTATAACCTTCGATTTCTATTTATTTACAATACTACTGATGTAAACCAAAAGCATTGTAAAAAAGCAATAAGATAAGCAAAGCTTAGCCCACACATATTAATACCATCCCCGTAGATATCTTGAAGAAAAGTCATGGTGTATTCTTTGAGGAGGTCTAAATATTTTTGGTTTTGCTTGAATGGATTAGATCGATGACAAGGATTTGATATGACTAGAGATGAGATTCCTTTGACTTAATTTCAATATTTTGAACTTTCTTCTTGATAGTCCTTAATTTTATTGTCTCTCTACTTACCTAGCAATAGTGGATAATTTCTTTTTTATTTTTAATTTTACCGTGACCGTATATAATCAAACATTTCATTCTGTTAAAAAAGTAAATCATTTTAAGAATAATTTCAAATTTCTCTATCATCCTTCTTTTTTTTTTTTTTTAATGTTCAACAAACACGTGCACACAAAAACATCTTAAAAAAGTCGCACATACATATCTTCAAAAGTCATACTTCATTTGAAGTTGATGTTACAGTATAAAAAATAAAAAAAATTATTATATCATTCTTCGTTATAGCAAATGCATATTAAATGTATAGATTGATCATTTGTGCATGTCACACGCATACGATGATTTAATAGGCCTTATCGTATACTGCACGTATGCCATATGTGCGGATGATCAATCTGCATGATCAATACATATTTGCTGCACCGAAGAACGATGCAACAACTCTTTCCCTTGGAAATGTATTCATTTGTTTTCCAGCCTAGGATACTACAAAATAGAGTGAAAGATTGAAACTTATAGATTTTAATGTAATTAAATTTGTATAAATTGGCTTTAGGTGTAAAATTACTGGCGAAAATTCAAAAGAGATGAGCATGATATGCATGTGAATTGCTCCATTCTGATCAAATTTTAATGTAATCAAGTTCGTATAAACTGGCTTTAGTTGCGAAAATTTAACTCTTAACCGGTCGGCCCTAATCATACCAATTCCAAATTAATAACAAAATTCAATGCCATGGATTATTCTCGAGCTGATCCATTCAAGACTTAATCAAAGAAGAATCAGATCTATGACAAGGACCATGAGTTTGTATTTGAATCCACAGTTGATCAGTGTGATCTAAACTTTCTTTGAGCCCTTCACAATGCAATAACCATCTCTATCATTCATTTCCTGGAACTACCATTTAACTGTTATAATAATAATAATAACTATTAGTGAATATGAGTAACCTTGCATCTCTTTCCTTTCTCTCTGATCTCAAACGGGAGGAGGAATTCAAGTTTGTGAATCCCAACAAGCCTTGTGGCGGCTACCTAACAGACCCCAACTCATGCGAACATTCAGTGCATAACACGACAGAATATATGTCATGCAAGCATGACCTAAAATTTAAGCACATGGTTGTGGCCGCTGGCCGAGATGTCTGACGTTTACTAAGCTAAGAATCCGGTCGTCCGCCCACCGCATCTGACTCCATATTTTGTCAAAAAGATTGCACGGATCCTTTCCTTGGAACCAACCTTCAGCTTCCAGCTTCCATGCATCACCACCTTTTTTTTCTTTTTTATCCTTTATCAGTTCTTTCGCCCTTAAAAAAAAAATTTATTTTTGGTTTAGTGTAAATTTATCAAAAATATATGATTTAAATAAATCATAGAATAAGATGATAAATGTGAAAAAAATTAAATAAAAAATAAAATTTTTTATTGATTGAAATAAAATGATTAAGATCACATCTTAACGATCTTATCTACTTCAAGAATTGATCTAACTCATCAAAATCAATAAATAATCTTGTTTCAAGAAGTTCAATCTATAGTTAACATGGCTAAAGTTTTGTTTCTTGATTGTCGCTACTTGACTTCTTGGTCTTGGGCTAGGTTTTTCATAAAGATTCTGATATATTGCTCTATTTATTTTTATAAAAGAATGTCATCCATTTGTGCTCATATCTATCGAAGAAATCTTATTCATTGACATTCAAATAAAAGAAAAAAAAATTAATAAGTATAAAAAAAAAATAAATTTTTGAAGAAAAAATTAATACCATCCACAAGTGAGGAATATTACAACAGTTGTATATAGAATGAGCTATTTGATTGCTAGGTTTCTTTGAATTGTTCCCATTATATTATTTACTCAATATTATAACAAGAGGTATTATATAATATCCCAAAAATGGTTTACATCTGATGATAAAAAAATAAAGTTTAAAGAACTTATAACTCAAATTCATCTGCTATCAATTAACTTTATTGAGTTTTTAAAGTTACATGATAGGTTACCCATTGAACGGTTATAGCTAGAGTCTTGCTATGCTGTAGAGTCATTCTTAAAGCACTAACGATTTGATTTATGGTGACTCTACTCAAAATAAATTCTAACTATGATGATGCAAATTAATTATAATTGAACTAGCATGCGGGGTTTTCATATTTCACTTTTGCTTTATATTACGGAAAGCTTGCTTCCTCCCGTGGGTTTGTGTTTTCGTATGGTTGCAAGAATCCAGCGTTTCACGGAAAGCTTATTTCCTCCCATGGGTTTGTATTTTCCTATGGTTACAAGAATCCATCAATTGATGCAATGTATCTATCAATTGATGCATATGTATCACATGAGCTTGCTCATATGACTCAGTTAAAGAGCAAGTCATATATTGAGATGTGTTTGACCAGAAGGAAAAAAAAAAAAAAAAGTATGATGTTTTAAATTGCACTATAAATAGAAAGCTTTAATCCATATGGCATACCATATAGAAACATCGAACCTATTCGATCTTATCATTTGCATGCATCATGAACCATGAAAATCATATGAGCCTATGTGACATGTGCATGCAAAGTATTCCTCTTTTTTATTTAGATCATTAAAAGGATTGAATGATAGTTTAAATAAAACTCATGCAAATTCAAGAATTCTCTCTTTCTTGATATAAATTCAATAATGAAGCACTAGTTTGACATGCAAAACTTATTCACCTATCACATCACACTTTGCATGCATCAATCGTTTGGGAAGAGAAATATTGCAAATAATAGCATACAAAAGCTCCCACAAATTCAATTTTGATTTTATATACTTAACTCATTTTTGAAGTGAAGCTTTGTTGGACTTGTACGTACCATTAATAATATTGTTATAATAATATTACTGTTACATTATTATTATCACTAATTATTTCATATTTTTTATTTTTTATTTAAAATTTTAAAAAAAATGATCAAATTTAAGTTTAACTACACGTGAGCATAGGCAAATTTAACTCTATTATTATAAAAGCATGGATTCTTTACGATACATGCTATGTAAAAAGTATGGTACATGCTTGAATGGTCATTATATTAGTGTGATTATATTTGAGAAAAATTGAAGAAGTTATTAACGAGTGATAATTGTTTTTAAGTGATAATAAATCACCTAGCGGTTTTCTGAAAAATATATAATATTTTTAATATAAAATTTATAATGCATAGAATTATTATTATTATTATTAATGGCAGCGGAGAAGCCAGTCGGTGGTGAGCGGCGAAGGAGACGGGATGCCAGGAGGGGGGAGTTTCTGGAGGCGGCCAGGGGAGAAGAACCTCAAAGCATTGAACGTGGCGAGCTTGTCACCTTTCAAAAGGGAAGGAAGAATGACCACGGCTGGTCCCACTTGCGTGAGGGCTACAGCATGCAGTGCATCTGCTCTCAAAATCTCAACCGATCCATCTCACCATCCCCCCGTAGGCATCAAGCCAGCCAGCCAGCTTCGTCCCCACACGCACCCACCACCAAGATGGCAAGGCACAGCCCAAATAAATAAATAAATAAATAAATAAATAAAGGGATGACATGCCAACCCCACTCACATCAGCATCACACATTCACTCGTCTTCCCTTTTTTTTCTGTCTCTTTTCAATGGAGGCATTTCATTTATTAATACCACTTTCCCCATCATCAAGCACCTCCTCTACCAACCTTCCCTCCTGCGTCCTTGTTCTTTGCTCTTTTCCTCTTGTATCAACAAGATAACATATAAAAAGGGAGCCTAGCTTGGAGAGCATTGTGCTGATCTCACTTGGCATTCTTCTTTTATGATTTGGATTTTGGCACGGAGGGAAAATTACGTTTTGTGCAAAGCAGAGGTGTTCCATTTCTTAAAGGGGCAAGGAAGAGGCCTGTTGGCTGACCTGGCATCCAGTGCCAGATCATTCGTTGATAGAGGTCAGTCTCCCCCTGTTGGTCACCACCCTTCAAGATCCAACTGAGGTAATGCTTACTTCTTTGCTGTTTCTCTTGGTATAATGGTTTTCTGGAGCTTTGGACATCAATGTTTTTTGTTTGCTTAAAAAATATTAAGTCTTTTATGCCACTTTTGTCATGTGTTGAGTTGTTAAAAGCCACAGGCTCTGAGAAAAGGATTGAATTTTTATTTTCCTGCGGTTCTTTGATTTAAGTTTTGGGTTTGCATCATCTCCTAAGCTCTTAAGAGCCCAAGTTCTCTTTTTTTTCCCCTTTATGGTCTCCTCCTCTTTTTGGTCAAAAAAAATGCAGTTTTTCAATACATTTTGCCCTGCTTTCCACAATTGTATATTTGTTGAAAATTATTTTTTTAAGTTTCCTGGGTTGATGGGGATCCATATTCCATCAATTGTCAACAGGTTGAAGGTTGAAGGTTAAAGGTTGAAAGTTGATGGTCTCATCTTCTTCAACAGCAAGGCTGATCAGTTTCCTTGAAGGTCTCTTTGCTTGCCGGTTTGTGATAAATTTCAGTTAGTCAAAGATGGGGATTAAATTTACTTAGATTGCAAGCGACATCGAGGCTAGGAAGAACTCAAGTTTGCAAGAAGCTTCAAGTCATACGTCAGAGAGGAATTTATAAGCTTGATGAAGAGATCCCTGTCCTTCTAAAAGATTGATAAGCCTTCACCTAGCTAACAAGGGAATTTAAATGAACTTTGTGGCCTTGGATGCTGAGTGGCAATATCCAAAAGGTCTCATTGGTTTACAGGCTATTGCATTGGTGCAATGGAAAGCAGAGTAAGGAGGACTACGTTGGCCAATCTGTCAAACTTGGAGCATAAGAGACCTCAACCACAGATGAATAAATCCTTTCCATCAAGCTATTTCAGCATAGAATCATTTCTGGTACTGCTCTGCCTCACAGCATCAATGGTACTTCTTCCACTCATCCTGCCACCATTGCCTCCACCACCTTTCTTGTTGCTGCTACTTCCTGTAGGCATGCTAGTTATGCTAATGGTCTTGGCTTTTATGCCATCGGACATGCGGAATATTTCCTCCTCTTACTTGTAAAGGGTTGAAAAATTTTCAGTTCACATGAGGCAGAGCTTCTAGTTTTCCTTCTTTTCATGTTGGTGCTTACGAATTATTCTCAGCAGTCTCTTCCAAGATTTGTAATTAAACCTTTTAGTTACAAATGGTTGTTGTCAGTCTTAAGAAATGAAGAGTGTGATCAGTTTGTTGCATTTCAGTGCTTGATTTTAATTCATTTATTCATTTATTTTTCTCATGTGCTACCAATTTCATATAAGGTTAACAAAGAGACTTGATGAACGATTGGAACCAGTCTACCAGCTGTAAGGTAAAACTAGAGAGAAGTGTAGGTAATTTAAACGGTGGAGATGAACTGAGTGAGCTGTAAAAAAAAAAAAAAAATGGTGCCTGTAGATCGAGATCATGTCCCTGATAGGATGGAGCTTTTGAAGACGTACAACTTGTTTAAGATGAGAAACTGTACATTCTTTTCCTTGGTGCCATATCTGCTATACATAATCTGAAGTACAGACTGGTTGATATGAAAACTTATTTTCTCAGATAAAATAACAAATTGAAAATATAAAGCTCTGGTTGGCGCCAATATTTCATGCAAATTTCTCCTTATTGCCTTGAACTGAGCTTTTTTGTTTCATGATGTGGTTACTGTCAGCATCTCAACCTCTTCATTTCTCATACACCTTCCCAATTCTGTTTCTTGGATGAATCTAGTCTGTGATAGGGACTGGTGGTCTGGTGACTTCATCGCCTGAATGGTAGAGGCGTTGCTTGTTAGCTCTTGTTGTTGTTTTTTTTATTTCTTCATTCTTTAATGTGTTTTTCTATATGCACGTATAGTTTCAATCTAAGGTAGAACCAACCATTTCGAGTTAAAAATTGTATTCCAGTCCAGATATATTTGTTGGCTTATTGATCACACTGTTATAAGAACTCATCTTGCTCCATTAATTATGATACATGGCAGCTCCTATTAATTTTAAATTTTCAAATATTACTGGCATGTAGGGTGTGCAGCATTTGTTTTTCATACAACTTATGTAAGGAGGTTATCATATAAAATTTCAAGTTCCATTTTATTATTTCATTTTATTATCACGAGGAAAAAGAACAAACACAAGCAGCCAGCTGAATTCTTATTGTTTGATTGAATGAATCCAAATGCGATTTATGGGTTTGCATGAAGAATGAATGAGATTCAAGATCGGTATCATCATATGGTCCCTTCAGAATCAACAAAATTAAACTATTATCAAAGAGCTTGCTGAAAGCACAACCTCAACACCCTCTGAGTAAAGAAAATTACAGATCTTCCTTTGTCCAAGAAATTATATTATGCTTCACTTACATTCCAATGCAGATGCTTAAATTCTTGAGAGCATGACTGTTGGCTTTCCTTTTAAGAGGTCCACAAAACCAGTAATTGTCCTCATATAATACCCATCAGGGATCCACTAACCACCTGTTCCTCAGTTGCTCAGCAACTAGAGAGCTATGGCAGAAAATTCTGCAGGGTTTGAACATTAATGAAATCCCCAACTTCTCAGTTATCTCTTTCGACAACTTAAGAGTAAAAGGAACATTTCCAAAGTCTTTGAGGGCAGCCCAGGATCATTTAGTTATTGCTTGTTGTTGAGCCATCTGAAAAGAAATCACTCGATTTTCTTGCTGAAACATCAACTTCTGCTCTATTGAATCATCGTATCCAACCTTTCTAACTCTCAAATGTTGGAAATCTTCAGAAGGGTCTAAGACCGTAGAATTGTAATGCAACTGCTTTGATTCATTGAATAATTTTAGGCGGGTACTTCCCTTCCATTCACTCAGAGAGAGAGAGAGAGAGAGAGAGAGATTGCAAGGAACAGTTCCAGCCAATATATCAAAACACCATTAGAGGGGAAACCTCATCAAGGGAATACCATTTATGATATCAGGACAGGAAGGGAAGGGGAAAAATTACTGCATGATCATCAGAATTTCATTAAAAGCAGAACTAGTAATAGTAGAGAAACAAAGCAACAAATCTACATCCATTTTGGATCCCTTCAGTTTCAATGATCCAAGATAAATATAACTAAGGAATGATAATAAGAAGCAAAAACAATGAGAAATGTATCACCCCGTAATCAAACAAAATCTGTCAAAGCTGAACACGATCCATTCTCCCAGAGAAATCTCCTAAATGGATTAACAACACATTTTAATGATATTATGATTACTAAGACAATTTTTGGACAACATGATTAATATGATTGAGACCACATAGGGTTGTTTTGAGCTGAAACATAACAGTGAAGTTAGAATACAATTTCAGACTAGATTATTAAGACAACCCACGGACAACTCACATCTTTAACTTGTCAAATAAAACCCTCAAGGAAATGTATATATGCTACTCTTGACCCAGGATCAAAAGTTAAATTTAAACCAAATGCTGTCCAGGGAATCAGAAACATGGCAGGTGCCGCTGCAAGATCGCTACAAGCTCTCTCTTCTGGCTCCTTTCATCCACCGCCCCATTGCTGAGCCTTCTTGTTGCTACCACTAGCTCCCCCCTCAGCCTCTGAGGTAGCAATTGTCCACTTGATGCCAAGGCCTCCCTGTACAGTGGCAGGTACGCTATGGCAATCAGGAGTGGTGAAGGCAGCTCTCTCAGCAAAATTGCCGACCTGCCTCTCTTGAGAATCCTCATCAAGTTCACATAATGTTCCTCCCCAGCTCTCATCCCCTTGATGAATGCTGCCACCGACCAATGTTCAAGTAAAAAGGCCCTCATCTCAGGCGTGATGGTCCCCTCATTTGATGTTGCAATCATGTTGGCAAAAGCATATGTCGCATTAGGGTCACTGAGAAAATCAGAACTAAGAAGAAAGTTAACGCCTTTCAGGGATTCAGGTCTCTCCTCCCCCACGGCCTTCAGGATCTCAAAGCCGAAAAGGTTGAGTGTTTGTTGGGGAATATGTTTGAGGAGATGGGCAATGATGGCAACTTGGCTGCTGGATGTGGCACCAGTGAGGGCATGACAGAGCTCCATATCAGAACATCCTCGGTTGACAAACCACTGGACAACTGCCATTGCAGCCCTCCCTTGCAGCAGTCATCAGGGGCCCAAAGAAATATGTTGCATGCCCCTCCATAACAAGACATTCCATGGTGTCGATGTTAGAGTATTTGGAGGCAAGAGAGAGGGCAAGATTGACATTCATATGCAGACCTTTAGCTTGAGCCATCTGTAATAGCAGTAAACTCAAAAGTAAGATGTTGAAATTATTTTTTAAAAAAAAAAAAGTTATTTTCTGAATGTCATTGCTATTGTTTGCAGTCACTCATGTCTAGTGATTTTGCATTTTTTTCATCTCATTAAGAGAACCAATAATACCCTTAAATTGCTGTCTATGTGTGCTTGTGTGTTCATGTGTATGCTAGAGCTGCAAAACCTATGGTAACTTTTCAAAAGGAAGATTACACTGTTTATTATGATCTACAACATCTAAACTCCCCAAAAGCAAACATCAGAAATTTTGAAGGTCCTTATCAGTCAAGGTGGACACAAAATGGACAATTTTAATGGTATATGCTACTATATATTGATTTGATTATAATTTAAAACTCTAAACCAATCCAATTTTGAAGTTGTGTTTCAAGATGTGTAGATCATGATCAATGACTTGAATTATTAAACTATAACAATTTTGATGTAGCCTAGACAGCTAATTAAATTATAACTGCCCATTTTGTGTCCATCTGATATGTGGGCAAGAAATTTTCAAAACACTCAATATATGTATGAATGTAGAGAGGGAGAAAGAACTGATCCATTAAGGTGAGACAGGGCAACTACCCCACGAAAAGAGGATTCTAGCAAGCATGAACCATGCTGCTCCTTTTATGAAGAACGTTGTCATAAGTAGAGATGCTTGCCCACTATAATAAGGGGAAAGGTTTGCAGTCCCAGTACTAATCCAACATCAGTAACATGTTGGTACAGCGCCGATATATCCGATATGGAGGATCAGTTTGACACACCAATACTTAATTCACCCGTTGTACCGATTGTCGATTTGGTATCTGCGGTGTATGGGATGATATATAGTGTGCTACAAACCTTGTTAAGGAGTTTGTTATTTGGAGAGAGTTTTTTGTGGGTTTTCTACAAAAATAACTATTGTTAGATGTTCAGAATAAGACCCCCCTGCAAGTATTGTTTGATGGGTCAGAATGATATTGCTTTTTTATTTTCATAGAACACAGTAGTACAGAGGTCTAATGTTTAAAGAGCAAAATGGAATTATTACATATAACATGCATCAATGAAAGTTTAAATATGCTATATTTAGCTAGTGAAAAGCTCTGTTGTTTGATAAGACTTATTAACCAGCTACTGCTAAGAGAAACAAGAGGCTAGCACAAAAGGATGAGCAGATCTTTTGCTAAATGGTTGAGTAAAGTATTAGGGGCTGTTAGGGTAGATCTTTCGATACTATTCTACCAGTTGTGTCTCAATATAGGTACTGAAATCAGTACTTCCTTGATAGAGCTAGTGTCCTGAAATGCAACAAAGTATACATGAATAAAGAATCTAAACCATCTATATTGATCTAGGCATATTAAAGTATATGTAAACTAAATTTCAACCATTTAACATGTCCTGAACCTGTAAAGCAAATAATAACATTATATTGCATTTTCAATCTATCCATTTTGTGACAACATGATGCACAAGCAAGGTATTTCTAGAATAAATGCTTATTGGTTCGTACTTAATTTAGAATAAGTACATCACATTCAATGGCTTGAATTTCATTTAAGAACCCCGATCTTCAAATTTCACCTAACTGAATCTGAGGCTAAATTTGGTTCTAGGAGGTCATAAAGTTAAGGCTAGCTTAAATCCATGAACAATTATATATATATATATATATAAGAAAGGACATTTTCACGGATTATGAGATTAGGAAGTAAGCATAGAGAAGGAGGGGTCAGGTATGTAAACCTAGTAAATAGAAAGACATGGGGTGGGCCTCATGTTTTTGCAATGTTTCTTTGTTTTTTTACTTCTCTTAATAGTAATGATCAACATTTTAGTTCTTCAAAATCAAAATTAAAAAAAAAATCTTCTAGATGTTAATAAATAAAATTTTGCAATCATGCATATCAATGGACTCTAATCAAATAATGCTAACATTGAGACCTCTTGACCCTTTAGTTTTATTTTGAGTCAAAAAAGGTTTCTGGAAAATGAAGGGAGATGTACCTTTGGGGAGGATCCTAATCAATCTATTAGAAAACCTAATATCATGACTTGACAAAGATAGGAACATCGGAAACATTAAAAAATCTAATTTAGCCCCAATAAGACCTAAATCAACTTGTCCTTAGTCTAAGCCTGAAAACTCTCATAATATCTAGCCAGCTAGGGTCCCAATTGAACTATACCATTTCTACCTTATTTGAGTTTTACAGCACTGGTTAACCCTCTTCTATCCATCAGGACTGCCTATCATTGGCCATTTTTAACATAGCAACAACCTTATGCAAACTAGTTGCAAAAATTCTGAGATACCCTATTAATATACATAAATCTAGCCCTACAACCCTACCATAATATGAACTTTTTCAGTCTACCTTGTTTCATTTATGGAGTTTAGTTGATCCATTAGCCCATCTAAGTTCTCTTTCTCAATACAATAACATGATCATGCATCAAAAAGTTGGTTTTCACAATCATGGACCTATCATCTCATCCAGTAACACCTTTCACATCATTTGACATTCTGTGGTCAAACCTCAAATAATTTGATGCCATCCTAACAACCTTGTCTTCTCTCAAAAATAAAATCTCATACATGCATTGTCAACAACATGAGTTTTGTTTTTGCCTCCCAAACCATTTAATGTTCCCCTCACAAACCCCATATCTTCATATGTGTGTGCTTGCATAGATACATGCATTCTGCAATACAGTACAATCCTCCCTAACACCCTCACAAACCAGAAATGAGATCTGTAGTCACTGTAAAGTCCTTGCACTTAGGAAAATTCTAGAAATTGATCTCAACCTATTTATCCCCAAATGAGGCCAACACCACACCATGTCCCCCTCCCCTGCAGAAAAAGGCCCTATCAATTTTCTATACATCCATAATTACAATTCCCTTCTTCTCCATACTTTACCAATTCACCCAGTCTTGTCAGATTTTAAAACTATTAGTCCTTCTTTTAGAGAGAAAAATCAATTGATAAAGGGAGCTATATTCAAGCTTGAAATGGGGAGAAGGTTTCATAAGCCTTTGGATAAAAATTTCCTCCCAAGCTAAGGAAGTCTCTCTATAAACATCGGCAAGGTTTTGTGCCATCACCGACCAGTATTAATTTCTTATATTTACTTTCTTTTATAAAGTGTTTGCTAGTTGGTTAATCATTTACTTGTTTAGCCATCTGATGATAAGTAAAGCTTCAAAAAGCTAAAGGATCTCCTTGAGTCCTTTGCTATGAGGTTCAGTCCAGTTAAAGAGAACAATCATTTCATTATTCTATGGGTAACTCCAATTTGCATTCTTTTCATTTTCCATTTTAAGTTGTACTGTTCATAATGCAGACCAAAAAAGGTCTATGAAAATAAACTGAATGCAATGGCAATTAGCATATTATGATGCACGTGCAATAAGTTTAAAAAGGATGGGTGAGGCATAGAAACATTAGAAGAATTTTAGGAGCAGCAAAGATTAAGAAAATTTTGATCAAGAATCATTCGAGACAGTACAGGCATGAACAACTATATTTTGAGGCAGGGTTTTAGGTTTTGATAGAATGTCCCGTGGGATGTCGGGACATGTTACTTTCCAAAGTATTAGGATGTAACCATTCTATCATCGTCTTAGTATTCCAATCCGTCTATCTTGAAACACCCTTTGTCTTAAGTGTTGGGACGAAATGAGATGGCAATGCATCCCATTTCAGGAAAAAACCACGACTTTCCCATCCCATATGATTTAAAACTTTGTTTAGAGGACGGAGGCTTTAGTTTAGAGGGGTACACAAGAGAGGGGTGAAGATTTAAATTAAATGGATGGAAGTTATGAAGCAGAATGTGACAAGACTTGAAATAAAGTCAAAGAAAGCCTTGAATAGGAAAGCTTCATGATCGAATCTTCATAAACCTAGACCAAAATAGTAGGGAAAAACTTTGAATGGTTAACAATGGAACCAAATGCTTATTCAATAGGACTGACCTCCTTGGATAAATAGATGGATAGTTGTTATTCATATTTTGCAGTTCATGTTTGTGATGCTACATAGTTTTTTTCTAGTTATAGATCATTGCATCTTTGATGGTTCCATCATGAGCTTTCTCACTCTTCACTCAAATCTCTTTGTTATTTTCTTTTATCTGTGCCCTGCAATTTCAATTTCGAATGCCTACAATGTAAGCTTTCACCATCAAGGATAGGTTGTCAAATTGACAGTAGAGACTCAACATATGCTGGGGTGAGTTGTGGATGGTTTCCCTTCATTTTCATACCTAAAGGTCTCTATAGCTTAGTTGAAATTGTTGCACTTGTTTGCTTCATTTTATCAATGCCTGTTTTCTTTTAAAAAATAGGTGGTGACTTTCTTCCACCCCCAAATTTTGCTTAAATCAGAGATGATGTGAATTGCTAAATATAAGTGCTAGGCACCACCGAAGATAAATTACCATATAAGACAATCACTCACCACTTTTTCCCATGTCGTACCATCGACTAGGATAATTCTTTATAGAATAGGTAACATCAAAAACTTGTGCTCGTCTAAAGAGTCATGTCCATTGCATAGAAGCAAGCTATGGTTTCAATATTATTTAAAATCTGACAAGAAATTTCCATAATTATCTGCACTGCTATTACCTTATAACAAAAAGTAAAGGATAATTAGAGCTTGCCATAGGATATCATTACCTGCAATAAAATGCTTACAAGTCCTGTGCTCCCATATCGTGCAGCTTTCATAAAGCATTGGTGGACAATTTCTGTCCCCCCCTCGACCAAGAAACCCAAAAACTCTAGTATTGCATTTCTTCCACTCCGGATGACCAGCCATGCTTAAATGTGTTAGAGAGGAGAGCAAGTGAAAAGCAGGCTGTATCAAAGGCCGTACTTAAGTCCTGCCCCATAAGCTTTTCTCTAGCAATATTCAAAAAGGTATTGAAAGCTGACAAATGAAGTTGGGTTTCAAAGATTGAATTACGGATACCCTTATCGCCATCTCCTTTAGCATGGCGGTGGGACTCAATCAGATTAATAGCCCATGAAATGAACTTTTGGATATCAGCGCTTAACTTGGCCTTCATATGCGGAGAGCCTTCACATGCTTGGAGGTGTTTATTAACCCTGTAGGAAATTAACAAAGAAAACAAATTGATTATCCATGAACATTAACCTCCATAGCTGTTATTTTATAAATATCCCATCATAGAAAATTGAGAACAACACTTCAAATTTGGTAGCAAAAATCAAAGTTTCATTTCCACCAAGGAATTTGAATGAGATCTCCACAAAATTAAATACATCCTAAATAACCCTTGACAACAAATTTTATGGCATGCATGTACAGGAATCCAAATGATGAGACTTCACAATCACTGGACATCAAATATTGAAATAGTTATCAAAATAGTAAGATTTTACCTCTCCATCATGCCAGTTTTTGTATCCGAAAAGCTCACCGTGCAATTTAGAGTAGCCAAAACACACGAGGCAAGGAAGGATGTCCGACAAGTCACCTTTGTGAGATCATGCGCTCCATTTGAGACAATTTTTTCTATCAATTGAATACATCTATCTAAATCTTGGCGAGTGCACAAAAACCAAATGCTATCTACCACCATACAAAGCCCATTAAGGTATTGTAGATCGGTTGACAAAATCAAGCTCTCAGCATGCTCCCAATCATGAAAGTCTAATGCCCTTTGAAACCTCCAGTATAACCCCACCATCTTCCTATGCTTCCTTCTCTTAAGTTCCTCATCCTTCCAAGAATCCTCAAATTCCTCTACCATGGATGATTTCCTTGACAAAAGGCTCTTCGTTTACGGGTGCAATCCATAGAACATCGACTACCTTTGCTCAAGAATGCTTCTCCTCAAGAAAAATATATAGCTTTCTTCTCCTTTCTTTAGCATAAGAGATCAATTTGTCATCTAGACATCGTATCTCTATTTATATTACTTTTCGTCTTTGAGAACTTAGAACCATTTGATGGTTTTCCTTCACCAGTTCATCAACCAACATCCGTCAAACATCCATTTCTCTAACCCTACAAACCACTACGTTCCATTAAATTTCAATCCATTTGACGAAAGCAATATTTTGATCCTTTCCATATTAGGAAGCATGATATTAATGCTATTAAACAAATAGATAAAAGAAAATCTCTTGAATATTTTGAATTAAATGAAAGTAAATGTCAACCAAACAATCCTAGAAAATTCTAGGGGAAATTAATGCCACACCGGCTTAATTATCATTTTATATTCATAATCTTTTAAGCAGCATTTTTTATTCCCATCCTTTTGTTACAATTGCCATTTACTTTTAATTCTTAGCTCATTTAAATGAGTATGGGACAAATCCTGCAACAAAAAGTTGATATTGCAAGAGTTATTTTCTATGGTTCCATAATAAATTATGTTTTTTACTTTTGTTTCAATTGCCATTTACTTTAATTCTTAGCCCATTTGAATGAGAATGGGACAAATCATGTGTACAAAAAGTTGATATTGCAAGAGTTATTTTCTATGCTTCCAGAGAAATAAATTACGTTTTTAATTTACTTTTGTTTCAATTGCCTTTTACTTTTAATTCTTAGCCCATTTAAATGAGAATGGGACAAATCATGCGTACAAAAAAGTTGATATTGTAAGAGTTATTTTCTATGCTTCCAGAACCCTTGGTTCCTTCCGTCACATGGAAATGCCATCAACGTTGCAAAGAATCTGGACCTAGCAGAAATTGGACTTAAAAAACTAGGAGAGTTCCAATGTAAAAGAACTCCGACAGTCTCATTACTATGGAATCTTGCATACTCCCTTCTCTTCCTTCAATATTCGTCATCCTCTCACCATAGGATCAATCTATTAAGCTCACCATCGAAATCGTATCTTTTTTTCCAATTATTGAATAGGCTTTTCCCTCCAAGGAGCTATTAGTTGATGATGCAATAGAAAATTTTCTTTCTTATTTTCTATTAATAAGATTTGGGCCGTGGATTCCCTAACTATTTCTTAATATTAATAAGATATAGACACATGCAATGCATGCAATTATTTTTTAAAAAAATAATGGATGCTCTTGATTGCATATATCTCTTTACTATTAGGATTAGAAAGGACTTAATCTTTACAAAAATATCCATCACAAGTAAAAAGATAAGGATGAGAATTTTCTTCTTATTTTTCTGACCATGCATATCTTTTAATCTGAGAAGAACTAGGTAAAGCAGCTGAAAACAAAGCTGATGTAAAAATTAAGATTTATCTCCGGTAAGACTTCAGCTTTTTCATGACTATTTTACTTCATGTCTAATTTGGAAACTCTGTAACATTTTTTTTTAACTAGAAGATAAATCGTATCCGAATTACCCAAGGATGGACATCTCAAGTGTAAATAGAAGAAGTATAACTTAGTTACGTAATTTATCAATGAAATTATATGAAACCTAAACTCTACTTTCACTATTTTTTTCACTTTCTAAATTTTCTTTTAAGGAACGGTTCTTTAGTAGGAAAATTTTGTGGAAAAGTTGTTTAACTTTCCTATTGACCAACTTATCCACTTTTTTTTTTAAACTTCGGTAAAAAAAGTCAAAAGAGTGAGTTACATTCTCATGTTATCATTTATATTGGGGGTAATACCAAACTATCCAGAAGATGTCTAAATTGATTTCTTATAGATTAGGTAAAATATTTTTTTATTTTCCTCAAATATCCTTGCACAATCACGATTCTTCCTCATTAATACTACTTGATTCTTCTCGATGTATTTTAGAAGAAAAGATAAGAATATAATGTTTGTGAAAGATTTTATAATTGAAATAGAAATATTTTCTTATAATATAATATGTTCTATAAAGAGATATAATACCATTATTTAATTAGTAAATAATAACTACAAATTTTTTTTTCATTTAAAAAAAGTTATATATGATTAATGTATATATTAAAAATATGACAAAATATAGTTTAATAAGAGCAAAATTATGCTTTAATTGCAAAAGGATAGTATATAACTAGTATGCAAAATAGGTATGATAGTATAAAGAGTATTATAGGAAGATGAACAGATCTTAGCAACTTTTAAAGAAAAGTTATAATATAAAAAACATGAGTAATGAATTCCAGAGTTATTTTTTAATGTACAAAAGAACATGAGTAAATTATTTTCCCATCTAGGCGTTACTAAGGTAATACTTACTAGAGAAAATGCGAATTCCAAAGCAATTTCAATACCTTCAAAGAACGAGACCTAAGAGATTTAAGTTAAGCAAGTTAGAGAAATTTCTTCCTTCCCAATTGGATCAACATGAGGTTGATAGCTTGGGGTTATTTGACTATAATCCAAATTGTAATAGCAATGTTTATCTAATCCAGGTCTGTTATACCAATCCGTACCGACTCATTGCACCATATTGATAAAGTACTAGTATGGTATCAAAGTTCAATTCAAAATGAACCAAATCAATTCGAATCGAGTGGAACCATCTTATACCATTTGATACTATACCATTTGATACAAATCAATCTTCTAGTATCAAATGAAATTATGCTTAAGAGTAAAAATGTTTTGGTATCCTATCTTGATATAAATATGCATTGTACTGTATCAAACTGATGATCGATTTTGGAGACCTTGGTCCAATCCAATCAAAGTATAATGCCCACGATTATCGTGGCACTACCAAACTGGTAAGCTGGAGGAGGATGTTCCGTCGCCTCCTCCGCTCATCGTTCAAGCAATCGCCTAGAGGGCGGGCGATTAAAACCTCTCCTTTTTATTCTTTCATTCATTTTCTCTGTGAATCCTGCAACCCATTTGTATCCTCTATTTTTTTTCTCAACCCATCGAAAGCTACCGAACCTCCACCAGTGTCTCCTCCACTAGACAACTTCGATGGGTAACTATGTTCTCCCCTCCCTGGGTTGAGTCTTAGATCGCCAGACCTTTGGGTCAAGGATGAATCTTAACTCTTGATACCATTTTGATTTGGAAACGGATGGCTTGGTAGCATTTTTTTATGATGCTTTTCCCTCATCTGCGACCCTCTTCTGACAGGTAACCCTGTCTTCTCTCCCCTTGTCATGATCTATCATGGAGAGGAGTGATAAGGGTTGTGTCGCCAGCAATTACCAAAAAAATGTGGAGAGAGAAGTCTCTTTGTTCTATGCATGGACCTTAAAACCCACTATGGTGGCCAGCAAGCCATCGGGCTCCTTCGCCGATAGGGTGCTTCGGCAAGGTGGGAAGGAAGTCGGTGGCACAGCTGTGTAGGGCTACTAGACCCCAGCGACCCTCAAACATAATGCCTTGCCCGTGGCATGAGCGCAGCGGCTGGGTGGTGTGAGGCAAGCCGCATATGACGGCAGACCACCACACCAAGGGTGGCAATAGCCACTTGCGAGTGGGTCGTCGGAACTCCGATGACCCTTGAGCAACTTGTTGGGAGCTGTGATAGCCTCCCCGCGTGCGGCTCTCGCGGCCACTTGAGGGTTGAAGCCAGCCATGCCGGATAGTCAAGTTTGGTTGCGGCCGAACAGGGGAGGGCCAACCATGCCACCAAACCACTAGCTTTGGGTAGGTTTCTGAAAATAGGAGAAGAGAAAGAAAAAAAAATGGTTCTGTCTTTGGGTTTAAGTTTAGCCAATTTTAGCCTTGAGTCCAAGATTTTAACCCCAGCTTTGGAGCCCAATCTAATCCTAACCCAACCACTTTGGGTCCAGGACTAGATTTGGGATCAGTCTAGTTTGTGGGTGAGCCCTTTTTGCACTGTCTAGACTGATACAAGTTATAATCAAGCCTCAAGTTATAACCAAAACTAGATTTGGTAGATTAGAGTTATTTTGGTCAGCATGCTTTTTAGAAATTAAAATTGTAAATATTATGTTGTAGGTGGCAGCAGCCTAATTAGTTGATTTAACTTATGATTAGCGAGAAGAGGTAAGTAAGCTAATTATAATTAGTAATTTTATAAATTCTTAAATTATGCAATTTATGAATAATTGCTAAAACCTAATTAAATATTGTTAATTATCCGCTATTTACTTTGCAAAATAAATTATGTTGCTTTAATATATGCACTTGAATATTAAATGTTATTGTTTTTAGATTTTAGTTGATTTCTGCATAACTTAAACTCAACTCAACTCAACTAAGCCTTTTCCCAACTACATGGGGTCGGCTACATAAATCTACTTCCTTCACTCTGCTCTATTTAAGACTAAGTCGACACTCAAATTATATATAGTTATATCTTTTTTAATTATTTCTGTCCATATCAGTTTAGGTCTACTTCTACCTCTATCATTACCATGGATTGTTAAAAGATCACTCTTTCTAACTAAAGCATCTAAAGGCCTTCGTTGTATATGTCCAAACTATCTTAATCGATTTTCTCTTATTTTATCTTTAATTGGAGTTACTCCTATCATATCTCATATATGTTTATTTCTAATTCTATCTTTTACAGTTTTTACATATCCATCTTAACATGCGCATTTCTATTACACTTAATTTATTCACATGTTGTTTCAATATTTTTCAACACTCTATTCCATATAATATAGCTGGTCTAATAGCGGTTTTATAAAATTTTTCTTTTAATTTTAATGGGATGCATCGATCATACAATACTTCCAAAGCACTCCTTCACTTAATCCATCCTACTTTAACTCTGTGATTCACATCTTCACTATTTTATCTTTTTGCTGGATAATTGATTTCAAATACCTAAATTTTTTACTCCTTGATATCTTTTGGCTTGCAATGTTAATTGTTTCTTCATTTGTATTTCTGCTTTCACTAAAATTATATTTCATGTATTCAGTCTTAGTTCTACTAATCTTGAAACCCTAAGATTCTAACTTATTATTTAAAAATAAATAAATATCATAATAATAACAACAATAATAATAGTACATGTTCATACCAATGGAAATAATTATAAATTACTAATGCAAGTATGAAGAAAATGCAAAATAAGTAGCTATATTATTGTGAAACCATAAAATAGTAATAATCCATGGTATTAATAATGATAACATAATTAATATGGTAAGAATATGGATTTTTATATGTTAATCTAAAGAATTTCATGGACAACAATTAAATAAAAAATAAAAAATAAATTTTGAATGATAAAATATATTATCCTCAATCCACTATGATATGACTTGATGACAATGATGATTGATACCGAGACCCAACTCTACAATATGTAAATTCTAACACATGAAATAAGTAAATCATGATTGTGATGACATGAAAACTTGGAATTGAAAGTTTTAAGATATAATATGGAATATGAGTTCAAAAAAATTAAGAATATAAGTAAAACAAGATGACATTATAACATGTATATACTTGAATTTTTAATGATATATTTATATTAGGCTTACTGAGTGTGAGCTCATTAAATCCTCTTTGATATTTTTCAAAGCCTAAAAATTGGAGACATGGTAGAATAAAGTTTCTGTCAGCCTAGCTTAAACATCATTATGTTTTCTAACTTTGCATATAGCCAGAACACTTGTGTTATTTGGAATTGTAATAAAAATGGTACATCATTTTTTATGCATAATAGTTCATATCTCCTTTAAATGATGATTGCTTTTGTCACTGGATGCCTTGCAAGCCTAGCGTATGGTGGATTACTACTTTCTAGATCTGCCCTAAGATCTGAGGCATGACACAAAGACTAATTGATTTTTTTTTTTAGTTCGAGTATCAACTCGACCTAAACTTTGTTCATATTTTTAGCATCAAGGCCCGCAAAGTAATATATTTTTAACCTTGCTCAAGCCAACACAACCAAACTCATCAAATGTTTCAGTAGAAAATCTTGAAATTGCATTGGATTTAAGTTTGGATGGTTGGCTTCATCCTTAGGAAGGATTACTTTTATGAATAAATTCTGGTTCAACATAAATATTATTTTAAACATTTATGTTTTACTAGCATATAATTTTTTTTATATTAGTGTTTCTACTTCATGAATCATCATAATTATACTAAATTCCATGTGTGTGTGCGCGCATGCATGCTTCAAGATCACTCTCCAGCACATATTTCTTTAAACCATAAATTTAGAAACTTGAAAAAGAAGAAAAATGATAAACCTACACAAAAATCCGCATTCCAAGAGACATTAACTAGCATTCAGGGTCACAATTGATCACAAAGTCGAAAAAGGGAAGAGCATTAGAATGACAATGCACGAAATATATGAATTAAAACCTTGGCAAAACAAAAAAAAAAATTAACTTTACACTAAATTACAAACAAGATGTCCCAAAAATTGCAATCCTGGCAGAAAGCAGCACAACATGAGGGAATCTCAGAAACCAATTCAAAGAATTAGTAATAGAGAAATAGAGAAAGAAGGATCTGAACTCATACTTCGAATACAGCGATACCTATAGATTGTCGTTAGCGATCCCAGAGGTCCCAACCACATCCGTATCCACTTCTTGGCGCCATGAGCATCTACTCCACCCTTATCTCCCCGTCATTCATCTCCATGATCAGGATGTTGCAGGTCATAACCATAACCATGGCGGCTGGGTGTGGAAAGGATCGAGGTGGTGAGGGAAGACGAGAGAATAATTTAGAAAAGAAAATTAATTTAGGCTCCTTTTGGAAACAGTACAAGGGGCTTTGTTAGTTGTTACCGTTTAAACCCGAGATAAACCCCAGACTCACTCAAAGAAACAGCTAGAGCGGTATTTCATCGAATACTTGGTGGCCTCTCGATCATGCTCTCCGTCCCTCAAACCGCTTCACGCCGCAAGGCACAAACGGTTAGAATTCCTCGACATCCAATCTCCCAGGGAATCTCAAGACTCGCAGCAGGGCCGGCGTGGCGCCACCTCGGAGAAGGGCAACGGTAGCCATCACCGGCGTAGCCAGAGAAGCAAGAGCTGCCAAACCACTCCCCACCCCCGCCCCCCTTCTTCCTTCCGCCCGCAAGTCCTCTCCATTCCCCTTCTCCTGTCCCAGATGTCAGCGCCCATCTCTTCCTCTTCTCCGAAGAATTCTCATTCGAACGGCGAGCACTGCGTCCACCAGGCTTAAGAAGTGACCTGGATGGACTTCTTCGAAAAATTCTCATTCGAAGAATTTTGCTTGTAGGGCTTGGAGGCGTCTCCCTTCCGTGCCATCCCGCTCCGCGCATCGGATGGGAAAATATCATAATTTGTTTAGCGCATATATAAGAAACATTTTGGGTCAATTTGCAGGGCTAAAAATGGATCGGATAAACTCTGATCGTATTTTTATTCATATTCGAATCATATTAGATTCAGATATTTATTCTATAGTTTAATCGGATTTAGATACAGATTCGGATATTTAATTTAAAAATTAATCAAATACAAATACAAATACGAATGTATATATATTTTAAATACGAATACGGATATCCGTTTTATTATAAATATTCGGTTAATATTTTGAAAAAAATACAAAACCCATCGGGCGCCGAGCGACATCTATTTTTTAAATAAAAAATTAAAATTAAAACTCCGAGCGATCGACACATCACGTACGAAGCCCGCACCCATCTAGTTTCTTTTTCGTTCGTTTCTTTCTTTGACAGAATGCTCCCTTGTCCCTTCCCACAATCCCACTTCTAAACTCCCTTCCTGGCCTTCCAGTCTTCCCACGTCCAGACTTTCGGGCAGCGAGGAGCGATCCATCAGACCATCCCGGAGGCAACGAAGGAGACAGTGCCACAGTGCCACAACCACGGTGGTCGAGGAGGAGTGATCCAGACTTCCTTCGTTTTTTTTTGGCACAGCCGCACAGGTGCACATCCCGCTCCCTTCCCACGTCCAAGCTTCCTTCCGACTTCCTGGCAGCGAGTAGAAGCGATCCATCGGACCATCGCGAAAGCTTCCTTTCCTTCCACCGTGCTCAGTCCGTCGATCGTCATCAAGTAAGCAGAATCTTCCTTTCCTTTTCTTCCACCGTGCTCGCCGGTCTTGATCTTGGTTTGGGCCCGACGGCGTGCTCGCCGCCTCGCCGGGCCTGAACGGCAGTCGGTGACCTCCACCGGCGCCGGGCGTGCGTCCGGTGGAGGTCCGACCGGCCACCATGGCCGGCCGTGACGCCGGCACTGTAACAGGCCGCGGCAAAGAGAAAGAGAGAAAGAGAGAGAGAGAGTCGGAGGGAGTCTGGCCGCAGCGGCGGCCGGCTCCTGGCTGGTCAATGGCGGCCGGGCCACCTCGGTGTGTGGTTGGCAGTAGCCCGGGCTGCCGGCTCGATTGTTCCCCTGTTTCGGGTGAAACAGGGGAGCAACACTGCAACAGGTTCAGTCTCTTTTTTTGTTCTATGGATTTCGATCGGACCGCTTCGCCCTACTCAATAACCATTTAACATGAGTACTGATGTTACCATCAATGGACTCCATGCTGATTGATGAGCACACTTACAAATATTAGTGTTTAGCGAATAAACTGTGCAGATGCAACCAATTGACTTGGCATGGGATAACAAAACTGTCACCTTTAGGGCTTGAAGTAAAATGACTATATTGGTGAGCCTCACTGGTTCTCAGAACTTTGTCATTTCCTATTTTTATCTGGACTCTTTCCCATACTATGGGAGCCTTAGAAGATCACTCTGTATTTGTGGGAGCTTAAATTTGTGTAATGTTCTGATCTTTTGAGTTTCTGTATCTGGCTTGCTCAAGAAATCTCGAAGTGGCATAGTCATATTCTGGTCTTGATTCGTGATTTAGTAGCTAGGATACAACAGGGCCATTATAGTCTACATACCAGGAGGACTAGTACTAGTCCAGGCTGTCCAGCTATAGTTCACCTGTAGGTATAGCTTGGTTCATATCTTATTTAAACAAGGGCATGACATAACTGGTATTCAATGAATATCTTAGGCTGATAAGCAATCAGGACAAGCCTGAATCAGGCTGTAACTTTTTGATTGGTATATAGCTAAAAATTCTGGGATCCTGATCTCAAGTTTTTCAGCCCAAGTTAATTTGATATTTGACTACATAGAAAGACATAGCAATTATTTATGGGTGGCAATAGATGTGGGGTTTCCCATCAATTGGTACATCCTTGTCCCATTCTAGGATATCACTTTTATCCTTGGGAGTTGGGGAATTATTGTGAGGCCAGTGGCATTTCATTCAATGATAAGTGAATAAAAGATCGATGCTAATGAGCTCCTTTCTGAAGTTTCCTTTCAAATCCAAATCAGTCTTATCAATAGAATGCCGGAATATATAGGATAGTGTCCATGTCTTGTATGATATAGTGACCTAGTAAAAGAAGACAAAGTCTTGCTTGATTGGAATAGCTTGCAGCAACCAAATTGGATTGGTACATGGCTGAAGGTTTCCTAGGACCTGGGATTTTCTGTACTCAATTTCAATTTAACAAGGGTGATATGGCTTCATTCTGGGTAGTCGAACTTAAAATTTTGCTGACACAATCTCTACCCATGATACATGCAAGTGTTGCTGATAATCACTACCTTTGATGCATGGTTTGGGCTTGATCATTAGAAAGTTGGGCAACATTTGTTTATATAGTTTGGTGATTGTCACATTGTGACATTGACTTGGGATAAAATCGGACCTTTGGAGGGAAAGCTACCCCTTGTTCTGAAGCCCAATGTTGCTAAAAGGCCTCATTTATTTACACATGCCCATGTGTGGACATGGCTTGGGGTGATTTAGATTTAGGCTAGAATTGTTGCAGTGAATGCAGTATGCATTGGCCTCTTATTCTTCGAATTATATTGAGCTTCATTTTTATGAAACTCCTTTTTATACGTTCTCTTGTATCATGTACCTTGGCTTGAATGTGACTCTTGCATTGCTATATTTTCGACATCATAGCCTTTGTGCTTTATTTTTATTTTTTTATTTTTATTTTTGGTGTTACAATGTATTTTATCATAACATTTGCCTTTTCATTGTTGATTCTTTTAGAGGTTAATTTCTTCGGTGTGATCATGGATTTTCTTATTATATATTTTATTTTTTGTATTTTGAATGCATTTGTTATATATCATGTCTTCTAGTGGAACTATTGAAGATGCAAATAGCAAATCAGTTGAGCCTACAAATCAAATAGAGAGGAAAAGATAAAAGAAAAAGCTAACATCTAAAATTTGGGATGATTTTACAAAGTATGAATTAGAAAAGGAAGTTGATGGAAAAAATTTTAAAACAGAAGAAGCAAGATGTAATCACTGCAAAAGAATATTTAATGGAGCTAGTAGGTTGGGGACAACACATTTGAAAAATCATCTTGATAAGTTCCATTCATTTTTGAAGAATACTAATGTTAAAGGCCAACTAATGTTACAAACATCATTGCAAAAAGAGGATGGCACTTGTTGTTTAAGTACCTATACATATGATGGAGATGTTAGTCGTAAGAAGCTTATACGGATGTTTGTTATGCATGAATACCCATTTGCTATGGTTGAGCATGAAGGATTTATTGATTTTATTAAGTCTTTAAGACCATCTTTTGAATTAAAGAGTCGCATAACCCTTAGAAAAGGGGTTATGGAAACATATTTAGAGGAAAAGAAAAAAGTTTATGATATGTTTGGTCTACTTTCATGTCGGATAAGTGCAACTATGGATTTGTGGACTTCTAGACAAAACAAGTCTTATTTATGTGTGACAGCACATTTCATTGATGGTGATTGGGATTTGAAAAAGAAAATAATTAATTTTATGCATATGGGAGGAAGACATACTAGAGTCAATTTGTGTAATACATTTATCAAAAATATGATTGATTGGAACATTGATCGTAAGTTATTTGTATTAACATTGGATAACGATCGTGCCAATGATGTATGTGTCAGAGAAATCGTGGATAGGCTTCAAGAAGCACTTGTATGTAATGGCCAGTTCTTTCATGTGAGATGTGCTGCACATATTATTAATTTAGTTGTGCAGGATGGACTAAAAAAAATTAATATAGCAATTGAAAATATCAGAGAAATGGTGAAGATTAATTGTTCGAAGCTCTCCACTACAGTTAGAGGAGTTTGAAAAGAGGGCTAAAGAATATAATTTGGATACACATAGAGGTTTGTCAATTGATGTCCCAACACGGTGGAACTCTACGTACATGATGCTAAGAGATGCTTGTTATTATAAAGAGGCTTTTAAAAGATTGCAGTGTCTTGATCCATACAAATATGATATGTGCCCAACAAATGATAATTGGATAAAGGTAAAAATATTTTGTCAAGCTTTGAAAAACTTCTATAACATCACCGAGCTCCTTTCAGGCACATTATATCCGACTGCAAATCTCTTTTTTCAAGAATTTTGTGAAATTCAATTGCAAATTATTGAATGGTGCATAAATCCTAAGGATCAACTTTTTCTCTTTATGGCATTATCAATGAAGGAGAAGTTTGACAAATATTGGCAACAATCTAATCTAATGCTAGTAGTGGGTTCATTCTTAGATCCTCGTTACAAAATGAAGATGGTAGAATTTTATTACTCACAGATTTACTCTTTAAATGGAGAAAAAGAGGTTAGTGATGTTCAAAATGTTATTCGAAACCTTTATAGTGAGTATGAAAAAAAAATTCCTTCATTTTCTATTCTAATTACTCATTATATTGGTTCATCGAGAGATAGCGGATATATTTCTGATGAGTTTGATGAGATGGAAGGAAGAAAAAAAAAAGTTTGCACAATTTATAAAGAAGAATGCACAACAACAACAAATTAGAACAGATTTGGATATATATATATGGAGGAATCTATTTGGCCATGGGTTGAAGGTGATGCTTTTGATATTTTAGGATGGTGGAAATCTAATGGTCCAAAGTATCCTATCTTATCTTGGATTGCAAGAGATATTTTGGCAATTCTAGTATCTACTGTAGCTTCAGAATCAGCATTTAGTATAGGTGGACGAGTGATAGATGCATTTCGAAGTTCATTAGATCCTGATATTGTTGAAGCTATGATTTGTCTTCAAGATTGACTGAGATCTGAGAAAAAAGGTAACTTATTGCATTTTATACAATATTTTTATTAGATTTAACTTATTTATAATATTTTACTATTTTTTAAAATTTCGTTTCAGGTCATATTCCTTCCATTGTTCATGATCTCAATTCTCCTGCTATGTTGGATAAGGTAAATGCAAATGATGTGTAGTTTTTAAAAAATAAGTTATTATTTTTATTTATATATATTAAACTTTTGTACTAATAATATTCTTAACATGTTTTATTTCAGGATGATTAGAGCATTGAAGATTATCATATGATGTTATTCAATGATTTGTGAACTTTTTACTTAATAGTTTATGAAATACTTCTTATGACATTTGAGTTTATGAGATGCATTTAAGATTTATCGTCAACAAATCCTATTAAATATTTTCATGTTATGACTTAATGCTTTCAGCTATATAATATGAATCATATGATGCAAATACTATATGGCATATGCAGGTTGCCAATGTTGCCATGTATCGGGGGCAATGGATACCGACCTCAACCTGCCAATTTTGCCTTGTTTATTTCATTCCAAAAATTTTGTGCTTGTGTGGGTTCTGATAATATTTTGAGCCTATTCAATTTAATTTGGCAATGATTATAGGGACTTCCAATTTGTTTTGACGCTCAATGTGTGGGCTGTGAAATCATGACTTGGAGGGCATTTCTAAATGCAACTGTTGTGATTTGTGAAGCATATGTTTGACACTCTATCTGAGCCAAGGGCCATGATGTTAGGCAGATTCATAGCATTTCCTGACTCGGATGCATGCAAATTGTAACCATCAGGAAATAACAGCTGATAATGTCTTTCTGAGCCAACTCAAACTATGTCCCTATATCTGATAAGTTACTAGCGTCCTGGAGGATATTTATTTATTTCCTTGATCATGTCTGTGATATATTTTCAAGAATCATACGTCTTTGATTCTTATTTTAAGCCTAGCCCCTTGATATGATCATTTATATATTATAAAACTTGACCTTTGTCCTATGTTTTTGTTCATTTATGTTCTTCAGGTTGGTAATTGTTTGGGTACTTTGATCAAAACATTCAAGGCTTCTTTCCTGCCATTCTTTGGTGAACTTGCTATGTACATAACACCAATATTGGTAAGTCCTAAGAAACGTACTACTTGTATTTCTTAGTAGTACTCAAGCAAATATGCTTGACATTTTGCTTTTTCTATTGTATTTATGCATTTTTTTTGTATTAGTGAACTATAAATTCTTATATATGTCTACATTTTCGTAAAAATTCTTGTCTCAATGCTTAATGATTTCCATCTCAAATATTTTAGGTCCTGTTACACTGTGGCTTAGTTGGATTTGTTATGGATTTCAACTTCTTTCAAGTTTCTTAAGAGAACATTTATGTAGCCATATTCTTATTGCCTATGTTTTGTTCTTATGGTAGACAATAGGGAGTTTAGTGGCTTCTTTAGTATTCCTCTATTTATTAACTCTTTCACAACTATTCATCATATAATACCATCATGGGATCATAGAAATTTCTATCTTTATATCCGTATTCGTATTCGTATATAACAAATATGGATATGCTTGATATCCGATTCGTATCTGTATCCGTATATAATAAATATGGATATGCTGGATATCCGATTCGTATCCGTATCTGTATATAATAAATATGGATATACTTGATATCTGATTCGTATCCGTATCCGTTTAGAATAAATATGGATATGAATTTTAATATCCGTTTAGTATTCGTATCCGTATTCGTATCCGTTAAAAAATATGGATACAAATACGGATATACTATTATTCGATCCGTATCCGATCTGTTTTTAGCCCTATCAATTTGTGATTTTGATTGATGGATTTGAATGGGATTCTTGATGCCCGTTAATTTGTTGTATTGTCGCTGCGAGTAACATGGTTGAAGTTTGGTTTGCCAGCTCATCTGATTCATAAAAACATCTTTGTACGTTGCCTTTGGTGCAAAATGATTTTTTTTCAGAACAAAATGACTTGTATTGCGTTCAATATAAGTCTGCGTATCGAAACGATGTACAATATTTTTTTTTGGTTTTATATTTTTACTTCCTTGACAAATATGGAATCCATCCTTACTGATAGAAGTGCAGTCTTTGAAGATATTAAGAGCTCACACAATGCACCATGACATTCCCTTGTGCCAACATCAATGCCATATATAGTAATCTCTATTGGGCATAATGATAACGTAGCCACTAGTGGTCAAGAGTTAGCAACATGTTAATAACACTATCTCAGGGCAAAGCAATACCATGCAAAGCAAAAAATCCTCTCACACTGCCTTTTGAGGAGCAAGCTTGGGCATCACTAAAAGATATAGGTTATTGCTTGACAAGGAATGTACGATTGTCATTGCTTTTTGTTGTATGCTATGCTAATATCCATGGTTTAATTGTATGATGCTAAAATTATCATTAATATATTTTACAAGAATCATAATAATTTATTATTATTTCATATTATTTATTGTTATATTATTTAGTTTAAATTATAATATTATAATTACATTATACTTTGTTGTATTATTATAATAGTATTATATTATATATATTATATATAAAAATAATATTAAATATTTTTATATGGATAAGGAGCATTTTAGTTCCTCACTCTCAAGTCAAGATAATTGTTGGAGTGATCTTAGATATTTGGCCTTGTGAACGAGTATAGGATTATTAAGTTAGATTATGATTTTAAAAGTAGAGGTAATCTGAAATCATCGCTATAAAAATAAGGTGCAACCAAATGCGATTGTCCTATCACCTTTAATTGGATTATTGATAATCTTATATGAAACATTGCATACCAAACGTTATCATAGTGCAATCATGCTGCACTAAATCATTAATATCATAAAACTTCTCATTAATAGGTCCTCGCCTCCATCTTTAAGCAGATCCCAAGGATTTTAATCATCATCAAAGATTTTGATCATTTATAATTCCAAATTATCTAGCAAATACCTTTTGAGCATGCATGACATAAAAAGAGTAGCTTTTGTCTTTAGTTATGTTGTCTAAAGCAAAAAAAAATACATTATGCAAAACTATTAGCTCCAGATGTCTAGGCTAATCCAACACCAATTTATGATATCCCTCACATCATATCAGTCAAATCAATAATCAAATGCATAGCCAACACTTATAGCATCATTTCTATCTATTATTTCATGAACATTGTAAATTATTTGCAAATAATTTATTAGATTTATCACTATTTATTTAGATAACAGGCAATGACTCAAAGAATCATTCAACTTTAGGGCTTATTTAAATATTCCTGTAGGAATTGGTCTTGCCAGTTTGCTTTAGCATACATCAAACCATAGTCTTTTGAGTGCCCATGCAAGCCCTAGCCTGCACTCTTCTAACAAACCCAACAAGTCCCAATCTATTGGCCTGTGTCTATGGATTCCTCTCACAGAGATCGAGTTAAGGAAGTGTTGGATTGATATGGCCAATGGCTATCCAATCCATGAATCTATATAGAAATATGCTTTAATTTTGCTTGATTACCCAAGTAGACCCTCATAGAGAGGTGAAGTGGCTATTGAAGCCACGTATAAGTTAACGGCTGAAACTAGCTGCGAAAGTCAAAAGGGCGCTGACAACTCAGCCTCCAGATTTGGCCTCGGCCTTCCAAGGCGGCCTCAGCCTCTGGACTCGACCCCGGTCTCCCAAGTCGGCCTCAGCCTCTGAACCCGGCCCTAGCCATCCAATGCAGCCTCAGCATCCAAACTCGGCCCCGACCTCCCAAGGCGACCTCAGCCTTCGGACCTAGCCCCGGCTTTCCAAAGCGGCCGCAGCCTTCGGACCCGTCTCCAGCCTCCCAAGTCGGCCGCAGCCTCCGAACCCAGCTCCGGTCTCCCAAGGCAGCCTCAGCCTCCGGACCCGGTCTCGACCTTCCAAGGTGGCCTCAGCTTCCGGACCCGGCCCCGACCTCCTAAGGTGGCCTCAGCTTTCATGCCAGCCCGTAGTCTGACAAGACCTGGCCCATCAATCATCTATGGCCCATGCATCTGACAAGACCAGGCTCACCAATCACATGTGGCCCATGCACCTGATAAGACTTGGCCCACCAACCACCTGCGGCCCACATGCCTAACGAAACCAAACCCATCAACCATCTGCGGCCCATGCGCCTGACGAAACCAGGCCCACCAACCACCTGTGGCCCACTTATCTGATGAGACCTAGCCCATCAACCATCTGCTGCTACTCAGATTAGATGAAACAAAGCCCACCAGTTTTAACATGCCATCCAGAAGACATCCTCCACTGCAGGGCCCCCACGTGGCTCATCCCATCGCTAAGTGGCAAGGATCGTCCTAAATCGGGTAAGAGGGATCCCTGATAAAGTATGAATACTTAAGCTCACAAGAGAATTTTTCACTCTAGACTCTCAACTCTCTCTCTCGAGCATCCTCAAGCTCACGGCTATGATTGCAATCACTAACTTGACCATCGGAAGGTCCCCATCGGAATATCCGGTCCTTGGGACTTCTTGCATGGCTCGACTTGGAGTGGAGCTTCATCAACAAACTTATGGTGCTCTCACAATGTTAGCTCAAGGTGATCGGGCATCATCAGATTGACGCATCAAGAAGGAGGGCGGCGCAAGACACACTGAAGGAAGGAGAGCCCTATGACACTAAGCTACAAGCCCTCGCCCCCTCTAAGATAACAATGGTGATGACGCACGCTCAGGCTTTCACCAATTATGCTTGGGGGCATCCATAGCACACGAAGCAGCGGAAGGCCAACCTCCCTGCTCCTCCTTCAACACTCACTTTGGCTACTCCACTTGATCAATTGACCACCCTCATCCAATAAGTTCAAGCTTTGGTTGCAGCGGTTCATGAGCTGCAAGAACAATACTCGGTGGCCACTCAGCAGCAGCTCAGGCCTCTTACACCGCCTGTGGTAGCTGCACCAGCCAACCAACAGTCCACTCATGGAAGATCTTCTTAGTGAGAGGCTTACCGCCGTCATGCTTCCCCTGGGCATTACCATCGTGAAGCCCTCAAGAGGCTGCGGTCCTCCACCCATCGTTCGAGTAGTCCCTCTCCCAGACAGCGGCATAGGAAGGAGCCCGAGCAGGGGCACCGCCATCGGCACCATTCCTCTTCCTACACATCTTTCAAGTCATCGGGGGAGGAGTCCATCGGTGAGCATGTCAACCATAAGGCAGAGAGGCGCTTGGACGAATACCATCGGTGGTTGGAGGAGCTCAGCCGCAGGCTCAACAACCAGCCGAAAGTCGATTACGATACTCGTCCTTCCCTCACTCATTGTATTATGGAGAAGTCGGTCCCTTCTCGATTTTGCCTCCCCTAGTTGGATCCGTATGACAGCACCACGGATCCACTTGACCATCTCGAGAGCTACAAGGCTCTTATACAGGTTCAAGGGGCGACTGATGCTCTTCTGTGCATTGTCTTCCCCACCACCCCATGGAAAGCTATGCGCGCCTGGTACTTTCATTTACCTTCATGTAGCAATGACTTCTTTTGATAGTTGGAGAGGACTTTCTTGGTGCACTTTGAGGCCTATCGAAGGATCTCTCATATGGTGGACAGTTTATTTTCCATCCGACAGAAGGATGGAGAACCTCTAAAAGATTTTGTGGCCCATTTTAAGATGGCCACTCTTGAGGTTTATCACCTCGACGATGTTGTGGCCACCTTGGCCCTAAAGCGGTGACTTTGCCCCTCCTGCCTCACCTACTCACTGGATAAGAAGCCTTCTAGTTCCTACGCCATGCTCCTTAGTCACGCATAGAAATATATTCGTGTTGACAAAGCTAACTCCACGTGAAGGAAAGATGAGGAGGGCTTAACAAGAGGCTGATCCACACAAAGCCAAACGGACCTCGCCCTAAGAAGTCTGAGCCCCCGCGCCAACTAGATAATCAGCACCGAAGCTTTACCCCCATAGAAGATAACCTCACCCCTCTCCTTGCTCCCAGGTCTTACATACTTATGGAGATCGAAGGCGAGCCATACCTCCAATGCCCTCCCCCTTTGAAGAAGGAGGCTAACCGCAATAAGAGTCGCTACTATCGCTTCCATCAGGACTACGACCATGATACCGAAGATTGCCGCAACCTGAAGCGTGCGAGGACTCATTAAGAGGGGCTACCTCAAGAAGTTCGTCTAAAAAGGACCTCCAGCTGCTCAAGCATTGATGGAACCTCTGCCTGCCCAGGTCAATGTCGACAACGCTTCGATCGAGAAGACAGTGGGCATGGTTTCCTAGGGGGTAGGTTCTACCTCCAAGAGGCTGAGAGGGGATGAGGGAATAAAAAATGTAATCCCCTTATCTAAAGGAGAGTTAGTGGGGTAAATAACTTGAATGATGATAGCATTGTTGTCTCCATGACAATTATTAAGTATCCTATAAAAAGAATCCTGGATGATAGTGGAAGCTCCACCGGCATCCTTACTTATGATGACGGTGCCTCTGGTCAGCTTCACAAGATACTCTATAAAGGTGGAGGGTAAAATTACCCTTTCGGTCATGACATGCACACTGCCATGCCAAAGTATGGTCCTGATGTAGTTCTTGGTGGTCCAAGTGTCATTGGCCTACAACTTCGTACTCGAGCGACCTGGTCTGAACCTCCTTAATGCAGTTCTATCTACTAAATGCCTTCTCATCAGGTTCCCCACCATTGGAGAGATCGACGAGATATGTGGGGACCAAAGCCTAGTGCAAATATGCTACCACATGACTCCTAGCCTCCAGGAGGCGATGGTTCCATCGACCCCAGAGCTGCTCGACCCTAGAGAATTAGAAAAAAGAGGGAAACTGGCTGAGTGCCTACTTACCTTCCCACTAGGAGATGATTCGGCAAAGACAGTGCAAATTGGCGAGCTTCTTTCCGTGGAGGCGAAGAACCAACTCTTTGCCTTCTTACAGGCTAATTCGGACATCTTCGCCCAGTCAGCATCGGACATACCCGACATACCCTCAGAGGTAATCACTCATAAGCTCAATATTGACCGAGGATATCAGATCGTCTGCCAAAAGAAGAGAAGTTTTGCCCCCAAGCGATAGAGGGCCATTGACGAAGAAGTCAATAAACTACTTGTTATTGGCCATATTCGAAAAGCACACTATCCAAATTGGCTATTCAATATAGTGATGGTCTGCAAGGCGAACGAGAGCTGGAGAAACTGCATCGACTTCATCAATCTTAATAAAGCATGTCCGAAGGATAGCATTCCATTGCCCCGGATTGACCAGCTGATCGATTCCACATCAGGCCATGAGCTTCTTAGCTTCATGGATGCCTTCTTCGGATACAATCAAATAAAGATGAACTCGAAAAATGAGGGGAATACCTCCTTCATCATCGACAAGAACATCTACTATTATAAGTGATGAGAATTATGTATACAAGATATGAATCAAATTCATATAAACATTGCAGAAGATATAATATAAAATTCCCATATGCCCAGGATCCTTAGGAACAAATTCATTATATCTCATATAAAATCTAATTTTATTTGTACCTGAGTCCTTTATTGATGTAGATGAGGATGAAGCCAGTTAATCCTTGCCACTAGCCGTCCATGTGTCCGGCCTCTAACGGTGATCCACGCAGAGAAAAAGGGATGAAGACCTCCAAGGTATGAAGATGACACCGCCTCTTGAATCCCCTTACAGAAGATATCTTTGAAGAGAAGTCTAATCTTTTCAGGAAGGAACTATATTTATAGGTTGAAAATGAGGCGTTTCAAAGAGGAAGAGACCTCTCTTCATGGTAAGAAACTCCCATCATTATGGTAAGAAACTCTCATCTTCATGGTAAGAAACTTCCATCTTCATGGTAAGAAACTCCCATCTTTATGGTAAGATTAATCCAAGTGTCATAATCTCAGCCTTTGAAATTAGGAGTTAGTTATCCCAAAACTACATGCCCTAATTTGTACGTGTTCATCATCGAACTGTAGAGATTCATCATGCCTCATCCCATGGGCATGATTTCATCTTCACATGGTTGAGATTGGACATCCATACCTGAATAATCAGAGCCATCCATCACATGGATCAAGTCACATATTGGTATCCAATTATTTATTGGCAATAATGCCTTATTTTAATTCATCCAATATTCTCCTTAATGCGTGTGACCCATTAGGCCCTTTAACATGTTGGCAATAATCGTGTCCTAATCATAGACCCTAAGAATGATTAGATAACTCTTTGTCTAATTTAACAACATGATTATAGATCATAAGAGGCCTCTAGCAAAGCATCATGACCACCCAACTACTAAAGGTTTTGTTGACGTGACCATCAACACCTGTCCATGAACGGTTATCGTATGATCAAATCCTTTCGTCACATATCCCTGATCAATCAATGGTATGGAATGTGTCAACCCTGTAATTAATCTTTGTTTACTTGATCTCAGAAAAAAATTGACTATATGAATTAGAACTTCGAAACCATTTCAAATTCCAACTCAACCTTGCAAGGATTTATCAATCAATTTAATCCATCAAGTGGCCGTGGGATATAACCCTTTCTATCAAGGGAGACGAATCATGTCTTGATCAAACATCATCTTCATGTGCTTCATGTCATACCCAACCGACACCATATTTGCCACCCATGGCTAGAGCGACGTTTGGATGCCGTCAAAGCATGACATTCCACACATGAGATGCAATGAAGATCTCAAGTCAAAGGATCACTCACACCACCGTCATTAGAGATCAACCATTGACACTATATAGAATATCCATATGGGATCTCTGTACGGGTCATCCAATGCATCGTTACAATAACGAGTATTCATACACCTATCCAAGTATCTTCATACTTCAGCTTGTGAAATCAGTTGCTCACCCCAAGGGTGAGGATATGCAATGTGTGCTAGTCTCATGTTGTTCGATGGTGTCCAGTCCCATCTACACATCGACTAGGGAAGTTTAAAGAATCGAACCATAACGTGCAATTTGAATTTTATAATTTGTAATCTCTATTACAAATTCCATATGCATGGTTCACATTCTTTTGGACTTTATCTCACAAACAAATATATCAAATAAAAGACATCTGGATAGATAAAGGAACCATTTTATTTGATTTGTATTCATAGAATGTATACAACATTCAATCCAATTGGATCTAGGGCATACACTAACAATAAGGTCATGCCCTTGGGTTTGAAAAATGTAGGGGCCACTTACCAAAGATTGATTAATAAGGTTTTCAAAGATCAAATCGGATGGAACATAAAGGTGCATGTGAATGACATGCTGACCAAGAGCACTCGCACCATCGACCATGTTGCTGATCTGGAAGAGACTTTCAATAATCTCTGGCACTACTAAATAAAATTCAACCCCCGCAAGTGTGCATTTGGTGTCATCGCTGAGAAGTTCCTGGGTTTTCTGGTAACCAAGCGGGGAATCAAGTCAAACTCAGAGAAGATTCAGGCCATTCTTGATATGAGACAACCGATCAATAAGAAGGAGGTGCAGCGACTCACTAGGAGAGTGACCATCCTAAGCCGCTTCCTATCAAGATTGCTGGATGAAAGATTGCTGGAGAGCCTTCGAAGAGCTGAAAGAGTTCCTGTCCACCCCGCCACTATTGTTGAAGCTGAGGGAGGGAAAGAACCTTTTTCTTTATCTTGCCGCCTCTCTGGAGGCAGTTAGCTCTGTCCTTGTGCACCTCAACTCTGACGAAACTCAGAAACCCATCTACTATACTAGCAAAGTACTCTATGATGTAAAAGTTAGGTACTCCAAAATTTAAAAAATTATTTTTTCTCTAATTATCTCTGCTCAGCATCTTAAGCCATATTTTCAAGCCCATCTGATCGTGGTGCTCACGAACCAACCCCTCAAAGCTATTCTAGCTTGTCCTGATACCTTTGATCGCCTGGCTAAGTGGAAAATTAAATTAGGGGAGTTCAACCTTTCGTTCCAATCAAGATCGGCCCTAAAGTTCCAAGTCTTGGCAGATTTCTTGATCGAGTGCACCTGGATCGAGCAACCAATGGAAGAACCTCCAGTGATATGCCCAGATGCTAAGCCCGAGAGAATGGGGGAGACTTGTGTCCTCCATGTAGACGGCACCTCCAACTCCTAGGGGAGTGGAGTAGGTCTTATTCTTGCCCTAGAAGGCACGATAGTAGAATATGCCCTTCGTTTTCTCTTTGAGGCCACAAATAATTAAGCTGAGTATGAAGCCATATTGGCAGGAATAAAGCTCGTGCGGGAGCTCGGAGTAAAGCGACTCAGATCCTTCACCAATTTCCAGCTTATCTATGGATAAATCACCAAATATTATGAAGCTTGAGACCTTATTATGTCTCAGTATCTAAATAAGGTCAGGTTGCAAACCTTCTCACTAATCTATTTCAGCATCAGCTACATCCCTAGAGGTTAAAACGTTAGAGCCAATGCCCTATCGTGGCTGGCTACCTCAGTGGATAACACCCTGAGGAGAACTTATGTTGAACATTTGGAAACTCCAAGCATTGACATTACGGAAGAAGTCTTGCCGGTCACACAGGAGCCAACGTGGATGGATGCCTACATTCGCTACCTCACTGACGGCACTCTTTCCACTGATCGCATGGAAGCTAGGCTGCTCAAGTGGAGGGCCTCCAAGTTTGTGTTGCTAAACAAGAAACTATATAAGAGGTCCTTCTCTTACCCCCTCCTCAAGTGCGTTAGTCCTGCAGATGCCGATTACATCCTTAGAGAGATTCATGAAGGCATATGCGAAAACCATCTGGAGGGCAGATCACTGGCGTACAAAGCTCTTTGCCAGGGGTATTACTGGCCCACCATGCAAGAAGATGCTGCTAAGTTCGTCTGAAAGTGTGACAGTTGCCAGTGATATGCCCATATCCAATGGCAGCCAACCTCTCAATTAAGCATGCTCTCGGCCCCATGGCCCTTTGCTCAATAAGGAATGGACATCCTGGGATCATTCCCCTCGACCTCTGGTCAATGAAGGTTCCTGCTCATTGCCATCGACTACTTCACCAAGTTGGTCGAGGTTAAGGCATTAGCCAAAATTATCGAGAGCAAGGCGAAGTCCTTCTTCTGAAGATCCATCATATGCCACTTTGGGTTACCCTATACTATCATCACCGATAACAGCCAACAATTCAACATGCTACCTTCAAGAGGTTTAGCACTGAGTTAAATATCTATCATTGATTCACCTCTGTCGGCCACCCACAAACAAACGAAGAATCCAAGATCATGAATCAGACCATCCTTCGGGGACTCAGAATCCAGTTGGATGAGTTGAAAGGCAGATGGGTGAAGGAGCTCCCGAGTATGCTATGAGCATATCACATAACTCCAAGGATCCCAACAGGAGAGACTCCCTTCAGCCTCATCTTTAGATCAGAAACGGTCATCCCTATGGAGATCGACCTTCCAAGTCCCTGAGTGAAATTATATAATGAAGAAGACAATAACACTCAACTTAAAGCCAGTCTCGACTTCATCGATAAGGCGTGTGATCAGGCACAGCTCAGAATGGCTGCATTTCGCCGATGAGCGGCAAAGTATTACAATGCCCGAGTCCACCCTAAGATATTTCGCCTTGGAGACTTAATTCTCAGAAGGGCCAAAGTGTCGAAGCCAATGGAGGAGGGCAAGTTATCCCCAAACTGGGAAGGGCCCTATCGGATCATTAAAGCACTTCATCGAGGAGCATACCGGATCGAAGGGCTTGATAGATAGCCAATTCCCTACACCTAGAATGTGGACAATCTTCACTGATATTATCAATGATGTATGCATTTGGCTGATGAAGATAAAAGGAGCTTCAAATACTATCTTTTCATCCAACTTGAAAGTTCAACAACCCCTCGAGCTAGCGCAAGAAACCTCCGAGGCAGTTTCGCTTATTCTTCAACAACCCTTCGGGCCAGCGCGAGAAACCCCTAAGGTGGTTCGGCTTATTCTTCAATAACCCCTTGGGCCAGCGCGAGAAACCCCCAAGACGGTTCGACTTATTCTTCAACAACCCCTTAGGCCGGCACGAAAAAACCCCCAAGGCGGTTCCAAAAGATGCTCAAAGGTCTCGTGACTATCAGGTTACCTCTCAGGCTAGCACGAAGAAATCCTCAAGGTAATTTAATACCTTCGATGGTTCTGACGACTCTCGAGTCACCCCTTGGGTTGGCACGAAGAAACCACTAAGGTGGTTCAAAAAGGAGCTCGATAGTCTCGTAACTATTAAGTCACCCCTCGGGCTAGCACGAAGAAACCTCCAAGGTGGTTCAAGACCTTTGATGGTTTTGATGACTCTCGAGTCACCCATCGGACTGGTACGAAGAAACTCCTAAGGCAATTCCAAAAGACGCTCGACGGTCTCGCAACTATCAGGTCACCTCTTGGGCTGGCACAAAGAAACCCCCGAGATGGTTCAAGACCTTTGATGGTTCTAACGACTCTCAAGTCACCCCTTGGGCCAGCATGAAGAAACCCTCGAGATGGTTCCAAAAGGTGCTTGACAGTCTTGCAACTATCAGGTCACCCCTCGGGCTGGCACGAAGAAACTCCCGAGGTGGTTCAAGACCTTCGATGGTTCTGATGACTCTCGAGTTATCCCTTGAGTCAGCACAAAGAAACCCTTAAGACAGTTCCAAAAGGTGCTCGATGGTCTCGCGACTATCAGGTCACCCCTTGGGCCGGCATGAAGAAAACCCCGGGATGATTCAAGACCTTCGATAGTTCTGATGACTCTCAAGTCATCTCTCGGGCTGGCACGAAGAAACCCCTGAGGTGGTTCCGAAAGGTGCCAGATGGCTTCAGCAGCTCTCGGGTCACCCCTCGGATCGGCACAAAGAAACCCTCGAGGCAGTCTTAAAAATCTTTCAAGCTTACCTTAGTGGCCCCTAACCGGCATCGACACCCTAAAATCTCTTTAGCAAATGCCTAAGGAGTAGAGGTGGACTTAGCCATTGCTAAGAAGTCTACACGAGCCTTAGGCTAGGCTGCCAGCTCTCAAGATGAGCCATTGGGAATGAGACACGCCTTATCAAGCCAAAAGCCCGAGACCAAGACAAGAATACAAAAAGACAAGGGTGCTACAAAAAGCTAAGTACACCATACTTAGACCAAAATTCCTTTTCGGTAATATTTGAATGTATTACAAGAAAACCGACTTAAGTCAGGCTACAATGAAAGAAAGTAAACAAGGCAAGCAAAAGCTAGGAAATCTATGGCTCGGCAGGCCTTGGGCCAACCTCGGCATCATCCCTCTTCGGCTCCTCCGACGATCTTGAAGACCCATGAGATCTTATCTTTGCAATGTTCGAAGCCTTTGAAGTAGGCATCGAGTGCCGCCTCGCTCACCTCCTTAGTAAAATTGTTGGAGCTTTTGAATTGCTCCACGGCCTCTTGAGCCTGGGCCTCGACGGCGGTCATCTTCTCCCAGGTGGCCCGGGCATCCATCTTCGTGATGATTACCTTCTCTTCGATAGCTCAGGTCTCTGCCTCTGCCTTCTTGACCCACTCCTCAGTGTCACCAAGCTTGAGGATGACGTCCTCCAACTTCTTTTCAGTGGGCCTCAGCCTCACCATGGCCTTCTCCAACTTGGCCTCGGCGGCCCTCGCTCGTTCGAACTTGGCCCTGGCCTTGCCCTCGGCCTCCACGAACCGCACCTCCTAGCTATGGTTTTCCTCTCGGGCGAACCGAAGCTCATCGGCCATTGTTGCTTCTCGGGCTCAAACTTTGGCCAATTCACTTGCCATGTCGTCGGCCCAAGCTTGGGCGGTGGTCTCTTCACTTCGGGAGAGCCCGCAGGTATTGGCAGTTCGAAGGCAGGCATCCCGAAGGATGAAGATGCCATTCGCCATCTGCAAAGATCAACAAATCAGTTAAAACATAATCCAAGTCATAGCAGAAAAGGACAACACAAAAATGCTTACTTGAAGCATAGAAATGTATAAAGTGTTGAGGACATTGGTGACTGGTCGGCGGTAGAGCTCCTCCCAGGATTGGGTAAGGCGGACGTGCTCCACCAACCAATTGTTGTTCATCGCCGAAAGCCTCGGCGGCAGTACCCCAGGGCGGGCCCTTGTGGCAGTGCCAGGGATGATCTCTTGATCGAGCATCGATGGGGCTGCCGGCATCGCCTCGCCCTCGACCTCCACTGTCGACACTGCCTCGCTCTCGGCCTCTGGGATGGCCTCCTCTGCCCTTGGCTCTGCAGCGGCCGAAGGCTCGTCCCTTGTCTGTTCCACTGGAGCAAGCTGGCTGTCCCTCTCCAGCTTTGCCTCGGCTCCGACAGGGGCGTCTCCCCCGACAGGCACCTCGATCGAGGGACTTTCCCCCCTCGGCTTCCCTGCGAGCACGGTCTCAGAAGGAACCACGGTCTCCTCCTCTTTTTTGTCAAAAAAATGCAGTTTTTCAATATATTTTGCCATGCTTTCCACAATTGTATATTTGTTGAAAAATATTTTTTTAAGTTTCCTTGGTTGATGGGGATCCATATTCCATCAATTGTCAATAGGTTGAAGGTTGAAGGTTGAAGGTTGAAAGTTGATAGTTGATAGTCTCATCTTCTTCAACAGCAGGGCTATTCAGTTTCCTTGAAGGTCTCTTTGCTTGCCGGTTTGTGATAAAATTCAGTTAGTCAAAGATGGGGATTAAATTTACTTAGATTGCAAGCGACATCGAGGCTAAGAAGAACTCAAGTTTGCAAGAAGCTTAAAGTCATATGTTAGAAAGGAATTTATAAGCTTGTTGAAGAGATCCCTGTCCTTCTAAAAGATTGATAAGCTTTCACCTTGCTAACAAGGGAATTTAAATGAACTTTGTGGCCTTGGATGCTGAGTGGCAATATCCAAAAGGTCTCATTGGTTTACAGGCTAATTGCATTGGTGTAATGGAAAGCAGAGTAAGGAGGACTACGTTGGCCAATCTGTCAAACTTGGAGCATAAGAGACCTCAACCATAGAGGAATAAATCCTTTCCATCAAGCTATTTCAGCATAGAATCATTTCTGGTACTGCTCTGCCTCATAGCATCAATGGTACTTCTTCCACTCATCCTGCCACCATTGCCTCCACCTATTAGGAACAGTGCCCTTGAAATCAGATGTATTTATACTTTTTAATTTTTTAAATTAATAAAAAAATATTTTTCTTTAATCTTACCTTGTTTATATGAAAGATGAATGTTTATATGAAAATCTAAAATAGATTATGAGGCTGTAATTTTAGTATAATATATACAAGAGGATTAAAATTATAGCTAATATATTTAAACATGTCCATGATTGATAGAAGTATGGATCTTCTATCGCTAATCACTAATACGATCCATGAACATTATGAATGTGACAATCTTATCCGGATTGTTGTATAAAGACACTTTGTGGAGGTATTATATATAAGATTATATAGGACTTGGACCGACATAATTTGAATCTTTATTTAAGACCATTATAAAGAATTCAATTTATGTCATAAGATAATTATATGTAAATCAACCTTAATCCTGATTTAAACACAAACTTCTTGATCGTGCTATTGGATCTTTTGATTTATTTGTTAAAGCTCATTTGATGTTGGGCCCCATACTTATATCTTGGAGGTTTAATAATACATTGGGCTGAAATATGATTTAAAGATATGGAATCCTTGGCTTTTGAAAAGAAGCTTAAAATTAGTTCTCTTAAGTATTGATTATGTGGCTAAACAGTTATGCACGCAATTTATGATCCGATCATAAATTAATTGTTTAACTAGTGAATCAATGGTACTTAAGGAATAAGAGATAATTAGAGGGGTATAACGGTTATTTCACCTAGCTCTAATTATAAACTAATTATGGAGGGTTAAATTACATGTAATGATTATATTAGTGGATGAATAAAATTAATCTGCAATTTTTAAGAGTGCAGTCTCGAGTTTTTAATGAAATAACTTCAAGATTAATAAACTGAATAAATAATTAAAAAATTTTAATTGAGTTTATTCAAGTTTATTGGAGCTTAAAATTATGGGTCCATGGTCCCCACACTGTTTTAGGTTAATCGCATTGAATACTCTTGGTTTGAATAATTAATGTGATTAATTATTTATTTTTCTCAAACAAAATATTTATTGAAACTTTATAATAAAGAGTTTATTATGAAAATAAATAATCAATTTGATTGATTATTTTTCTCACATTTATTTTGGTACAATAAATTAGTTATTGGATAAAAAATAAAAAAGTGTTTAGACACATTGTTTATATAATAAATGATATGAATGGTTGAACATAAGTGTTATTATGGAACATCACACAAGAGAATTTTGCTCTTGTAAATGGCGCATATTATGAGTTGATGGAAAGAGAGAAATTTTATTTTTTGATATTTTTGATAATATGATTATTAAGAATATTAAAAATAAAATAATAAATTTAATTTATTAGATATTTAAAATTAATAATATCTAAAATTATTAAATGAGATTTGATAATTTAGATATTATTATATTTAATTTAGATATTATTTGTAAATTAGTTGCAAATAAGAAAATAAGTTTTTCTTTGATATGATACGTGTGAACCGGTAGACATTATCTAAATTAAATATTGTAACAGATAAACGTTATCTAAATTAAATGTTGTAACAGATAAACGTTATCTAAATTAAATGTTGTAACAGATAAATGTTAAAATTAAATATTGTAACAGATAAATGTTATCTAAATTAAATGTTGTAACAGATAAACGTTATCTAAATTAAATGTTGTAAATGTTATCTAAATTAAATTAATTTAAAAATAAATTTTTCTGATTCACTTAGATAGACTTTCAGATAGCAAAGAAAAATGAAAGAAAAGTTTCTCTCCTCCTTTTCTCTCTTATTTTTATTTGCGTCAGAGTTGTAAGAAATATAGAAAAATAAAAGTGAGTCCACTCTCATAATTCGATACCGATCCTGAGAAAGGTGAGGAAGGCTCTGGTTTTTAATTTTGCAAGTATTTTATGAAGTACCTTAGTCGTAAACTCTACTGAAGAATTCTTCATCCATAGCTTCGAATCCGGTAGTAGGGTGCATCTGTTCCTTCAAGACCTCAACATATCGGTATATTTTTATATTAAAAAAATTATATGATAATTTTTTCTTTTCATATGACAATATTAATTTTATGCATGTTAAATGATCTGCATGCTTCCACTACACACATATATGTATATATATTGAATACCAACAACTGGTATCAGAGCGATCATGCACTAATATTAATATTGTTATGATGTTGATATGTGATATTTTGACATGTTTTATAATATTTGATATTTGGCATGCATGTTTGGATGGGTAAATAAATATTTGATATTTGGTATGTATTTTTTATCGTGAACTGTTTGCTTAAAAGTTGAGCATGGGATATAGATCCCAAGATTTATGGGCGTGAGATTTATCATGTTCTTGGTTTCTATCGTGTTCAACCTAAGGGTGATCCAAGAGGGAGGCTATGGGTAGTACTTCAGATCTCTTTCCCAATGGACATACGGCAGGGATATTAGGTAGGAAAGCATCGCGAGGGAGAGAGGCTACTGGTAGTACCTTACCTAACTACCTACAATCTGAAGAGCACAATAGGCTGCTAAGAAATATTTATGATTTAATTAATTACCATATTAAGAATTTAGTTTTTGAATCCAAGAGAATTTGCAATTTGATCACAGATTTTATCACGTGAAATAGAACCCCACGGCGTTGGATGGTGAGATTTGTTTGGAATCTTATAACAAAAACCGTTGATTTGTGTTTGGACGTTGGAATTTCAAACAAACCAAACGGCTGCCCCACGTGAAGCACTTTGAAAATCTCAAATGGTTTGGGACAAATCCCAAACTTGTTTTTGAAGCAAATTGGGCCTAAGCCCACTCCAAACAGTTTGGCCATAAGATGGTCCATGATCATTAAAATAAAATAATTTATTTGATGAGTTAATTTTAACATACAAAATAAAAATTAAAAATACCCATTCTATGCATCATAAAGCTATTGATTAGGACTATTTGACTAATAATGATTATGCATGCCTATTTATAGGGTCTTAGTTAATGAACAAAGATAATATTATTATAATTTTATATATATTTAAAAGGATTTTTAAATGGATGGTTCAGAATTATAATATTAAGAATTTGATTCTTAAATAAAGTTATGAAATTAAAAATAGTCTTAGGTTAAGTTAATATATGATATTAATTTAATAATGAGATTATTAAATCTAAGACTAATCTATTTAATCTCATTAATAACAAGAATATGATTCTTTGTATAGAAATTATTTTAAAAGTTAATATGTGATATTAAATTTTAATAATATGATTATTAAATTTTTTTGATATTAATTTCTAAAAAGATAATAGTTATCTTAAAATATTTACAAGAATTCGATTCATGAGAGAATTAAATTCATAGATTAAATCTATATGAGATGACAAGATTTAAATGTTATTGAATTTAATTCACAAAGATAAAAGGTTATCTTTATATAATAAAATGCAATCCCACTTTAATAATGAGTAATTAATGAATTTATTGATATCCACCATTGGTTTAGCACCGTGAGAATTAAACAGTGCCTTGAGACGCTTTGATTTCATCCCCCTACGAATGATGCCCGTTCAATTTAATAACAAGGCTAGATCTCTTAGGATAGAATTTTTAGATGTATTTCAAGCCTGACCTATCCTACGGCGACACGCTTAGGTTAAGTCTAGAAATTTGAAATGATGGATCTTACTCATAAAGATATAAGATCAAATGTGTTGATTATATCTTTGACCAACCTTTTTTAATTCAGTAGTTAATAAGTGTGAAAATAAAAGTTATTTCAGAAATATACTTATTAATCGAGAAGAGTCTCGGTTTAACTAAGTGTGCAAGCTGACCTACCCTATGGTGGCAGACTTGTATATGGCTAGTTGAATTATTGAGGGAATAGAATATGGATTTTTCTTGTATTTTTCCTAAATTATTCAATTATTTTTTGAAATATCTATTCCAAAAACTTATAAACATTCATCTTGACTAATTTTTCAGAAAATAACATTGAATAATCTCATTACTTCTCTACTTTCTAGCAACACCCTAACTAAAGAAAACTATTCCAAATAAAAATCTGATCTTGATAACATTTTGACTATTGATAATATCAAATTTGGTATCACTAAACCAACCCTTGCTGCTGATCATAATGTTAGAGAACATTATGACAAGTGGCAAGTTGCCACCAACCAAATGAAAGAGAAGAAAAATAATAAATATTTACTTGTACTTGAAGCTTGTCTAGTTGAGGTTGATACCTCCTCCTGGATAATTGATTTAGGAGCGACAAATCATGTTTGTTCTTCTATGCAACTCCTTAGTTCTTTGAGAGAGCTTTCTAATGGTGAGTTGATAATGAGGGTTGGTAATGGGGCTACGGTATCGGCCAGGGCAGTTGGAACAGCTCGTCTTTCATTTGAAGAAAAAATTCTTATTCTGAATAATGCTTATTCCATTCCAAACTTTTCTAGAAATTTGATTTCAGTTTCTAAACTTCATGAACAATGTTATGGAATTTTATTTAATGGAAATACTATTTCAGTTTCAAGAAATGGTCTTAAAATTTGTCATGGATATTTAGTCGATAGGTTATATGTTTTATCACCTTATAAAATATTTCTTATAATATCGAACTGTTTAAAGTAGCTAATCTTAAGTCTAACAAAAGATAAAAGATAATAAACAGACATAATGAAACATATCTCTGGCACCTTAGGCTTGATCATATTAACCTTGATAGGATAAACAGACTTGTGAAGGATGGTCCTCTGAAAGAGTTAAGTGTTGGCACTCTTCCTATATGTGAATCATATTTAGAAGGTAAAATGATCAAAAGACCTTTCTCTACAAAGGGCCAAAGGACTAATGAACCACTAGAGCTAGTACATTCGGATGTGTGTGGATCATTCAACATACAAGCTAGAGGTAGTTATAAGTACTTTGTCACTTTCATTGATGATTACTCAAGATATGGTTTTGTTTACCTAATGCAAAGAAAGTCTGAGACTTTTAAAAAGTTTCAAAAATTTCGAGCAGAAGTTAAAAAATAATTAGGTAAATCACTGAAAACACTGCGATCAAATCGAGGTGGAGAATACCTTGATATAGAATTCAAGGATTACCTTATTGAGCATAGAATTGTTTCACAGCTCACAGCTTCGAGAACTCCACAGCAAAATGGTATTGTAGAAAGGAAGAATCGGACATTGTTAGATATGATAAGATCAACGATTAGTTATTCCTCACTACGATATCATTTTGGGGATATGCCTTACAGACGACAATGCATATTTTGAATATTGTACCATCTAAATCTGTATCTAAGACACCCTTAGAGATGTGGAATGGGCAAAATTGAGTTTATATCATTTTCGCATATGGGGGTGTCTAGTTCATGTTCTTAAGGGCAAATCTGGAAAGCTAGAACCACGAACAGAAGTGTGTCTATTTGTTGGCTGCCCAAAGGGCACTGGAGGAGGTTTGTTTTATAGTCCACAAGAAAAGAAGGTATTTGTGTCGATAAATGCCACTTTTCTTAAAAATGATTATATACATAAATTCAAACCTTGGAGTAAAGTTGTACTTGAAGAGTTCCTCAAAGATTAGATTATCACTCAATCAACAAGAGATGTTGAAATTAGGAAAGAAGAAACCATCAGGATATTATGGTGCTTGGACGTAGTGGGAGGGTTATCAGAACCCAGTCCACTATAGATAGGATAGCGAAGCAAATGTTATGGTAGCTAATACCAATGATGATGATCCATCATCATACCAGCATGTGATGGATGATCTTGATAAGGACAAATGGCTAGAAGCCATGAACCAAGAAATGGAGTCTATGTACTCCAATACTGTCTGAGAACTTGTAGATCCACCTGAAGATGTCAGGCCCATTGGATGTAAATGGATCTCCAAGAAGAAAAGAGGAGCGGATGGAAGGTAGAGACCTTCAAAGCTAGACTTGTGGCAAAAGGTTATACCCAAAAGGAGGGAGTTGATTATGAAGAGACTTTCTCCTCAGTTGCCATGTTAAAGTCTATCTGCATTCTCTTATCCATAGCTGTCTATTTTGATTACGAAATATGGCAGATGGACGACAATATATCCTTTCTGAATGGCTATCTAGAGGAATCCATATATATGGAATAACCAGAGGGGTTCATTGTTAAAGATCAGGAGCAGAAAGCATGTAAGCTTAACAAGTCCATCTATGGACTCAAACAAGCCTCCAGGTCTTGGAACATTAGGTTTGATAAAACTATCAAAACCTATGGCTTCGAGCAAAATGTTGATGAACCTTGTATATACAAGCTCATTAATGAAAAAGTATGGTTTTCTTAGTACTTTTTGTAGATGATATCTTACTCATTGGAAATGATGTGAAAATATTATCTAACATAAAGAGATGGCTGGCCGAACAATTTCAAACAAAATATTTGGGAGAGGCGAGTTATGTTCTTGGTATCCAGATCATTAGGGATAGGAAGAACAAACTCCTAGCATTGTCTCAAGCATCTTATATCGATAAGGTGATGGCTCATTTTTCGATGCAAAATTCTAAGAAGGGTCTTCTTTTGATCCAATATGAAATTGTTCTTTCTAAAGAATAGTGTCCTAAGACACCACAAGAAGAAAAGGACATGAGACGGATTTCATATTCATTAGCAGTTGGAAGTCTAATGTATGCTATGCTATGCATTAGACCAGACATCTGTTATGCAGTGGGAGTTGTTAGTTAGTTTCAGTCAAACCCTGGGATAGAGTACTGGGTGGAAGTAAAGTACATTCTCAAGTATCTTTGGAGAATAAGAAATTATACACTTGTGTATTCAGGTGAAGACCTGAACCCCTTAGGATACACTGATTCTAATTTTCAATCAGATAAAGATTCTTGAAGGTTGACATCTAGATCGGTGTTTACACTTGTTGGTGCAGTAGTTGTCTAGAGAAGTATCAAACAATCTAGCATTGCTGATTCTACCATGGAAGCTGAGTATATAGCAGCTTGTGAAGCAGCTAAAGAATCAGTTTGGCTTAAAAAGTTATATATTGACTTGAAAGTTGTTCCAGAAATGGATATGCTATTGACATTATTCTGTAATAATAGTAATGCTGTGGCTGATTCAAGAGAACCAAGAAACCATAAAAGGGGCAAGCATATCGAGAGAAAATACTATCTCATTAGAGAGATCGTGCATCAAGGTGATATCAATGTTATGAAGATAGCATCGAAACAAAATCTAGCTGATCCGTTTACAAAGATGCTACCTAAGAAAATGTTCAACAAACATCTTATGGGAATGGGATTAAAAGACATGTCACATCTGCTTTAGCGCAAGTGAAAGATTGTTAGGAACAGTATCCTTGAAATCAGATGTATTTATACTTATTAATTTTCTGAATTAATAAAAGAAGCATTTTTCTTCAATCTTGCCTCATTTATATGAAAGATGAATGTTTATATGAAAATCCAAAATATATTATGAGGCTGTAATTTTAGTATAATGTATATAAGAGGATTAAAATTATAGCTAATATATTTAAACATGTCCATGATTGATAGAAGTACGAATCTTCTATCGCTAATCACTAATATGGTCCATGAACATTATGAATGTGACAATCTTATCTGGATTGTTATGTAGAGACACTTAGTGGAGGTATTATATATAATAAGATTATATAGGACTTGGACTAACATAATTTGAATCTTTATTTAAGACTATTATAAAGACTTCAATTTATGTCACAAGATGATCATATGTAAATCAACCTTAATCCTGATTTAAACACAGACTCATTGATTGTGCTATTGGATCTTTTGATTTGTTTGTTAAAGCTCTTTGGTGTTGGGCCCAATACTTACATCTTGGAGGTTTAATAGCACATTGATATGGAATCCATGGCTTTTGAAAAGAAACTTAAAATTAGTTTCCTTAAGTGTTGATTATGTGGCTAAACAATTATGTGCGCAATTTATGATCCGATCAAAATTAACTGTTTAACTAGTGAATCAATGGTATTTAAGGAATAAGAGATAATTAGAGGAGTATAATGGTTATTTCACCTAGCTCTAATTATGAACTAATTATGGAGGGTTGAATGACATATAATGATTTTATCAACTCAAGTTTTTGAGTAAAATTAATCTATAATTTTTAAGAGTGTAGTCTCGAGTTTTTAGTGGAATAACTTCGATTAATAAACTAAATAAATAATTAAAGAGTTTTAATTGAGTTTATTCAAGTTGATTGGAGCTTAAAATTATGGATCCATGGTCCCATACCATCTTAGGTTAATCACAAATATTCTTGGTTTGAATAATTAATGTGATTAATTATCTATTTTTCCCAAATAAAATATTTATTAAAACTTTATAATAAAGAGTTTATTATGAAGATAAATAATTGATTTGATTGATTATTTTTCTTACATTTATTTTGATACAATAAATTAGTTATTAGACAAAATAAAAATGTGTTTAGACACATTGTTCATATAATAAATGATACGAATGGTTGCACATAAGCGTTATTGTAGAACATCACACAAGAGAATTTTGCTCTTGTAAATGGCACATATTATGAGTTGATGGAGAGAGAAAAATTTTATTTTTTGATATTTTTGATAATGTGATTATTGAGAATATTAAAAATAAAATAATAAATTTGATTTATTAGATAATTAATTAATAATATCTAAAATTATTAAATGAGATTTAATCATTTAGATATTATTATATTTAATTTAGATATTATTTGTAAATTAGTTACAAATAAGAAAATAACTTTTTTCTTGATAGATCAAAGAGTTGACGTATATGAGAATTGTTCCTGCAGTCAAAATAGGTTGTAACAGATAAACATTATCTAAACTAAATTAACAAATAAACATTATCTAAATTAAATGTTGTAACAGATAAACGTTATATAAATTAAATGTTGTAACGGATAAACGTTATCTAAATTAAATATTGTAATAGATAAACATTATCTAAATTAAATATTATAACAAATAAATGTTATGTGTTATCTAAATTAAATTAATTTAAAAATAGATTTTTTGATTCACTTAGCATAAGGTGGACTTTGAGATAGTAAGAAAAAATGATCCTCTTGTGAGAAATATAGAAAAACAAGAGTGAGCCTACTTTTATAATTCGTTAACGATCTCGAGAAAGGTAAGGGAAGGCTCTGGTTTTGTTTTAATTTTGCAGGTATTTTATGAAATACCTTGGCTCGTAAACTCTACTGTGGGATTCTTCATCCATAGTTTCGAATCCGGTAGTAGGGCGCATCTCAACATATCGTATGTTTTTATGTTTCAAAAAATTATATGATAATTTTTTTCTTTTCATATGACAATATTAATTTTATGCATGTTAAACGATCTGCATGCTTCTGCTATATATATATATATATATATATTAAATACCAACACCACCACCTTTCTTGTTGCTGCTGCTACTTCCTATTGTTGACTTTTTACTGTTTAAAGGAAAAAGTTTATAAAAAAGGGAAAGCAATAAAGGCCCCACGCGAGCATTTAAAGCTCGCATGGAGTCAGAACGCTCGCCAGCGAGCGTTCCGTGATTTAATTTTCGAAACGCTCGAGCGTTCGCTCAGCATTCCACTTTTCCTTTCATTCTTGAAGAAACGGTAACAAAGGCCTAACAACCAAATATATATATATATATATATATATATATATATATATATATATATATATATATGGATAGACTAAGGAAAAAGTAGAAGAGAAGGATTAAAATCTTAAAAGCTTTATCCTCTTATTTTAGATCCTGGTGTTGTAAGAGCTTCGAGTTCTGCATCTCAACAAGCTACTGGTGAAAGGTTCATTTTAATTTTAATTGTTATATTTATATTATTTTCTTTGGGCATCTGAAGTTTCATTGGGTTTGCACCTTCATCCGATCGTGCTCGTGGTAGGATGATCGGATCGAGCTGGATCGTTGTACCTTGGGGACAAATCGTCAACAATCGCACGAGAGGGCGAAAACTTATACTTAGGGCAGTGTCTAACATGCCTCGATCAGCTAGATTCCTTTTATATTTAGTTTATATTTTGAATTAAAATTTTTAGATTAATTTTCTAGCATTTTCTAGAAAAGGATTTTTACAAAATCAAAAAAATTTTCTAACAGCTAAGGACAAGTTTTCTATCATTAGAAAGTGCTAGATTTTATTATAAATAATTAAAAAAATTCTTATTTTTGAATATGTGCAGAAGCCTTAGAATTTATTTTTTAAAAAAAATTTGAAACTCAAATTCAAAATTAAATTATTTGAGTTAATTCTTGCTTAGTGATTATATTATTATTGCAAGTAGTTTCTAGATTTAATTCTTTTGAATTTAAATTAAAATCTAGAAATATCTAAAAAATTACTAATTTAAAAAATTCAAATTATAAGGCTAAACCTTTAATTTTTTGGTTGTGCAGAAAGAATTAAGCAACCAACTTACTAAAAATGGGTTCTGATGATCTTAGTACAATCAAATATGAAAAATTTAATGGATCATTTTTTAGGAGGTAGCAAAGCTAAGTGAAATACTGGCTTACCACTTTAGGCCTATTTTCTGCCATAGAATTACCAGATCCCAAATCCAATACTCAACAAGGTTCTTCTAGTATAGTTGATACTTCCTCTTCATCAACATCAAAAACACCCCAAGAAATAGATTTTCATTGTAGATATAGAATTTTAAGTACTCTATCTGATAATCTTTATGATGTCTACCTTCCTACTAAAACTACTAAGGAACTATGGGATGCCCTTGAGGCTGAATATGGGATGGTTGATGCTGGTCTAGATTGATTCACCATCTCAAAATTTTGAAAGTACATAATAGTAGATTCCAAACCTATTAATATTCAAATTCATGAATTTCAAGATTTTCTTAGAAAGTCTGAGTTGACTGGCTATAGTTTTTCTAAAAACTATAAGGTCCAAGCCTTAGCAGATGCCCTTCCACCATCTTGGTCATCCTTTACTCGAAAGCTAAGCCATAAACAAGGTAGCTTGACCCTAACAGAAGTGATTAACTCTATTAGGATTGAAGAAGAACACCGGCTTAAGCTCAATCAAAATTAAAAGACCGATCTTAGACCTAAAATCCATCTGACTAAGTCAAATCCAACTCCAAATCAATTCAAACCCAAGGGAAAGAATTTTACGAAGAAGAAATTTCAATCTAGATCCAACCAATCATACAAACATCCTCAGAACCGATCAAATCAGAACCGACCGAATCAAAAGTCAAAAAATTATAAAGGCACATTCTGTTTTATGTGCGGAAGGACAAATCATGTGGCGAAGGACTTCTATCACCGAAAGACTGAACCATTGAGAAAATCATCTAAACCACAAGTTAACGTGGTTGAGAGTGGTGCTGAGCCTTCTTTCAGGAATCAAGTGGAGGAGGTGTGACACTTGGGAATAATTCTTTAGCACAAGTGCTTGGGAAAGGTCAAGTGGATCTAAAGATGACATCTGGGAAGATCCTGGTCCTTCACGAAGTGCTGTTAGTTCCTAGTGTTAGAAGAAATTTGATTAGTGGATCTCTCCTTATATCTAGAGAATATATAATTGTTCTAGAGTCAAATAAAGTTGTAATTACTCGTAATAATGAGTTTGTTGGTAAAGGCTTTGTTTGTGAAGGTCTTTTCAAATTAAATGTATCCTCTAAGTTATCTAATAAAAGTCCTCTTCTTTTTAATGTTGAATCTTCAAATGTTTGGCATAGTAGACTTGGTCATGTGAATTTTGATCGTATTTATTACATGACAAATCTTAATCTAATTCTTAAAGTTCATATTGATAAAAAGTTCAAATGTGAGATTTGTATTCAAGCCAAAATGCCAAGAAAACCTTTTAAATCAGTAAATAGGAGTTTAATACTTCTTGAATTAGTCCATAGCGACGTATGTGACTCTACCAAGTTTCCTACACGGGGAGGAAGTCGTTACTTTGTAACATTCATAGATGACTTCTCTCGATATTGTCACATATATTTGATAAAATCTTAGGATGAAGTATTAAATAGGTTTAAGATTTATAAGGTAGAAGCTGAAACTCAAACTTAGAATAAGCTTAAGAAATTTAGGTCAGACCGCGGTGGTGAATATACATCAAATGAAATGACTCTATTTTGTCAAGAATATAGGATTATTCATGAAATTACACCACCATACTCTCCTCAGTCTAATAGTGTAGCGGAACGAAAAAAATCGTACATTAATGGATATGGTTAATTCAATGTTAATAAGTTCAGGTGTACCCGAGAACTTGTGGGGGGAAGCTCTTTTAGCTACATGTTATATTTTAAATAGGATACCTTTTAAGCATAGTCCTAAAACACCTTTTGAGCTTTGGAAAGGTAGAACACCCATGCTATATTATCTTAAAGTATGGGGATGCTTAGCAAAGGTAGGAATACCTGAATCCAAGAGAAGAAAAATAGGACCTAAAACCGTAGATGCTATCATTATAGGTTATTCCTTAGATAGTAGTACAAATAGGTTCCTAGTGATAAACTCTGATATAAGTGGCATCTCAAATAATACTCTTATCGAATCAAGAGATGCTACTTATTTTGAAAATGTTTTTCCTTTCAAGAACCAAGTACCAAATTAACTCTCTTCTAATCCTTTCTTAGTTCATGATTCTTTTGAAGCTGGGTCCTCTATTGAGTTAAAGAAAAGGAAAAGATCTAATTCTGAAGGTGGACCTTCTGATCTTAGAAAAAGTTTAAGGATAAGGAAAGAACAAGACCTTGGTGAAGGTTTCTTTACTTTCTTAGTCGAAGGCGAACCTTCTTCTTTTTCAGAGGCGATGTCTTCACCTGATGCTTCTTTTTGAAAGGAAGCTATTCTTTCTAAATTTAATTCAATCTTACAAAATAAAACTTAAATTTTATCTGATTTACCCCTTGGAAGCAAACCTTTAGGGTGTAAGTGGGTATTAAGAAGAAATTTAGACATTATGGTTCAATAGAAAAGTATAAGGCTAGATTAGTAACCAAAGGGTATAACCAAAAGAAAGGGTTAGATTTCTTTATACATATTCTCTTGTAGCTAGAGTAACAACCCTTAGATCACTTCTTGCTATTGCTTCCATTCATAAGTTAATCATTCATCAAATGGATGTGAAGACTGCATTCCTAAATGGAGATCTTGAGGAGGAGATCTATATGGAACAACACAAGAAGACAAGGTTTGTAAACTTATCAAGTCCCTTTATGGTCTTAAACAGGCTCCTAAACAATGGCAAGAGAAATTTGATCAAATTATTCTATCTTTTGGATTTCAAATCAATAATCATGATAAGTGTGTGTATTCTAAAATCATCGAAAATGATTGTGTAATCCTTTGCTTATATGTAGATGATATTTTAATTTTTGGAACATCTCTTGAAATTATTTCAAGTGTTAAATCTTTTCTCTCTTCTAAATTTGATAAAAAAGATTTAGGTGAAGCGGATGTAATCCTAGGGATGAAGTTTATCAAGTCCCATGAAGGGATAGCTCAATCTCTTTCTCATTCTATAAAAAAAATGATCAAGAAGTTTGGTTATTTCAATCTTAAATCAATATCTACTCCTTTTGATCCTAGCTTTCACCTAAAGAAAATTTTAGGTGACCCAATTAATCAATTAAAGTATTCTCAAATTATAGGATCTCTCTTGTATGTAGCAAACAGGATAAGACCTGATATTGCCTATGCTATAGGAAGGCTTAGTAGATATAATCAAAATCCTGATCAATCTCATTGGGTAGCCTTAGAAAGAGTGTTCTGATATTTAAAGGGAACACTTAATCTCCCTTTGATGTTCACTGAATACCCTGAGGTGGTTGAGGGTTAAAGTGATGCTAATTGGGTCACTGATTCTTATGATTTAAAATCAACCACTGGATATCTCTTTCTTCTTAACGGTGCTGCTATTGCTTGGGGATCCACTAGGCAAACTATTATTTCTAGAAGCACCATGGAGGCCGAGTTGATAGCTCTGGATATCACCTATAATAAGGCAAAGTGGATAAAAAATCTAATATCAGAGCTACCTTTGGTACCTAAGCCAGTTCTAGCTATATCAATCCATTGTGATAATAAGGCCGCAATTGAACTGACAAATCAAAAGAGTACCAATAAAAAGATGAATCACCATATACGGATTCGTCATAAGTCTATAAGACAACATAAGAAAAATGATGTTATCTCTTTAGAATTTGTCAAATCTGAGAAGAATTTGGCAGATCAATTATGAAGGGATTATCTAGGAGTGGAGTCCTAGATTTATCAAGGGGAATGGGGCTTAAGCCCATTATTTGGTCACCAACAGTAAATACCCAACCTCTGTGGTTGGAGATCCCATGAATGAAGTTCAATGTGGTAGAAACAAAGATTGAGTGATCGTGTTAGAGCACAAATTTTGAAAAAAATTAAATTTCAACCCATCCCTATGATGAGTGCTCTTATAAAGTGACAACTTAAATTTATGTAAGGTTGAGTGATTCTCTTAATGGATCCGAGGTAGGTTATCTGCAGGGTATTAGTCATAAATACCCTTGGAGGATTCACCTATATGAGAATTATCATATTAGGCCGTGACTAAAGGTTTGGGCTAACCTTAAGAAATTCTCATGAAAAATCAAGGTACTAAGCGCAAAGCCTTTAATATGCACTGATCGCTTAAACCCAATTGATTCATGCTGTATGTGTGATTAGTAGAAGTCTGAGTCAAGGACCTAGTTCAAGGTCTAATCCACTATGGTTCCTTTAGATGTATACAATCAACACTAAGTGAGGTTCAAGTCCATAGAACACCTCACCTATTGCGCAGTATAAGATGCCCTAAAATTTTTAGTATATTAATTTTATTATTAATTTAATTTTTTTATTTTAAAAAAACTTTTGTGGGGGATTGTTGACTTTTTGCTATTTAAAGGAAACTGTTTATTAAAAAAAAGGGGAAAGCAATAAAGGCCCCACGCGAGCATTTAAAGCTCGCTTAGAGTTAGAACGCTCTCTGGTGAGCGTTCCGTGATTTAATTTCCGAAAACGCTAGAGCATTTTGCTTTTCCTTCCATTTCAAGAGGAACGGTAACAAAGGCCTAATGGCCAATATATATATATATATATATATATATACTAAGTGAAAAAAGTAGAAGAGAAGGATTAAAATCCTAAAAGCTTTATCCTCTTATTTTAGATCCTGGTGTTGTAAGAGCTTGGAGTTCTGCATCTCAACAAGCTATTGGTGAAAGGTTCATTTTAATTTTAATTGTTATATTTATATTATTTTCTTTGGGCATCTGAAGTTTCATTGGGTTTGCACCTCCATCCGATTGTGCTCGTGGTAGGAGGATCGGATCGAGCTGGGTCGTTGTACCTTGGGGACAAATCGCCAACAACCCGCACGAGGGGGTGAAACTTATACTTAGGGCAGTGTCTAACATGCCTTGACCAGCTAGATTCCTTTTATATTTAGTTTATATTTTGAATTAAAATTTTTAGATTAATTTTCTAGCATTTTCTAGAAAAGGATTTTTGCAAAATCAAAAATAATTTTCTAACAGCTAAGGACAAGTTTTCCTATCATTAAAAAGTGCTAGATTTTATTATAAGTAATTAAAAAAATTCTTATTTTGAATCTGTGCAGAAGCCTTAGAGTTTATTTTTAAAAAAAATTAAAACTCAAATTCAAAATTAAATTATTTGAGTTAATTCTTGCTTAGTGATTATATTATTATTGCAAGTAGTTTCTAGATTTAATTCTTTTGAATTTAAATTTAAAATCTAGAAATATCAAAAAATTACTAATTTAAAAATTCAAATTATAAGGCTAAACCTTTAATTTTTTGGTTGTGCAGAAAGAATTAAGCAACCAACTTACTAAAAATGGGTTCTAATGATCTTAGTACAATCAAACCTGAAAAATTTAATGGATCATTTTTTAGGAGGTGGCAAAGCCAAGTGAAATACTGGCTTACCACTTTAGGCCTATTTTCTGCCATAGAATTACCAGATCCCAAATCCAATACTCAATAAGGTTCTTCTAGTATAGTTGATACTTCCTCTTCATCAACATCAAAAACACCCCAAGAAATAGATTTTCATTGTAGACATAGAATTTTAAGTGCTCTATCTGATAATCTTTATGATGTCTACCTTCCTACTAAAACTGCTAAGGAACTATGGGATGCCCTTGAGGCTGAATATGGGATGGTTGATGCTGGTCTAGATCGATTCACCATCTCAAAATTTCGAAAGTACATAATGGTAGATTCCAAACCTATTAATATTCAAATTCATGAATTTCAAATTTTCTTAGAAAGTCTGAGTTGACTGGCTATAGTTTTTCTAAAAACTATTATGTCCAAGCCTTAGCAGATGCCCTTCCACCATCTTGGTCATCCTTTACTCGAAAGCTAAGCCATAAACAAGGTAGCTTGACCCTAACAAAAGTGATTAACTCTATTAGGATTGAAGAAGAACACCTGCTTAAGCTCAATCAAAATCAAAAGACCGATCTTAGACCTAAAATTTATCTGACTGAGTCAAATCCAACTCCAAATCAATTCAAACCCAAGGGAAAGAATTTTACGAAGAAGAAATTTCAATCTAGATCCAACCAATCATACAAACATCCTCAGAATCGATCAAATCAGAACCGACCGAATCAAAAGTTAAAAAATTATAAAGGCACATTCTGTTTTGTGTGCGGAAGGACAAATCATGTGGCGAAGGACTTCTATCACTGAAAGACTGAACCATTGAGAAAATTATCTAAACCACAAGTTAATGTGGTTGAGAGTGATGCTGAGCCTTCTTTCAGGAATCAAGTGGAGGAGGTGTGACACTTGGGAATAATTCTTTAGCACAAGTGCTTGGGAAAGGTCAAGTGGATCTAAAGATGACATCTGGGAAGATCCTGGTCCTTCACGAAGTACTGTTAGTTCCTAGTGTTAGAAGAAATTTGATTAGTGGATCTCTCCTTATATCTAGAGAATATATAATTGTTCTAGAGTCAAATAAAGTTGTAATTACTCGTAATAATGAGTTTGTTGGTAAAGGCTTTGTTTGTGAAGGTCTTTTCAAATTAAATGTATCCTCTAAGTTATCTAATAAAAGTCCTCTTCTTTTTAATGTTGAATCTTCAAATGTTTGGCATAATAGACTTGGTCATGTGAATTTTGATCGTTTTTATTACATGACAAATCTTAATCTAATTTCTAAAGTTCATATTGATAAAAAGTTCAAATGTGAGATTTGTATTCAAGCCAAAATGCCAAGAAAACCTTTTAAATCAGTAAATAGGAGTTGAATACTTCTTGAATTAGTCCATAGAGACGTATGTGACTCTACCAAGTTTTCTACACGGGAAGGAAGTCGTTACTTTGTAACATTCATAGATGACTTCTCTCGATATTGTCACATATATTTGATAAAATCTAAGGATGAAGTATTAAATAGGTTTAAGATTTATAAGGTAGAAGCTGAAACTCAAACTGAGAAGAAGCTTAAGAAATTTAGGTCAGACCGCGGTGGTGAATATACATCAAATGAAATGACTCTATTTTGTCAAGAATATAGGATTAATAAGTTCAGGTGTACCCGAGAACTTATGGGGGGAAGCTCTTTTAGCTGTCTGTTATATTTTAAATAGGATACCTTTTAAGCATAGTCCTAAAACACCTTTTGAGCTTTGGAAAGGTAGAACACCCATGCTATATTATCTTAAAGTATGGGGATGCTTAGTAAAGGTAGGAATATCTGAATCCAAGAAAAGAAAAATAGGACCTAAAACCGTAGATGCTATCTTTATAGGTTATTCCTTAGATAGCAGTACAAATAGGTTCCTAGTGATAAACTCTGATATAAGTGGCATCTCAAATAATACGCTTATCAAATCAAGAGATTCTACTTATTTTGAAAATGTTTTTCCTTTCAAGAACTAAGTACCAAATCAACTCTCTTCTAATCTTTTCTTAGTTCATGATTCTTTTGAAGCTGGGTCCTCTAATGAGTCAAAGAAAAGGAAAAAATCTAATTCTGAAGGTGGACCTTCTGAACTTAGAAAAAGTTCAAGGATAAGAAAAGAAAAAGACCTTGGTGAAGGTTTCTTTACTTTCTTAGTCGAAGGTGAACCTTCTTTTTTTTCAGAGGCGATGTCTTCACCTGATGCTTCTTTTTGGAAGGAAGCTATTCTTTCTGAATTTAATTCAATCTTACAAAATGAAACTAGAATTTTTTTTGATTTACCCCTTGGAAGCAAACCTTTAGGGTGTAAGTGGGTATTTAAGAAGAAATTTAGACCTGATGGTTCAATAGAAAAGTATAAGGCTAGATTAGTAACCAAAGGGTATAACCAAAAGAAAGGGTTAGATTTCTTTGATACATATTCTCCTGTAGCTAGAATAATAACCCTTAGATCACTTCTTGCTATTGCTTCCATTCATAAGTTAATCATTCATCAAATGGATGTGAAGACTGTATTCCTAAATGGAGATCTTGAGGAGGAGATCTATATGGAACAGCCTGAAGGTTTTATTATAAAGGGACAAGAAGACAAGGTTTGTAAACTTATCAAGTCCCTTTATGGTCTTAAACAGGCTCCTAAACAATGGCATGAGAAATTTGATCAAATTATTCTATCTTTTGGATTTCAAATCAATAATCATGATAAGTGTGTGTATTCTAAAATCATCGACAATGATTGTGTAATCCTTTGCTTATATGTAGATGATATTTTAATTTTTGGAACATCTCTTGAAATTATTTCAAGTGTTAAATCTTTTCTCTCTTCTAAGTTTGATATGAAAGATTTAGGTGAGTGGATGTAATCCTAGGGATGAAGTTTATCAAGTCCCATGAAGGGATAGCTCGATCTCTTTCTCATTCTATAGAAAAAATGATCAAGAAGTTTGATTATTTCAATCTTAAATCAATATCTACTCCTTTTGATCCTAGCTTTCACCTAAAGAAAATTTTAGGTGACCCAATTAATCAATTAAAGTATTCTCAAATTATAGGATCTCTCTTGTATGTAGCAAACAGGACAAGACCTGATATTGCCTATGCTATAGGATGGCTTAGTAGATATAATCAAAATCCTGATCAATCTCATTGGGTAGCCTTAGAAAGAGTGTTCCGATATTTAAAGGGAACACTTAATCTCTCTTTGATGTTCACTGAATACCCTGAGGTGGTTGAGGGTTACAGTGATGCTAATTGGGTCACTGATTCTTATGATTTAAAATCAACCATTGGATATCTCTTTCTTCTTAACGGTGCTGCTATTGCTTGGGGATCCACTAGGCAAACTATTATTTCTAGAAGCACCATGGAGGTCGAGTTGATAGCTCTGGATATCACCTATAATGAGGCAGAGTGGATAAAAAATCTAATATCAGAGCTACCTTTGGTACCTAAGCTAGTTCCAGCTATATCAATCCATTGTGATAATAAGGTCGCAATTGAACTGACAAATCAAAAGAGTACCAATAAAAAGATGAATCGCCCTATACGGATTCGTCATAAGTCTATAAGACAACATAAGAAAAATGATGTTATCTCTTTGGAATTTGTCAAATCTGAGAAGAATTTGGCAGATCAATTAACCAAGGGATTATCTAGGAGTGGAGTCCTAGATTCATCGAGGGGGATGGGGCTTAAGCCCATTATTTGGTCACCAACAGTAGATACCCAACCTCTGTGATTGGAGATCCCATGAATGAGGTTCAATGTGGTAGAAACGAAGATGATTGAGTGATCGTGTTAGAGCACAAATTTTGAAAAAAAAATTTCAACACATCCCTATGATGAGTGCTCTTATAAAGTGACAAAGTAAATGGATCCGAGGTAGGTTATCTGCAGGGTATTAGTCACAAATACCCTTGGAGGATTCACCTATATGAGAATTGTCATATTAGGTCGTGACTAAAGGTTTGGGCTAACCTTAAGAAATTCTCATGAAAAATCAAGGTACTAAGCGCAAAGCCTTTAATATGCACTGATCGCTTAAACCCAATTGATTCATGCTGTGTGTGATTAGTAGAAGTCTGAGTCAAGGACTTAGTTCAAGGTCTAATCCATTCATTCATATGTATACAATCAACACTAAGTGAGGTTTAAGTCCACAGGACACCTCACCTATTGCGCAGTATATGATGCCCTAAAATTTTTAGTATATTAATTTTTATTAATTAATTTATTTTATTTTATTTTAAAAACTTTTGTGGGGGATCGTTGACTTTTTGCTGTTTAAAAGAAAAAGTTTATTAAAAAAAAGGGGAAAGCAATAAAGGCCCCACGCGAGCATTTAAAGCTCGCTTGGAGTTAGAACGCTCGCTGGCGAGCGTTCGTGGAATGCTCGCCAACGAGCATTCGGTGATTTAATTTATGAAAACGCTCGAGCATTCCGCTTTTCCTTCCGTTCCGGGAGGAACGGTAACAGAGGCCTAATGGCCAAAAATATTATATATATATAGACTAAGGGAAAAAAGTAGAAGAGAAGGATTAAAATCCTAAAAGCTTTATCCTCTTATTTTAGATCCTGGTGTTGTAAGAGCTTGGAGTTCTGCATCTCAACAAGCTACTGGTGAAAGGTTCATTTTAATTTTAATTGTTATATTTATATTATTTTCTGTGGGCATCTGAAGTTTCATTGGGTTTTCACCTTCACCCGATCGTGCTCGTGGTAGGAGGATTGGATCGAGCCGGGTCGTTGTACCTTAAGGATAAATCGCCAACAACCCGCACGAGGGGGTGAAAACTTGTCCTTAGGGCAGTGTCTAACACGCCTCAACCAACTAGATTCCTTTTATATTTAGTTTATATTTTGAATTAAAATTTTTAGATTAATTTTCTAGTATTTTCTAGAAAAGGATTTTTGCAAAATCAAAAACAATTTTCTAACACCTATAGGCATACTAGTTATGCTAATGGTCTTGGGTTTTATGCCATCGGACATGCGGAATATTGCCTCCTCTTACTTGTAAAGGGTTGAAAAATTTTCAGTTCACATGAGGCAGAGCTTCTAGTTTTCCTTCTTTTCTTGTTGGTGCTTACGAATTATTCTCGGCAGTCTCTTCCTAGATTTGTAATTAAACCTTTTAGTTACAAATGGTTGTTGTCAGTCTTAAGAAATGAAGAGTGTGATCAGTTTGTTGCATTTCAGTGCTTGATTTTAATTCATTTATTCATTTATTTTTCTCACGTGCTACCAATTTCATATAAGGTTAACAAAGAGACTTGATGAACGATTGGAACCAGTCTACCAGCTGTAAGGTAAAACTAGAGAGAAGTGTAGGTAATTTAAACGGTGGAGATGAACTGAGTGAGCTGTAAAAAAAAAAAAAAATTGGTGCATGTAGATCGAGATCATGTCCCTGATAGGATGGAGCTTTTGAAGACGTACAACTTGTTTAAGATGAGAAACTGTACATTCTTTTCCTTGGTGCCATATCTGCTATACATAATCTGAAGTACAGACTGGTTGATATGAAAACTTATTTTCTCAGATAAAATAACAAATTGAAAATATAAAGCTCTGGTTGGCGCCAATATTTCATGCAAATTTCTCCTTATTGCCTTGAACTGAGCTTTTTTGTTTCATGATGTGGTTACTGTCAGCATCTCAACCTCTTCATTTCTCATACACCTTCCCAATTCTGTTTCTTGGATGAATCTAGTCTGTGATAGGGACTGGTGGTCTGGTGACTTCATCGCCTGAATGGTAGAGGCGTTGCTTGTTAGCTCTTGTTGTTGTTTTTTTTATTTCTTCATTCTTTAATGTGTTTTTCTATATGCACGTATAGTTTCAATCTAAGGTAGAACCAACCATTTCGAGTTAAAAATTGTATTCCAGTCCAGATATATTTGTTGGCTTATTGATAACACTGTTATAAGAACTCATCTTGCTCCATTAATTATGATACATGGCAGCTCCTATTAATTTTAAATTTTCAAATATTACTGGCATGTAGGGTGTGCAGCATTTGTTTTTCATACAACTTATGTAAGGAGGTTATCATATAAAATTTCAAGTTCCATTTTATTATTTCATTTTATTATCACGAGGAAAAAGAACAAACACAAGCAGCCAGCTGAATTCTTATTGTTTGATTGAATGAATCCAAATGCGATTTATGGGTTTGCATGAAGAATGAATGAGATTCAAGATCGGTATCATCATATGGTCCCTTCAGAATCAACAAAATTAAACTATTATGAAAGAGCTTGCTGAAAGCACAACCTCAACACCCTGAGTAAAGAAAATTACAGATCTTCCTTTGTCCAAGAAATTATATTATGCTTCACTTACATTCCAATGCAGATGCTTAAATTCTTGAGAGCATGACTGTTGGCTTTCCTTTTAAGAGGTCCACAAAACCAGTATTGTCCTCATATAATACCCATCAGGGATCCACTAACCACCTGTTCCTCAGTTGCTCAGCAACTAGAGAGCTATGGCAGAAAATTCTGCAGGGTTTGAACATTAATGAAATCCCCAACTCAGTCATCTCTTTCGACAACTTAAGAGTAAAAGGAACATTTCCAAGGTCTTTGAGGGCAGCCCAGGATCATTTAGTTATTGCTTGTTGTTGAGCCATCTGAAAAGAAATCACTCGATTTTCTTGCTGAAACATCAACTTCTGCTCTATTGAATCATCGTATCCAACCTTTCGAACTCTCAAATGTTGGAAATCTTCAGAAGGGTCTAAGACCCTAGAATTGTAATGCAACTGCTTTGATTCATTGAATATATTTTAGGCGGGTACTTCCCTTCCATTCACTCAGAGAGAGAGAGAGAGAGAGAGAGATTGCAAGGAACAGTTCCAGCCTATATATCAAAACACCATTAGAGGGGAAACCTCATCAAGGGAATACCATTTATGATATCAGGACAGGAAGGGAAGGGGAAAAATTACTGCATGATCATCAGAATTTCATTAAAAGCAGAACTAGTAATAGTAGAGAAACAAAGCAACAAATCTACAATCCATTTTGGATCCCTTCAGTTTCAATGATCCAAGATAAATATAACTAAGGAATGATAATAAGAAGCAAAAACAATGAGAAATGTATCACCCCGTAATCAAACAAAATCTGTCAAAGCTGAACACGATCCATTCTCCCAGAGAAATCTCCTAAATGGATTAACAACACATTTTAATGATATTATGATTGCTAAGACAATTTTTGGACAACATGATTAATATGATTGAGACCACATAGGGTTGTTTTGAGCTGAAACATAACACGGAAGTTAGAATACAATTTCAGACTAGATTATTAAGACAACCCACGGACAACTCACATCTTTAACTTGTCAAATAAAACCCTCAAGGAAATGTATATATGCTACTCTTGACCCAGGATCAAAAGTTAAATTTAAACCAAATGCTGTCCAGGGAATCAGAAACATGGCAGGTGCCGCTGCAAGATCGCTACAAGCTCTCTCTTCTGGCTCCTTTCATCCACCGCCCCATTGCTGAGCCTTCTTGTTGCTACCACTAGCTCCCCCCTCAGCCTCTGAGGTAGCAATTGTCCACTTGATGCCAAGGCCTCCCTGTACAGTGGCAGGTACGCTATGGCAATCAGGAGTGGTGAAGGCAGCTCTCTCAGCAAAATTGCCGACCTGCCTCTCTTGAGAATCCTCATCAAGTTCACATAATGTTCCTCCCCAGCTCTCATCCCCTTGATGAATGCTGCCACCGACCAATGTTCAAGTAAAAAGGCCCTCATCTCAGGCGTGATGGTCCCCTCATTTGATGTTGCAATCATGTTGGCAAAAGCATATGTCGCATTAGGGTCACTGAGAAAATCAGAGTCACTGAGAAAATCAGAACTAAGAAGAAAGTTAACGCCTTTCAGGGATTCAGGTCTCTCCTCCCCCACGGCCTTCAGGATCTCAAAGCCGAAAAGGTTGAGTGTTTGTTGGGGAATATGTTTGAGGAGATGGGCAATGATGGCAACTTGGCTGCTGGATGTGGCACCAGTGAGGGCATGACAGAGCTCCATATCAGAACATCCTCGGTTGACAAACCACTGGACAACTGCCATTGCAGCAGTCATCAGGGGCCCAAAGAAATATGTTGCATGCCCCTCCATAACAAGACATTCCATGGTGTCGATGTTAGAGTATTTGGAGGCAAGAGAGAGGGCAAGATTGACATTCATATGCAGACCTTTAGCTTGAGCCATCTGTAATGGCAGTAAACTCAAAAGTAAGATGTTGAAATTATTTTTTAAAAAAATAAAAAAGTTATTTTCTGAATGTCATTGCTATTGTTTGCAGTCACTCATGTCTAGTGATTTTGCATTTTTTTCATCTCATTAAGAGAACCAATAATACCCTTAAATTGCTGTCTATGTGTGCTTGTGTGTTCATGTGTATGCTAGAGCTGCAAAACCTATGGTAACTTTTCAAAAGGAAGATTACACTGTTTATTATGATCTACAACATCTAAACTCCCCAAAAGCAAACATCAGAAATTTTGAAGGTCCTTATCAGTCAAGGTGGACACAAAATGGACAATTTTAATGGTATATGCTACTATATATTGATTTGATTATAATTTAAAACTCTAAACCAATCCAATTTTGAAGTTGTGTTTCAAGATGTGTAGATCATGATCAATGACTTGAATTATTAAACTATAACAATTTTGATGTAGCCTAGACAGCTAATTAAATTATAACTGCCCATTTTGTGTCCATCTGATATGTGGGCAAGAAATTTTCAAAACACTCAATATATGTATGAATGTAGAGAGGGAGAAAGAACTGATCCATTAAGGTGAGACAGGGCAACTACCCCACGAAAAGAGGATTCTAGCAAGCATGAACCATGCTGCTCCTTTTATGAAGAACGTTGTCATAAGTAGAGATGCTTGCCCACTATAATAAGGGGAAAGGTTTGCAGTCCCAGTACTAATCCAACATCAGTAACATGTTGGTACAGCGCCGATATATCCGATATGGAGGATCAGTTTGACACACCAATACTTAATTCACCCGTTGTACCGATTGTCGATTTGGTATCTGCGGTGTATGGGATGATATATAGTGTGCTACAAACCTTGTTAAGGAGTTTGTTATTTGGAGAGAGTTTTTTGTGGGTTTTCTACAAAAATAACTATTGTTAGATGTTCAGAATAAGACCCCCCTGCAAGTATTGTTTGATGGGTCAGAATGATATTGCTTTTTTATTTTCATAGAACACAGTAGTACAGAGGTCTAATGTTTAAAGAGCAAAATGGAATTATTACATATAACATGCATCAATGAAAGTTTAAATATGCTATATTTAGCTAGTGAAAAGCTCTGTTGTTTGATAAGACTTATTAACCAGCTACTGCTAAGAGAAACAAGAGGCTAGCACAAAAGGATGAGCAGATCTTTTGCTAAATGGTTGAGTAAAGTATTAGGGCTGTTAGGGTAGATCTTTCGATACTATTCTACCAGTTGTGTCTCAATATAGGTACTGAAATCAGTACTTCCTTGATAGAGCTAGTGTCCTGAAATGCAACAAAGTATACATGAATAAAGAATCTAAACCATCTATATTGATCTAGGCATATTAAAGTATATGTAAACTAAATTTCAACCATTTAACATGTCCTGAACCTGTAAAGCAAATAATAACATTATATTGCATTTTCAATCTATCCATTTTGTGACAACATGATGCACAAGCAAGGTATTTCTAGAATAAATGCTTATTGGTTCGTACTTAATTTAGAATAAGTACATCACATTCAATGGCTTGAATTTCATTTAAGAACCCCGATCTTCAAATTTCACCTAACTGAATCTGAGGCTAAATTTGGTTCTAGGAGGTCATAAAGTTAAGGCTAGCTTAAATCCATGAACAATTATATATATATATATATATATAAGAAAGGACATTTTCACGGATTATGAGATTAGGAAGTAAGCATAGAGAAGGAGGGGTCAGGTATGTAAACCTAGTAAATAGAAAGACATGGGGTGGGCCTCATGTTTTTGCAATGTTTCTTTGTTTTTTTTACTTCTCTTAATAGTAATGATCAACATTTTAGTTCTTCAAAATCAAAATTAAAAAAAAAAATCTTCTAGATGTTAATAAATAAAATTTTGCAATCATGCATATCAATGGACTCTAATCAAATAATGCTAACATTGAGACCTCTTGACCCTTTAGTTTTATTTTGAGTCAAAAAAGGTTTCTGGAAAATGAAGGGAGATGTACCTTTGGGGAGGATCCTAATCAATCTATTAGAAAACCTAATATCATGACTTGACAAAGATAGGAACATCGGAAACATTAAAAAATCTAATTTAGCCCCAATAAGACCTAAATCAACTTGTCCTTAGTCTAAGCCTGAAAACTCTCATAATATCTAGCCAGCTAGGGTCCCAATTGAACTATACCATTTCTACCTTATTTGAGTTTTACAGCACTGGTTAACCCTCTTCTATCCATCAGGACTGCCTATCATTGGCCATTTTTAACATAGCAACAACCTTATGCAAACTAGTTGCAAAAATTCTGAGATACCCTATTAATATACATAAATCTAGCCCTACAACCCTACCATAATATGAACTTTTTCAGTCTACCTTGTTTCATTTATGGAGTTTAGTTGATCCATTAGCCCATCTAAGTTCTCTTTCTCAATACAATAACATGATCATGCATCAAAAAGTTGGTTTTCACAATCATGGACCTATCATCTCATCCAGTAACACCTTTCACATCATTTGACATTCTGTGGTCAAACCTCAAATAATTTGATGCCATCCTAACAACCTTGTCTTCTCTCAAAAATAAAATCTCATACATGCATTGTCAACAACATGAGTTTTGTTTTTGCCTCCCAAACCATTTAATGTTCCCCTCACAAACCCCATATCTTCATATGTGTGTGCTTGCATAGATACATGCATTCTGCAATACAGTACAATCCTCCCTAACACCCTCACAAACCAGAAATGAGATCTGTAGTCACTGTAAAGTCCTTGCACTTAGGAAAATTCTAGAAATTGATCTCAACCTATTTATCCCCAAATCGAGGCCAACACCACACCATGTCCCCCTCCCCTGCAGAAAAAGGCCCTATCAATTTTCTATACATCCATAATTACAATTCCCTTCTTCTCCATACTTTACCAATTCACCCAGTCTTGTCAGATTTTAAAACTATTAGTCCTTCTTTTAGAGAGAAAAATCAATTGATAAAGGGAGCTATATTCAAGCTTGAAATGGGGAGAAGGTTTCATAAGCCTTTGGATAAAAATTTCCTCCCAAGCTAAGGAAGTCTCTCTATAAACATCGGCAAGGTTTTGTGCCATCACCGACCAGTATTAATTTCTTATATTTACTTTCTTTTATAAAGTGTTTGCTAGTTGGTTAATCATTTACTTGTTTAGCCATCTGATGATAAGTAAAGCTTCAAAAAGCTAAAGGATCTCCTTGAGTCCTTTGCTATGAGGTTCAGTCCAGTTAAAGAGAACAATCATTTCATTATTCTATGGGTAACTCCAATTTGCATTCTTTTCATTTTCCATTTTAAGTTGTACTGTTCATAATGCAGACCAAAAAAGGTCTATGAAAATAAACTGAATGCAATGGCAATTAGCATATTATGATGCACGTGCAATAAGTTTAAAAAGGATGGGTGAGGCATAGAAACATTAGAAGAATTTTAGGAGCAGCAAAGATTAAGAAAATTTTGATCAAGAATCATTCGAGACAGTACAGCATGAACAACTATATTTTGAGGCAGGGTTTTAGGTTTTGATAGAATGTCCCGTGGGATGTCGGGACATGTTGCTTTCCAAAGTATTAGGATGTAACCATTCTATCATCATCTCAGTATTCCAATCCGTCTATCTTGAAACACCCTTTGTCTTAAGTGTTGGGACGAAATGAGATGGCAATGCATCCCATTTCAGGAAAAAACCACGACTTTCCCATCCCATATGATTTAAAACTTTGTTTAGAGGACGGAGGCTTTAGTTTAGAGGGGTACACAAGAGAGGGGTGAAGATTTAAATTAAATGGATGGAAGTTATGAAGCAGAATGTGACAAGACTTGAAATAAAGTCAAAGAAAGCCTTGAATAGGAAAGCTTCATGATCGAATCTTCATAAACCTAGACCAAAATAGTAGGGAAAAACTTTGAATGGTTAACAATGGAACCAAATGCTTATTCAATAGGACTGACCTCCTTGGATAAATAGATGGATAGTTGTTATTCATATTTTGCAGTTCATGTTTGTGATGCTACATAGTTTTTTTCTAGTTATAGATCATTGCATCTTTGATGGTTCCATCATGAGCTTTCTCACTCTTCACTCAAATCTCTTTGTTATTTTCTTTTATCTGTGCCCTGCAATTTCAATTTCGAATGCCTACAATGTAAGCTTTCACCATCAAGGATAGGTTGTCAAATTGACAGTAGAGACTCAACATATGCTGGGGTGAGTTGTGGATGGTTTCCCTTCATTTTCATACCTAAAGGTCTCTATAGCTTAGTTGAAATTGTTGCACTTGTTTGCTTCATTTTATCAATGCCTGTTTTCTTTTAAAAAATAGGTGGTGACTTTCTTCCACCCCCAAATTTTGCTTAAAATCAGAGATGATGTGAATTGCTAAATATAAGTGCTAGGCACCACCGAAGATAAATTACCATATAAGACAATCACTCACCACTTTTTCCCATGTCGTACCATCGACTAGGATAATTCTTTATAGAATAGGTAACATCAAAAACTTGTGCTCGTCTAAAGAGTCATGTCCATTGCATAGAAGCAAGCTATGGTTTCAATATTATTTAAAATCTGACAAGAAATTTCCATAATTATCTGCACTGCTATTACCTTATAACAAAAAGTAAAGGATAATTAGAGCTTGCCATAGGATATCATTACCTGCAATAAAATGCTTACAAGTCCTGTGCTCCCATATCGTGCAGCTTTCATAAAGCATTGGTGGACAATTTCTGTCCCCCCCTCGACCAAGAAACCCAAAAACTCTAGTATTGCATTTCTTACCACTCCGGATGACCAGCCATGCTTAAATGTGTTAGAGAGGAGAGCAAGTGAAAAGCAGGCTGTATCAAAGGCCGTACTTAAGTCCTGCCCCATAAGCTTTTCTCTAGCAATATTCAAAAAGGTATTGAAAGCTGACAAATGAAGTTGGGTTTCAAAGATTGAATTACGGATACCCTTATCGCCATCTCCTTTAGCATGGCGGTGGGACTCAATCAGATTAATAGCCCATGAAATGAACTTTTGGATATCAGCGCTTAACTTGGCCTTCATATGCGGAGAGCCTTCACATGCTTGGAGGTGTTTATTAACCCTGTAGGAAATTAACAAAGAAAACAAATTGATTATCCATGAACATTAACCTCCATAGCTGTTATTTTATAAATATCCCATCATAGAAAATTGAGAACAACACTTCAAATTTGGTAGCAAAAATCAAAGTTTCATTTCCACCAAGGAATTTGAATGAGATCTCCACAAAATTAAATACATCCTAAATAACCCTTGACAACAAATTTTATGGCATGCATGTACAGGAATCCAAATGATGAGACTTCACAATCACTGGACATCAAATATTGAAATAGTTATCAAAATAGTAAGATTTTACCTCTCCATCATGCCAGTTTTTGTATCCGAAAAGCTCACCGTGCAATTTAGAGTAGCCAAAACACACGAGGCAAGGAAGGATGTCCGACAAGTCACCTTTGTGAGATCATGCGCTCCATTTGAGACAATTTTTTCTATCAATTGAATACATCTATCTAAATCTTGGCGAGTGCACAAAAACCAAATGCTATCTACCACCATACAAAGCCCATTAAGGTATTGTAGATCGGTTGACAAAATCAAGCTCTCAGCATGCTCCCAATCATGAAAGTCTAATGCCCTTTGAAACCTCCAGTATAACCCCACCATCTTCCTATGCTTCCTTCTCTTAAGTTCCTCATCCTTCCAAGAATCCTCAAATTCCTCTACCATGGATGATTTCCTTGACAAAAGGCTCTTCCGTTTACGGGTGCAATCCATAGAACATCGACTACCTTTGCTCAAGAATGCTTCTCCTCAAGAAAAATATATAGCTTTCTTCTCCTTTCTTTAGCATAAGAGATCAATTTGTCATCTAGACATCGTATCTCTATTTATATTACTTTTCGTCTTTGAGAACTTAGAACCATTTGATGGTTTTCCTTCACAGTTCATCAACATCCGTCAAACATCCATTCTCTAACCCTACAAACCACTACGTTCCATTAAATTTCAATCCATTTGACGAAAGCAATATTTTGATCCTTTCCATATTAGGAAGCATGATATTAATGCTATTAAACAAATAGATAAAAGAAAATCTCTTGAATATTTTGAATTAAATGAAAGTAAATGTCAACCAAACAATCCTAGAAAATTCTAGGGGAAATTAATGCCACACCGGCTTAATTATCATTTTATATTCATAATCTTTTAAGCAGCATTTTTTATTCCCATCCTTTTGTTACAATTGCCATTTACTTTTAATTCTTAGCTCATTTAAATGAGTATGGGACAAATCCTGCAAACAAAAAGTTGATATTGCAAGAGTTATTTTCTATGGTTCCATAATAAATTATGTTTTTTACTTTTGTTTCAATTGCCATTTACTTTAATTCTTAGCCCATTTGAATGAGAATGGGACAAATCATGTGTACAAAAAAGTTGATATTGCAAGAGTTATTTTCTATGCTTCCAGAGAAATAAATTACGTTTTTAATTTACTTTTGTTTCAATTGCCTTTTACTTTTAATTCTTAGCCCATTTAAATGAGAATGGGACAAATCATGCGTACAAAAAAGTTGATATTGTAAGAGTTATTTTCTATGCTTCCAGAACCCTTGGTTCCTTCCGTCACATGGAAATGCCATCAACGTTGCAAAGAATCTGGACCTAGCAGAAATTGGACTTAAAAAACTAGGAGAGTTCCAATGTAAAAGAACTCCGACAGTCTCATTACTATGGAATCTTGCATACTCCCTTCTCTTCCTTCAATATTCGTCATCCTCTCACCATAGGATCAATCTATTAAGCTCACCATCGAAATCGTATCTTTTTTTCCAATTATTGAATAGGCTTTTCCCTCCAAGGAGCTATTAGTTGATGATGCAATAGAAAATTTTCTTTCTTATTTTCTATTAATAAGATTTGGGCCGTGGATTCCCTAACTATTTCTTAATATTAATAAGATATAGACACATGCAATGCATGCAATTATTTTTTAAAAAAATAATGGATGCTCTTGATTGCATATATCTCTTTACTATTAGGATTAGAAAGGACTTAATCTTTACAAAAATATCCATCACAAGTAAAAAGATAAGGATGAGAATTTTCTTCTTATTTTTCTGACCATGCATATCTTTTAATCTGAGAAGAACTAGGTAAATCAGCTGAAAACAAAGCTGATGTAAAAATTAAGATTTATCTCCGGTAAGACTTCAGCTTTTTCATGACTATTTACTTCATGTCTAATTTGGAAACTCTGTAACATTTTTTTTTAACTAGAAGATAAATCGTATCCGAATTACCCAAGGATGGACATCTCAAGTGTAAATAGAAGAAGTATAACTTAGTTACGTAATTTATCAATGAAATTATATGAAACCTAAACTCTACTTTCACTATTTTTTTCACTTTCTAAATTTTCTTTCAAGGAACGGTTCTTTAGTAGGAAAATTTTGTGGAAAAGTTGTTTAACTTTCCTATTGACCAACTTATCCACTTTTTTTTTTAAACTTCGGTAAAAAAAGTCAAAAGAGTGAGTTACATTCTCATGTTATCATTTATATTGGGGGTAATACCAAACTATCCAGAAGATGTCTAAATTGATTTCTTATAGATTAGGTAAAATATTTTTTTATTTTCCTCAAATATCCTTGCACAATCACGATTCTTCCTCATTAATACTACTTGATTCTTCTCGATGTATTTTAGAAGAAAAGATAAGAATATAATGTTTGTGAAAGATTTTATAATTGAAATAGAAATATTTTCTTATAATATAATATATGTTCTATAAAGAGATATAATACCATTATTTAATTAGTAAATAATAACTACAAAAATTTTCATTTAAAAAAAGTTATATATGATTAATGTATATATTAAAAATATGACAAATATAGTTTAATAAGAGCAAAATTATGCTTTAATTGCAAAAGGATAGTATATAACTAGTATGCAAAATAGGTATGATAGTATAAAGAGTATTATAGGAAGATGAACAGATCTTAGCAACTTTTAAAGAAAAGTTATAATATAAAAAACATGAGTAATGAATTCCAGAGTTATTTTTTAATGTACAAAAGAACATGAGTAAATTATTTTCCCATCTAGGCGTTACTAAGGTAATACTTACTAGAGAAAATGCGAATTCCAAAGCAATTTCAATACCTTCAAAGAATGAGACCTAAGAGATTTAAGTTAAGCAAGTTAGAGAAATTTCTTCCTTCCCAATTGGATCAACATGAGGTTGATAGCTTGGGGTTATTTGACTATAATCCAAATTGTAATAGCAATGTTTATCTAATCCAAGGTCTGTTATACCAATCCGTACCGACTCATTGCACCATATTGATAAAGTACTAGTATGGTATCAAAGTTCAATTCAAAATGAACCAAATCAATTCGAATCGAGTGGAACCATCTTATACCATTTGATACTATACCATTTGATACAAATCAATCTTCTAGTATCAAATGAAATTATGCTTAAGAGTAAAAATGTTTTGGTATCCTATCTTGATATAAATATGCATTGTACTGTATCAAACTGATGATCGATTTTGGAGACCTTGGTCCAATCCAATCAAAGTATAATGCCCACAATTATCGTGGCACTACCAAACTGGTAAGCTGGAGGAGGATGTTCCGTCGCCTGCTCCGCTCATCGTTCAAGCAATCGCCTAGAGGGCGGGCGATTAAAACCTCTCCTTTTTATTCTTTCATTCATTTTCTCTGTGAATCCTGCAACCCATTTGTATCCTCTATTTTTTTTCTCAACCCATCGAAAGCTACCGAACCTCCGCCAGTGTCTCCTCCACTAGACAACTTCGATGGGTAACTATGTTCTCCCCTCCCTGGGTTGAGTCTTAGATCGCCAGACCTTTGGGTCAAGGATGAATCTTAACTCTTGATACCATTTTGATTTGGAAACGGGATGGCTTGGTAGCATTTTTTTATGATGCTTTTCCCTCATCTGCGACCCTCTTCTGACAGGTAACCCTGTCTTCTCTCCCCTTGTCATGATCTATCATGGAGAGGAGTGATAAGGGTTGTGTCGCCAGCAATTACCAAAAAAATGTGGAGAGAGAAGTCTCTTTGTTCTATGCATAGGACCTTAAAACCCACTATGGTGGCCAACAAGCCATCGGGCTCCTTCGCCGATAGGGTGCTTCGACAAGGTGGGAAGAAGTCGATGGCATAGCTGTGTAGGGCTACTAGACCCCAGCGACCCTCAAACATAATGCCTTGCCCGTGGCATGAGCGCAGCGGCTGGGTGGTGTGCGGCAAGCCGCATATGACGGCAGACCACCACACCAAGGGTGGCAATAGCCACTTGCGAGTGGGTCGTCGGAACTCCGATGACCCTTGAGCAACTTGTTGGGAGCTGTGATAGCCTCCCCGCGTGCGGCTCTCGCGGCCACTAGAGGGTCGAAGCCAGCCGTGCCGGATAGTCAAGTTTGGTTGCGGCCGAACAGGGGAGGGCCAACCATGCCACCAAACCACTAGCTTTGGGTAGGTTTCTGAAAATAGGAGAAGAGAAAGAAAAAAAAAATGGTTCTGTCTTTGGGTTTAAGTTTAGCCAATTTTAGCCTTGAGTCCAAGATTTTAACCCCAGCTTTGGAGCCCAATCTAATCCTAACCCAACCACTTTGGGTCCAGGACTAGATTTGGGATCAGTCTAGTTTGTGGGTGAGCCCTTTTTGCACTGTCTAACTGATACAAGTTATAATCAAGCCTCAAGTTATAACCAAAACTAGATTTGGTAGATTAAAGTTATTTTGGTCAGCATGCTTTTTAGAAATTAAAATTGTAAATATTATGTTGTAGGTGGCAGCAGCCTAATTAGTTGGATTTAACTTATGATTAGCGAGAAGAGGTAAGTAAGCTAATTATAATTAGTAATTTTATAAATTCTTAAATTATGCAATTTATGAATAATTGCTAAAACCTAAGTAAATATTGTTAATTATCCGCTATTTACTTTGCAAAATAAATTATGTTGCTTTAATATATGCACTTGAATATTAAATGTTATTGTTTTTAGATTTTAGTTGATTTCTGCATAACTTAAACTCAACTCAACTCAACTAAGCCTTTTCCCAACTACATGGGGTCGGCTACATAAATCTACTTCCTTCACTCTGCTCTATTTAAGACTAAGTCGATACTCAAATTATATATAGTTATATCTTTTTTAATTATTTCTGTCCATATCAGTTTAGGTCTACTTCTACCTCTATCATTACCATGGATTGTTAAAAGATCACTCTTTCTAACTAAAGCATCTAAAGGCCTTCGTTGTATATGTCCAAACTATCTTAATCGATTTTCTCTTATTTTATCTTTAATTGGAGTTACTCCTATCATATCTCATATATGTTTATTTCTAATTCTATCTTTTACATTTTTACCACATATCCATCTTAACATGCGCATTTCTATTACACTTAATTTATTCACATGTTGTTTCAATATTTTTCAACACTCTATTCCATATAATATAGCTGATCTAATAGCGGTTTTATAAAATTTTTCTTTTAATTTTAATGGGATGCATCGATCATACAATACTTCCAAAGCACTCCTTCACTTAATCCATCCTACTTTAACTCTGTGATTCACATCTTCACCTATTTTATCTTTTTGCTGGATAATTGATTTCAAATACCTAAATTTTTTACTCCTTGATATCTTTTGGCTTGCAATGTTAATTGTTTCTTCATTTGTATTTCTGCTTTCACTAAAATTATATTTCATATATTCAGTCTTAGTTCTATAATCTTGAAACCCTAAGATTCTAACTTATTATTTAAAAATAAATAAATATCATAATAATAACAACAATAATAATAGTACATGTTCATACCAATGGAAATAATTATAAATTACTAATGCAAGTATGAAGAAAATGCAAAATAAGTAGCTATATTATTGTGAAACCATAAAATAGTAATAATCCATGGTATTAATAATGATAACATAATTAATATGGTAAGAATATGGATTTTTATATGTTAATCTAAAGAATTTCATGGACAACAATTAAATAAAAAATAAAAAATAAATTTTGAACGATAAAATATATTATCCTCAATCCACTATGATATGACTTGATGACAATGATGATTGATACCGAGACCCAACTCTACAATATGTAAATTCTAACGCATGAAATAAGTAAATCATGATTGTGATGACATGAAAACTTGGAATTGAAAGTTTTAAGATATAATATGGAATATGAGTTCAAAAAATTAAGAATATAAGTAAAACAAGATGACATTATAACATGTATATACTTGAATTTTTAATGATATATTTATATTAGGCTTACTGAGTGTGAGCTCATTAAATCCTCTTTGATATTTTTCAAAGCCTAAAAATTGGAGACATGGTAGAATAAAGTTTCTGTCAGCCTAGCTTAAACATCATTATGTTTTCTAACTTTGCATATAGCCAGAACACTTGTGTTATTTGGAATTGTAATAAAAATGGTACATCATTTTTTATGCATAATAGTTCATATCTCCTTTAAATGATGATTGCTTTTGTCACTGGATGCCTTGCAAGCCTAGCGTATGGTGGATTACTACTTTCTAGATCTGCCCTAAGATCTGAGGCATGACACAAAGACTAATTGATTTTTTTTTTTAGTTCGAGTATCAACTCGACCTAAACTTTGTTCATATTTTTAGCATCAAGGCCCGCAAAGTAATATATTTTTAACCTTGCTCAAGCCAACACAACCAAACTCATCAAATGTTTCAGTAGAAAATCTTGAAATTGCATTGGATTTAAGTTTGGATGGTTGGCTTCATCCTTAGGAAGGATTACTTTTATGAATAAATTCTGGTTCAACATAAATATTATTTTAAACATTTATGTTTTACTAGCATATAATTTTTTTTATATTAGTGTTTCTACTTCATGAATCATCATAATTATACTAAATTCCATGTGTGTGTGTTCGCGCATGCATGCTTCAAGATCACTCTCCAGCACATATTTCTTTAAACCATAAATTTAGAAACTTGAAAAAGAAGAAAAATGATAAACCTACACAAAAATCCGCATTCCAAGAGACATTAACTAGCATTCAGGGTCACAATTGATCACAAAGTCGAAAAAGGGAAGAGCATTAGAATGACAATGCACGAAATATATGAATTAAAACCTTGGCAAAACAAAAAAAAAAATTAACTTTACACTAAATTACAAACAAGATGTCCCAAAAATTGCAATCCTGGCAGAAAGCAGCACAACATGAGGGAATCTCAGAAACCAATTCAAAGAATTAGTAATAGAGAAATAGAGAAAGAAGGATCTGAACTCATACTTCGAATACAGCGATACCTATAGATTGTCGTTAGCGATCCCAGAGGTCCCAACCACATCCGTATCCACTTCTTGGCGCCATGAGCATCTACTCCACCCTTATCTCCCCGTCATTCATCTCCATGATCAGGATGTTGCAGGTCATAACCATAACCATGGCGGCTGGGTGTGGAAAGGATCGAGGTGGTGAGGGAAGACGAGAGAATAATTTAGAAAAGAAAATTAATTTAGGCTCCTTTTGGAAACAGTACAAGGGGCTTTGTTAGTTGTTACCGTTTAAACCCGAGATAAACCCCAGACTCACTCAAAGAAACAGCTAGAGCGGTATTTCATCGAATACTTGGTGGCCTCTCGATCATGCTCTCCGTCCCTCAAACCGCTTCACGCCGCAAGGCACAAACGGTTAGAATTCCTCGACATCCAATCTCCCAGGGAATCTCAAGACTCGCAGCAGGGCCGGCGTGGCGCCACCTCGGAGAAGGGCAACGGTAGCCATCACCGGCGTAGCCAGAGAAGCAAGAGCTGCCAAACCACTCCCCACCCCCGCCCCCCTTCTTCCTTCCGCCCGCAAGTCCTCTCCATTCCCCTTCTCCTGTCCCAGATGTCAGCGCCCATCTCTTCCTCTTCTCGAAGAATTCTCATTCGAACGGCGAGCACTGCGTCCACCAGGCTTAAGAAGTGACCTGGATGGACTTCTTCGAAAAATTCTCATTCGAAGAATTTTGCTTGTAGGGCTTGGAGGCGTCTCCCTTCCGTGCCATCCCGCTCCGCGCATCGGATGGGAAAATATCATAATTTGTTTAGCGCATATATAAGAAACATTTTGGGTCAATTTGCAGGGCTAAAAATGGATCGGATAAACTCTGATCGTATTTTTATTCATATTCGAATCATATTAGATTCAGATATTTATTCTATAGTTTAATCGGATTTAGATACAGATTCGGATATTTAATTTAAAAATTAATCAAATACAAATACAAATACGAATGTATATATTTTTAAATACGAATACGGATATCCGTTTTATTATAAATATTCGGTTAATATTTTGAAAAAAAATACAAAACCCATCGGGCGCCGAGCGACATCTATTTTTTAAATAAAAAATTAAAATTAAAACTCCGAGCGATCGACACATCACGTACGAAGCCCGCACCCATCTAGTTTCTTTTTCGTTCGTTTCTTTCTTTGACAGAATGCTCCCTTGTCCCTTCCCACAATCCCACTTCTAAACTCCCTTCCTGGCCTTCCAGTCTTCCCACGTCCAGACTTTCGGGCAGCGAGGAGCGATCCATCAGACCATCCCGGAGGCAACGAAGGAGACAGTGCCACAGTGCCACAACCACGGTGGTCGAGGAGGAGTGATCCAGACTTCCTTCGTTTTTTTTTGGCACAGCCGCACAGGTGCACATCCCGCTCCCTTCCCACGTCCAAGCTTCCTTCCGACTTCCTGGCAGCGAGTAGAAGCGATCCATCGGACCATCGCGAAAGCTTCCTTTCCTTCCACCGTGCTCAGTCCGTCGATCGTCATCAAGTAAGCAGAATCTTCCTTTCCTTTTCTTCCACCGTGCTCGCCGGTCTTGATCTTGGTTTGGGCCCGACGGCGTGCTCGCCGCCTCGCCGGGCCTGAACGGCAGTCGGTGACCTCCACCGGCGCCGGGCGTGCGTCCGGTGGAGGTCCGACCGGCCACCATGGCCGGCCGTGACGCCGGCACTGTAACAGGCCGCGGCAAAGAGAAAGAGAGAAAGAGAGAGAGAGAGTCGGAGGGAGTCTGGCCGCAGCGGCGGCCGGCTCCTGGCTGGTCAATGGCGGCCGGGCCACCTCGGTGTGTGGTTGGCAGTAGCCCGGGCTGCAGGCTCGATTGTTCCCCTGTTTCGGGTGAAACAGGGGAGCAACACTGCAACAGGTTCAGTCTCTTTTTTTGTTCTATGGATTTCGATCGGACCGCTTCGCCCTACTCAATAACCATTTAACATGAGTACTGATGTTACCATCAATGGACTCCATGCTGATTGATGAGCACACTTACAAATATTAGTGTTTAGCGAATAAACTGTGCAGATGCAACCAATTGACTTGGCATGGGATAACAAAACTGTCACCTTTAGGGCTTGAAGTAAAATGACTATATTGGTGAGCCTCACTGGTTCTCAGAACTTTGTCATTTCCTATTTTTATCTGGACTCTTTCCCATACTATGGGAGCCTTAGAAGATCACTCTGTATTTGTGGGAGCTTAAATTTGTGTAATGTTCTGATCTTTTGAGTTTCTGTATCTGGCTTGCTCAAGAAATCTCGAAGTGGCATAGTCATATTCTGGTCTTGATTCGTGATTTAGTAGCTAGGATACAACAGGGCCATTATAGTCTACATACCAGGAGGACTAGTACTAGTCCAGGCTGTCCAGCTATAGTTCACCTGTAGGTATAGCTTGGTTCATATCTTATTTAAACAAGGGCATGACATAACTGGTATTCAATGAATATCTTAGGCTGATAAGCAATCAGGACAAGCCTGAATCAGGCTGTAACTTTTTGATTGGTATATAGCTAAAAATTCTGGGATCCTGATCTCAAGTTTTTCAGCCCAAGTTAATTTGATATTTGACTACATAGAAAGACATAGCAATTATTTATGGGTGGCAATAGATGTGGGGTTTCCCATCAATTGGTACATCCTTGTCCCATTCTAGGATATCACTTTTATCCTTGGGAGTTGGGGAATTATTGTGAGGCCAGTGGCATTTCATTCAATGATAAGTGAATAAAAGATCGATGCTAATGAGCTCCTTTCTGAAGTTTCCTTTCAAATCCAAATCAGTCTTATCAATAGAATGCCGGAATATATAGGATAGTGTCCATGTCTTGTATGATATAGTGACCTAGTAAAAGAAGACAAAGTCTTGCTTGATTGGAATAGCTTGCAGCAACCAAATTGGATTGGTACATGGCTGAAGGTTTCCTAGGACCTGGGATTTTCTGTACTCAATTTCAATTTAACAAGGGTGATATGGCTTCATTCTGGGTAGTCGAACTTAAAATTTTGCTGACACAATCTCTACCCATGATACATGCAAGTGTTGCTGATAATCACTACCTTTGATGCATGGTTTGGGCTTGATCATTAGAAAGTTGGGCAACATTTGTTTATATAGTTGGTTGTGTGATTGTCACATTGTGACATTGACTTGGGATAAAATCGGACCTTTGGAGGGAAAGCTACCCCTTGTTCTGAAGCCCAATGTTGCTAAAAGGCCTCATTTATTTACACATGCCCATGTGTGGACATGGCTTGGGGTGATTTAGATTTAGGCTAGAATTGTTGCAGTGAATGCAGTATGCATTGGCCTCTTATTCTTCGAATTATATTGAGCTTCATTTTTATGAAACTCCTTTTTATACGTTCTCTTGTATCATGTACCTTGGCTTGAATGTGACTCTTGCATTGCTATATTTTCGACATCATAGCCTTTGTGCTTTATTTTTATTTTTATTTTTATTTTTGGTGTTACAATGTATTTTATCATAACATTTGCCTTTTCATTGTTGATTCTTTTAGAGGTTAATTTCTTCGGTGTGATCATGGATTTTCTTATTATATATTTTATTTTTTGTATTTTGAATGCATTTGTTATATATCATGTCTTCTAGTGGAACTATTGAAGATGCAAATAGCAAATCAGTTGAGCCTACAAATCAAATAGAGAGGAAAAGATAAAAGAAAAAGCTAACATCTAAAATTTGGGATGATTTTACAAAGTATGAATTAGAAAAGGAAGTTGATGGAAAAAATTTTAAAACAGAAGAAGCAAGATGTAATCACTGCAAAAGAATATTTAATGGAGCTAGTAGGTTGGGGACAACACATTTGAAAAATCATCTTGATAAGTGCCATTCATTTTTGAAGAATACTAATGTTAAAGGCCAACTAATGTTACAAACATCATTGCAAAAAGAGGATGGCACTTGTTTTTGTACCTATACATATGATGGAGATGTTAGTCGTAAGAAGCTTATACGGATGTTTGTTATGCATGAATACCCATTTGCTATGGTTGAGCATGAAGGATTTATTGATTTTATTAAGTCTTTAAGACCATCTTTTGAATTAAAGAGTCGCATAACCCTTAGAAAAGGGATTATGGAAACATATTTAGAGGAAAAGAAAAAAGTTTATGATATGTTTGGTCTACTTTCATGTCGGATAAGTGCAACTATGGATTTGTGGACTTCTAGACAAAACAAGTCTTATTTATGTGTGACAGCACATTTCATTGATGGTGATTGGGATTTGAAAAAGAAAATAATTAATTTTATGCATATGGGAGGAAGACATACTAGAGTCAATTTGTGTAATACATTTATCAAAAATATGATTGATTGGAACATTGATCGTAAGTTATTTGTATTAACATTGGATAACGATCGTGCCAATGATGTATGTGTCAGAGAAATCGTGGATAGGCTTCAAGAAGCACTTGTATGTAATGGCCAGTTCTTTCATGTGAGATGTGCTGCACATATTATTAATTTAGTTGTGCAGGATGGACTAAAAAAAATTAATATAGCAATTGAAAATATCAGAGAAATGGTGAAGATTGTTCGAAGCTCTCCACTACAGTTAGAGGAGTTTGAAAAGAGGCTAAAGAATATAATTTGGATACACATAGAGGTTTGTCAATTGATGTCCAACACGGTGGAACTCTACGTACATGATGCTAAGAGATGCTTGTTATTATAAAGAGGCTTTTAAAAGATTGCAGTGTCTTGATCCATACAAATATGATATGTGCCCAACAAATGATAATTGGATAAAGGTAAAAACATTTTGTCAAGCTTTGAAAAACTTCTATAACATCACCGAGCTCCTTTCAGGCACATTATATCCGACTGCAAATCTCTTTTTTCAAGAATTTTGTGAAATTCAATTGCAAATTATTGAATGGTGCATAAATCCTAAGGATCAACTTTTTTCTTTTATGGCATTATCAATGAAGGAGAAGTTTGACAAATATTGGCAACAATCTAATCTAATGCTAGTAGTGGGTTCATTCTTAGATCCTCGTTACAAAATGAAGATGGTAGAATTTTATTACTCACAGATTTACTCTTTAAATGGAGAAAAAGAGGTTAGTGATGTTCAAAATGTTATTCGAAACCTTTATAGTGAGTATGAAAAAAATTCCTTCATTTTCTATTCCAATTACTCATATATTGGTTCATCGAGAGATAGCGGATATATTTCTGATGAGTTTGATGAGATGGAAGGAAGAAAAAAAAAGTTTGCACAATTTATAAAGAAGAATGCACAACAACAACAAATTAGAACAGATTTGGATATATATATATGGAGGAATCTATTTGGCCATGGGTTGAAGGTGATGCTTTTGATATTTTAGGATGGTGGAAATCTAATGGTCCAAAGTATCCTATCTTATCTTGGATTGCAAGAGATATTTTGGCAATTCTAGTATCTACTGTAGCTTCAGAATCAGCATTTAGTATAGGTGGACGAGTGATAGATGCATTTCGAAGTTCATTAGATCCTGATATTGTTGAAGCTGTGATTTGTCTTCAAGATTGACTGAGATCTGAGAAAAAAGGTAACTTATTGCATTTTATACAATATTTTTATTAGATTTAACTTATTTATAATATTTTACTATTTTTTAAAATTTGTTTCAGGTCATATTCCTTCCATTGTTCATGATCTCAATTCTCCTGCTATGTTGGATAAGGTAAATGCAAATGATGTGTAGTTTTTAAAAAATAAGTTATTATTTTTATTTATATATATTAAACTTTTGTACTAATAATATTCTTAACATGTTTTATTTCAGGATGATTAGAGCATTGAAGATTATCATATGATGTTATTCAATGATTTGTGAACTTTTTACTTAATAGTTTATGAAATACTTCTTATGACATTTGAGTTTATGAGATGCATTTAAGATTTATCGTCAACAAATCCTATTAAATATTTTCATGTTATGACTTAATGCTTTCAGCTATATAATATGAATCATATGATGCAAATACTATATGGCATATGCAGGTTGCCAATGTTGCCATGTATCGGGGGCAATGGATACCGACCTCAACCTGCCAATTTTGCCTTGTTTATTTCATTCCAAAAATTTTGTGCTTGTGTGGGTTCTGATAATATTTTGAGCCTATTCAATTTAATTTGGCAATGATATAGGGACTTCCAATTTGTTTTGACGCTCAATGTGTGGGCTGTGAAATCATGACTTGGAGGGCATTTCTAAATGCAACTGTTGTGATTTGTGAAGCATATGTTTGACACTCTATCTGAGCCAAGGGCCATGATGTTAGGCAGATTCATAGCATTTCCTGACTCGGATGCATGCAAATTGTAACCATCAGGAAATAACAGCTGATAATGTCTTTCTGAGCCAACTCAAACTATGTCCCTATATCTGATAAGTTACTAGCGTCCTGGAGGATATTTATTTATTTCCTTGATCAGTCTGTGATATATTTTCAAGAATCATACGTCTTTGATTCTTATTTTAAGCCTAGCCCCTTGATATGATCATTTATATATTATAAAACTTGACCTTTGTCCTATGTTTTTGTTCATTTATGTTCTTCAGGTTGGTAATTGTTTGGGTACTTTGATCAAAACATTCAAGGCTTCTTTCCTGCCATTCTTTGGTGAACTTGCTATGTACATAACACCAATATTGGTAAGTCCTAAGAAACGTACTACTTGTATTTCTTAGTAGTACTCAAGAAATATGCTTGACATTTTGCTTTTTCTATTGTATTTATGCATTTTTTTTGTATTAGTGAACTGTAAATTCTTATATATGTCTACATTTCGTAAAAATTCTTGTCTCAATGCTTAATGATTTCCATCTCAAATATTTTAGGTCCTGTTACACTGTGGCTTAGTTGGATTTGTTATGGATTTCAACTTCTTTCAAGTTTCTTAAGAGAACATTTATGTAGCCATATTCTTATTGCCTATGTTTTTCTTATGGTAGACAATAGGGAGTTTAGTGGCTTCTTTAGTATTCCTCTATTTATTAACTCTTTCACAACTATTCATCATATAATACCATCATGGGATCATAGAAATTTCTATCTTATATCCGTATCGTATTCGTATATAACAAATATGGATATGCTTGATATCCGATTCGTATCTGTATCCGTATATAATAAATATGGATATGCTGGATATCCGATTCGTATCCGTATATATAATAATATGGATATGCTGGATATCCGATTCGTATCGTATCTATAATAAATATGGATATACTTGATATCCGTATCCGTTTAGAATAAATATGGATATGAATTTTAATATCCGTTTAGTATTCGTATCCGTATTCGTATCCGTTAAAAAATATGGATACAAATACGGATATACTATTATCGATCCGTATCCGATCTGTTTTTAGCCCTATCAATTTGTGATTTTGATTGATGGATTTGAATGGGATTCTTGATGCCCGTTAATTTGTTGTATTGTCGCTGCGAGTAACATGGTTGAAGTTTGGTTTGCCAGCTCATCTGATTCATAAAAACATCTTTGTACGTTGCCTTTGGTGCAAAATGATTTTTTTTCAGAACAAAATGACTTGTATTGCGTTCAATATAAGTCTGCGTATCGAAACGATGTACAAATTTTTTTTTGGTTTTATATTTTTACTTCCTTGACAAATATGGAATCCATCCTTACTGATAGAAGGCAGTCTTTGAAGATATTAAGAGCTCACACAATGCAACATGTTAATAACACTATCTCAGGGCAAAGCAATACCATGCAAAGCAAAAAATCCTCACACTGCCTTTTGAGGAGCAAGCTTGGGCATCACTAAAAGATATAGGTTATTGCTTGACAAGGAATGTACGATTGTCATTGCTTTTTGTTGTATGCTATGCTAATATCCATGGTTTAATTGTATGATGCTAAAATTATCATTAATATATTTTACAAGAATCATAATAATTTATTATTATTTCATATTATTTATTGTTATATTATTTAGTTTAAATTATAATATAATTATAATTACATTATACTTTGTTGTATTATTATAATAGTATTATATTATATTATATATAAAAAATAATATTAAATATTTTTATATGGATAAGGAGCATTTTAGTTCCTCACTCTCAAGTCAAGATAATTGTTGGAGTGATCTTAGATATTTGGCCTTGTGAACGAGTATAGGATTATTAAGTTAGATTATGATTTAAAAGTAGAGGTAATCTGAAATCATCGCTATAAAAATAAGGTGCAACCAAATGCGATTGTCCTATCACCTTTAATTGGATTATTGATAATCTTAGATGAAACATTGCATACCAAACGTTATCATAGTGCAATCATGCTGCACTAAATCATTAATATCATAAAACTTCTCATTAATAGTCCTCGCCTCCATCTTTAAGCAGATCCCAAGGATTTTAATCATCATCAAAGATTTTGATCATTTATAATTCCAAATTATCTAGCAAATACCTTTTGAGCATGCATGACATAAAAAGAGTAGCTTTTGTCTTTAGTTATGTTGTCTAAAGCAAAAAAAAATACATTATGCAAAACTATTAGCTCCAGATGTCTAGGCTAATCCAACACCAATTTATGATATCCCTCACATCATATCAGTCAAATCAATAATCAAATGCATAGCCAACACTTATAGCATCATTTCTATCTATTATTTCATGAACATTGTAAATTATTTGCAAATAATTTATTAGATTTATCACTATTTATTTAGATAACAGGCAATGACTCAAAGAATCATTCAACTTTAGGGCTTATTTAAATATTCCTGTAGGAATTGGTCTTGCCAGTTTGCTTTAGCATACATCAAACCATAGTCTTTTGAGTGCCCATGCAAGCCCTAGCCTGCACTCTTCTAACAAACCCAACAAGTCCCAATCTATTGGCCTGTGTCTATGGATTCCTCTCACAGAGATCGAGTTAAGGAAGTGTTGGATTGATATGGCCAATGGCTATCCAATCCATGAATCTATATAGAAATATGCTTTAATTTTGCTTGATTACCCAAGTAGACCCTCATAGAGAGGTGAAGTGGCTATTGAAGCCACGTATAAGTTAACGGCTGAAACTGCTGCGAAAGTCAAAAGGGCGCTGACAACTCAGCCTCCAGATTTGGCCTCGGCCTTCCAAGGCGGCCTCAGCCTCTGGACTCGACCCCGGTCTCCCAAGTCGGCCTCAGCCTCTGAACCCGGCCCTAGCCATCCAATGCAGCCTCAGCATCCAACTCGGCCCCGACCTCCCAAGGCGACCTCAGCCTTCGGACCTAGCCCCGGCTTTCCAAAGCGGCCGCAGCCTTCGGACCCGTCTCCAGCCTCCCAAGTCGGCCGCAGCCTCCGAACCCGCTCCGGTCTCCCAAGGCAGCCTCAGCCTCCGGACCCGGTCTCGACCTTCCAAGGTGGCCTCAGCTTCCGGACCCGGCCCCGACCTCCTAAGGTGGCCTCAGCTTTCATGCCAGCCCGTAGTCTGACAAGACCTGGCCCATCAATCATCTATGGCCCATGCATCTGACAAGACCAGGCTCACCAATCACATGTGGCCCATGCACCTGATAAGACTTGGCCCACCAACCACCTGCGGCCCACATGCCTAACGAAACCAAACCCATCAACCATCTGCGGCCCATGCGCCTGACGAAACCAGGCCCACCAACCACCTGTGGCCCACTTGTCTGATGAGACCTAGCCCATCAACCATCTGCTGCTACTCAGATTAGATGAAACAAAGCCCACCAGTTTAACATGCCATCCAGAAGACATCCTCCACTGCAGGGCCCCCACGTGGCTCATCCCATCGCTAAGTGGCAAGGATCGTCCTAAATCGGGTAAGAGGGATCCCTGATAAAGTATGAATACTTAAGCTCACAAGAGAATTTTTCACTCTAGACTCTCAACTCTCTCTCTCGAGCATCCTCAAGCTCACGGCTATGATTGCAATCACTAACTTGACCATCGGAAGGTCCCCATCGGAATATCCGGTCCTTGGGACTTCTTGCATGGCTCGACTTGGAGTGGAGCTTCATCAACAAACTTATGGTGCTCTCACAATGTTAGCTCAAGGTGATCGGGCATCATCAGATTGACGCATCAAGAAGGAGGGCGGCGCAAGACACACTGAAGGAAGGAGAGCCCTATGACACTAAGCTACAAGCCCTCGCCCCCTCTAAGATAACAATGGTGATGACGCTCAGGCTTTCACCAATTATGCTTGGGGGCATCCATAGCACACGAAGCAGCGGAAGGCCAACCTCCCTGCTCCTCCTTCAACACTCACTTTGGCTACTCCACTTGATCAATTGACCACCCTCATCCAATAAGTTCAAGCTTTGGTTGCAGCGGTTCATGAGCTGCAAGAACAATACTCGGTGGCCACTCAGCAGCAGCTCAGGCCTCTTACACCGCCTGTGGTAGCTGCACCAGCCAACCAACAGTCCACTCATGGAAGATCTTCTAGTGAGAGGCTTACCGCCGTCATGCTTCCCCTGGGCATTACCATCGTGAAGCCCTCAAGAGGCTGCGGTCCTCCACCCGCGTTCGAGTAGTCCCTCTCCAGACAGCGGCATAGGAAGGAGCCCGAGCAGGGGCACCGCCATCGGCACCATTCCTCTTCCTACACATCTTTCAAGTCATCGGGGGAGGAGTCCATCGGTGAGCATATCAACCATAAGGCAGAGAGGCGCTTGGACGAATACCATCGGTGGTTGGAGGAGCTCAGCCGCAGGCTCAACAACCAGCCGAAAGTCGATTACGATACTCGTCCTTCCCTCACTCATTGTATTATGGAGAAGTCGGTCCCTTCTCGATTTTGCCTCCCCTAGTTGGATCCGTATGACAGCACCACGGATCCACTTGACCATCTCGAGAGCTACAAGGCTCTTATACAGGTTCAAGGGGCGACTGATGCTCTTCTGTGCATTGTCTTCCCCACCACCCCATGGAAAGCTATGCGCGCCTGGTACTTTCATTTACCTTCACGTAGCAATGACTTCTTTTGACAGTTGGAGAGGACTTTCTTGGTGCACTTTGAGGCCTATCGAAGGATCCTCATATGGTGGACAGTTTATTTTCCATCCGACAGAAGGATGGAGAACCTCTAAAAGATTTTGTGGCCCATTTTAAGATGGCCACTCTGAGGTTTATCACCTCGACGATGTTGTGGCCACCTTGGCCCTAAAGCGGTGACTTGCCCCTCCTGCCTCACCTACTCACTGGATAAGAAGCCTTCTAGTTCCTACGCCATGCTCCTTAGTCACGCATAGAAATATATTCGTGTTGACAAAGCTAACTCCACGTGAAGGAAAGATGAGGAGGGCTTAACAAGAGGCTGATCCACACAAGCCAAACGGACCTCGCCCTAAGAAGTCTGAGCCCCCGCGCCAACTAGATAATCAGCACCGAAGCTTTACCCCCATAGAAGATAACCTCACCCCTCTCCTGCTCCCAGGTCTTACATACTTATGGAGATCGAAGGCGAGCCATACCTCCAATGCCCTCCCCCTTTGAAGAAGGAGGCTACCGCAATAAGAGTCGCTACTATCGCTTCCATCAGGACTACGACCATGATACCGAAGATTGCCGCAACCTGAAGCGTGCGAGGACTCATTAAGAGGGGCTACCTCAAGAAGTTCGTCTAAAAAGGACCTCCAGCTGCTCAAGCATTGATGGAACCTCTGCCTGCCCAGGTCAATGTCGACAACGCTTCGATCGAGAAGACAGTGGGCATGGTTTCCTAGGGGGTAGGTTCTACCTCCAAGAGGCTGAGAGGGGATGAGGGAATAAAAATGTAATCCCCTTATCTAAAGGAGAGTTAGTGGGGTAAATAACTTGAATGATGATAGCATTGTTGTCTCCATGACAATTATTAAGTATCCTATAAAAAGAATCCTGGTTGATAGTGGAAGCTCCACCGGCATCCTTACTTATGATGACGGTGCCTCTGGTCAGCTTCACAAGAACTCTATAAAGGTGGAGGGTAAAATTACCCTTTCGGTCATGACATGCACACTGCCATGCCAAAGTATGGTCCTGATGTAGTTCTTGGTGGTCCAAGTGTCATTGGCCTACAACTTCGTACTCGAGCGACCTGGTCTGAACCTCCTTAATGCAGTTCTATCTACTAAATGCCTTCTCGTCAGGTTCCCCACCATTGGAGAGATCGACGAGATATGTGGGGACCAAAGCCTAGTGCAAATATGCTACCACATGACTCCTAGCCTCCAGGAGGCGATGGTTCCATCGACCCCAGAGCTGCTCGACCCTAGAGAATTAGAAAAAAGAGGGAAACTGGCTGAGTGCCTACTTACCTTCCCACTGGGAGATGATTCGGCAAAGACAGTGCAAATTGGCGAGCTTCTTTCCGTGGAGGCGAAGAACCAACTCTTTGCCTTCTTACAGGCTAATTCGGACATCTTCGCCCAGTCAGCATCGGACATACCCGACATACCCTCAGAGGTAATCACTCATAAGCTCAATATTGACCGAGGATATCAGTCGTCTGCCAAAAGAAGAGAAGTTTTGCCCCCAAGCGATAGAGGGCCATTGACGAAGAAGTCAATAAACTACTTGTTATTGGCCATATTCGAAAAGCACACTATCCAAATTGGCTATTCAATATAGTGATGGTCTGCAAGGCGAACGAGAGCTGGAGAAACTGCATCGACTTCATCAATCTTAATAAAGCATGTCCGAAGGATAGCATTCCATTGCCCCGGATTGACCAGCTGATCGATTCCACATCAGGCCATGAGCTTCTTAGCTTCATGGATGCCTTCTTCGGATACAATCAAATAAAGATGAACTCGAAAATGAGGGGAATACCTCCTTCATCATCGACAAGAACATCTACTATTATAAGTGATGAGAATTATGTATACAAGATATGAATCAAATTCATATAAACATTGCAGAAGATATAATATAAAATTCCATATGCCCAGGATCCTTAGGAACAAATTCATTATATCTCATATAAAATCTAATTTTATTTGTACCTGAGTCCTTTATTGATGTAGATGAGGATGAAGCCAGTTAATCCTTGCCACTAGCCGTCCATGTGTCCGGCCTCTAACGGTGATCCACGCAGAGAAAAAGGGATGAAGACCTCCAAGGTATGAAGATGACACCCCTCTTGAATCCCCTTACAGAAGATATCTTTGAAGAGAAGTCTAATCTTTTCAGGAAGGAACTATATTTATAGGTTGAAAATGAGACGTTCAAAGAGGAAGAGACCTCTCTTCATGGTAAGAAACTCCCATCATTATGGTAAGAAACTCCATCTTCATGGTAAGAAACTTCCATCTTCATGGTAAGAAACTCCCATCTTTATGGTAAGATTAATCCAAGTGTCATAATCTCAGCCTTTGAAATTAGGAGTTAGTTATCCCAAAACTACATGCCCTAATTTGTACGTGTTCATCATCGAACCGTAGAGATTCATCATGCCTCATCCCATGGGCATGATTCATCTTCACATGGTTGAGATTGGACATCCATACCTGAATAATCAGAGCCATCCATCACATGGATCAAGTCACATATCGGTATCCAATTATTTGTTCATCATATGGGATCATATCCATTATGAGTCTCACCCAATTATTTTATCATCTTATCTATTAAATCCTCAAATTCATTCTCCTTAATGCGTGTGACCCATTAGGCCCTTTAACATGTTGGCAATAATCATGTCCTAATCATAGACCCTAGGAATGATTAGATAACTCTTTGTCTAATTTAACAACATGATTATAGATCATAAGAGGCCTTTAGCAAAGCATCATGACCACCCAACTGCTAAAGGTTTTGTTGACGTGACCATCAACACCTGTCCATAAACGGTTATCGTATGATCAAATCCTTTCATCACATATCCCTGATCAATCAATGGTATGGAATGTGTCAACCCTGTAATTAATCTTTGTTTACTTGATCTCAGGAAAAAATTGACTATATGAATTAGAACTTCGAAACCATTTCGAATTCCAACTCAACCTTACAAGGATTTAACAATCAATTTAATCCATCAACTGGCCGTGGGATATAACCCTTTCTATCAAGGGAGACGAATCTGTCTTGATCAAACATCATCTTCATGTGCTTCATGTCATACCCAACCGACACCATATTTGCCACCCATGGCTAGAGCGACGTTTGGATGCCGTCAAAGCATGACATTCCACACATGAGATGCAATGAAGATCTCAAGTCAAAGGATCACTTACACCACCGTCATTAGAGATCAACCATTGACACTATATAGAAATCCATATGGGATTTTTGTACGGGTCATCCAATGCATCGTTACAATAACGAGCATCCATACACCTATCCAAGTATCTTCATACTTCAGCTTGTGAAATCAGCTTCTCACCCCAAGGGTAGGATATGCAATGTGTGCTAATCTCATGTGTTCGATGGTGTCCAGTCCCATCTACACATCGACTAGGAAAGTTTAAAGAATCGAACCATAACGTGCAATTTGAATCTCATAATTTGTAATCTCTATTACAAATTCCATATGCACGATTCACATTCTTTTGACTTTATCTCACAGACAAATATCAAATAAAAGACATTTGGATAGATAAAGAAACCATTTTAT
>UESW01003851.1:222600-257988 GCA_900491605.1 Calamus simplicifolius | reverse complement strand
CATCGATGAGGCACGTGACCAGACAATCAGAATGGCTGCATTTCACTAGCGAGCGGCAAAATATTACAATGCCTGAGTCCACCTCAAGGCATTTCGCCCTAGAGACTTAATTCTCAGAAGGGCCAAAGTGTCCAAGCCAACAAGGGGGCAAGTTATCTCCAAACTAGGAAGGGCCCTACCGGATCATTGAAGCACTTCACTGAGGAGCATACCGGATTGAAGGGCTCGATGGGCCGATCCCTCACACCTAGAATGCGGACAATCTCCACCGATACTATCAGTGATGCATGCATTCAACTGATGAAAATAAGAGGAGCTTCAAATATTGTCCTCATTCAACTTGAAAGTTCAATAACCCCTTGGGCCGTTACGAAGAAAACCCCCGAGGTAGTTTCCAAAAGCGCTTAACGGTCTCGCGACTATCAGGTCATCCCTCGGGCTGGCATGAAGAAATCCCTGAGGCGGTTCAAAACCTTCGATGGTTTCAACGACTTTGAGTCACCCTTAGGCTGGCACGAAGAAACCCCTGAGGTAGTTCCAAAAGGTGCTCGATGGTCTCGCGACTATCGGGTCACCCCTCGTGCCGGCACGAAGAAACCCCCGAGACGGTTCCAAAAGGCGCTCGATGGTCTCGTGACTATTAGGTCACCCTTAAGCTGGCATGAAGAAACCTCCGAGGTGGTTCAAGACTTCGATGGTTTCAACAACTCTTGAGTCACCCCTCGGACTGGCATGAAGAAACCTCTAAGGTGGTTCCAAAAGGCACTCGACGGTCTTGCACTATCAGGTCACCCCTTGGGTCGGCACAAAAAACTTTCGAGGTGGTTCAAGACCTTCATGGTTTCGATGACTCTTGAGTCATCCCTTGGGCCGGCATGAAGAAACTCCTGAGATGGTTCCAAAAGGTGCTTGACGGTCTCATGACATCAGGTCACCCCTCGGGCTGATGAAGAAACCTCTGAGGTGGTTCAAAACCTTCAATGGTTTCGAAGGCTCTCAAGTCACCCCTTGAGCTACCACAAAGAAACTCCTGAGGTAGTTCCAAAAGGTGCTCGATGGTCTCGACTATCGGGTCATCACTCGGGCAGGAATGAAGAAACCCTCGAGATGGTTCAAGACCTTCGATGGTTTTGACGACTCTCAAGTCACCCCTCGGTCCGGCATGAAAAAACCCCCAAGGTGATTCAAAACCTTCAATGGTTTTTTACGACTCTCGAGTCATCCCTCGGGCCAGCACGAAGAAACCCTGAGGCAGTTCCAAAAGATGCTCAACTGTCTCGCGACTATCAGGTCACCACTTGGACTGGTGAAAGAAACCATTGAGGTAGTTCGAGACTTTCGATGGTTCTGATGACTCTGAAGTCACCCCTCGGACCGGCATAAAGAAACCCTCGAGGCAGTTCCAAAAGGCACCCATCAGCTGCAGCAGTTCTCGGATCACCCCGTGGCCAGCGAGAAACCCTTGAGGCGGTCAAAAAAGCATTCAAGCTTATCCCAGTGGCCCCCAACCCGCATCGACATCCTAAAATCACTTCATTAAATGCCTAAGGGGCAGAAGCGGACTTAGCCATCGATAAGAGTCTACACAAGCCTCAGCCAGGCTGCCGGCTCCTGAGATGAGCCATAGGGAATGAGAAATGCCCTATCAAGCCTAAAGGCTGAGACCAAGACGTGAATACAAAAAGACAAGGGTGCTACAAAAAGCTAAGTACACCATACTTAGACAAAAAATTTCTTTTCATTAATACTTGAAGGTAATACAAGAAAACCGACTCAAGTCGAGCTACAATGGAAGAAAGTGAACAAGGCAAATAGGAGCTAGGAAGTCTATGGCTCAGCAGGCCCTGGGCCATCCTCGGCGTCATCCCTCTCCAGCTCCTCTTCCTCATCGTGATCTCCGGGCTGAAAACCGTCAAGTTCGGTGATCTTGAAGACCTGTGAGATCTTATCATTGCAGTGTTCAAAGCCTTTGAAGTAGGCATCGAGCGCCACCTTGAAGACCCGCAACGAATACCTTCTCTTCGGCGGCCCAGGCCTCTGCTTTCGCCTTCTCAGCCCACTCTTCGACATCACCCAGCTTGAGGGTGACGTCCTCCAACTTCTCTTATGAGGCCTTAGTCTCGCAACGGCCTCCTCCAATTTGGCCTCAGTGGCTCTCATACGCTCGAGCTCGGCCTTGGCCTTCCTCTTAGCCTCCTCAAATCATGCTTCCCAACCGCGGTTCTCCTCCCAGGCAGCCCGAAATTCATCAGCCATCACCGTTTCCCAGGCTCAAGATTCGGCCAGCTCCCTTACCGTCATCAGCCCGGGCTTGAGCAGTGGTCGCTTTTCTCCGGGCGAGCCCATAGCTATTGGCGGTTCAGAGACAGCATCTTGGAGGGTGAAGATGTTGTTCACCATCCGCAAAGATCAACAAATTGATTAAATCCCAATCTAAGTCAGTGAAAAGAAGAACGACACAAAGATGCCTACCTGAAGCATGGAAATGTATAAGGTGTCGAGACGTTGGCAATTGGTCGACGATGGAGCTCTTCTCGAAATTGGGTGAGGTGGACATGCTCCTGCAGGCGCTCCACCAACCAACCACTGTTCATCACCGATAGCCTCAATGGTGGTGCCTTGGGGCAGTCCCCCATGGTAGTGTCGGGAGCCATCTCTCAGTCGGGCCCTGAGGAGGCTACCAGCAACGCTCTCCTCGGTCTCTGTCGCTGGCATCGCCCCTTCCCGGCCTCCGGGATGGCCTCCTCCACCCTCGGCTTTGCAGCGGTCGAAGGATCGTCCCTCATCTACTCTGGCAGAGCAGCTGGCTATCCCTCTCTGGCTCTGCCTTGGCCCCGATAGGGATATCTCCCCCTATGGACACCTCGATCAAGGCGTTCTCTCTTCTCGGCTCTTCTGCGGGCATAGCCTGAATAGGAGTTGTGGGGGCTTGGGCCAGCTCAATATGGCCTCCCTCCTCCTTCGGGCACCTGCCCTCAGCTGCTCGGATAAAATCCTCATTGCTACGCAGGAGATCAAAGGTAAAAAAAAAAGGAGTATCGTGCTCATCGGGTGCTGGTGTCGATGATGTCGATGCCACGCTGGCCTTGCGGAGATTACTTTCAGACAACAACTTCCGACAATATGGGATGTGGGAAGATATCATTAAGTTAGAAATCTCTTGGTCCCTCTCATCTACGATGGAGTTCCTATTCGGGCTGATATCGGGACTCCCCTAGCCCATCCTATCTCCGTCTATGTGAGCAAAAAAGAAGCGGGATTTTCATCCCTTGATTTTGGAGGGCAAGTCAAGTTTCAAGGTTCATTGAGGTTTAGAGGTGAAGATCCACCACCCAGCCTCATTATGGTGACAAAGTTTATATAAAGCTCGGAACAGGGAAACCCGAGCAGCTAAGCCATGGAAATGATAAAGTATGATGAAGAAATAGATGATCCGAATGAAATTTGGAGTCAACTGTGTCGGGACAAGATCATACATATCTAGAAGATTAAGAATAAAGGGGTGGAAAGAAAGGCAGACACTATCAGGGACCCTATACCTAGCCCTACGGTCCTCTACCTCCTCAGAAGACATTGTGGAGGCGATCCCCTCCGAACCCATCAAACTAGAGGTGGCGGCCGAAGGAGGTACCGGATGGGCTAGCGGTGGTGGAAAAACCTCGCCTCGGTCACGATCGCTAGGTGATCGCAGATGGAGATACCATCGGCTGCCCGACACCATGCCAAAAGGACCTCCTCAGAAGGATCAACCATGGGCCTCTTACCCTTCCTAATGGTATGAGGGTCCATGGGGGAAGAAAATAAGAAAGAAGGCAAAAAGGACTGACCTGGAGTTAGAAAGAAAGAACAGAAGGCTTGAGACTTGGGAGAAGAAGAAAAGCATAGAAAGAGTACCAAGAGCATGAAAGGCCCGATGGGATGGATGGGACAATTTTTATACATAATTTTTGAATCATTCCGCTCGATGCACTGCCACGTGGATGCCTGCGAGTGGGGGCAGTGTCCAGTTATCAAAGGATCCTTCACTGCCCGAGATACGATGCCTCGGTAACCCACGGGAAGACATGATCCATAGCTAATGATGGAACATTGGTGATGGTGATCCAATAATGATGCCCCACCTTTTTCGTCACTCGAGATGCATTTCCTCGATCTCCCCATGGGCGACTTTACTCCTTATACCTGTTCTTAAATGAGGGAGGACTTCGAAAAGACCCTGCCTTCTGAAGAGCACGTGCCCACCTCCGATGATTAATGGCGCACGAGGTTCTATGATGGTAAGAGACTTTATGCTCCTTTCGCTTGGCGGGCGCAAAACATGTGGCCACTTAAGCTCAGGAGTAGGAGGCATCTGATGTGGCTAGTGAAGTCACGTGTAAGTTAAGGACCAAAACTAGCTAATAGTGGAAGTCAAAAGGGCACTGATGACCCAAATCCGGACTCAACCCTAGCCTCCCAAGTCGGCCTTAGCCTTTGGACTCATCCTCGGCCTCCCAAGGCAGCCTTAGCCTCCGGGATCAACTTCGGCCTCCCAAGGTGACCTCAGCCTCCAACTCGGTCCTGGCCTCCTAAGGTGGCCTCAGCCTTCGGAGTAGGCCCTAGCCTCCCAAGTCGGCCTCAGCCTCCGCGCCAACCCTTGTGTCTGACAAGACCTAGCCTGGCCCATCAATCGTCTGTGGCCCACGTGTCTAACAAGACTTAGCCTGACCCACCAACCATCTGTGGTCCATACGTCGGACGACACTAGGCCCACCAACCACCTACGGCCCATACGTCAGATGAGGCTAGACCCACCAACCACCTGCAGCCCACTCGTCTGATGAGACTTGGCCCACCAACCATCTGTGGCTGTTCAGATCAGATGAGACAAGGCCCACCAATTCTGACATTCCACCCAGGAGACATCCTTCATTGTAGGACCCCCATGTGGCTCATCCCGTTACTAAGTAGCAAGGACTGTCCATAAATCGAGTAAGAGGGATCCCTTATGAGGTATGAATGCTTAAGCTCCCAAAAGTATTCTCCAACTAGAACTCTCTCTCTCAAGCTTCCTCAAGCTCACGGCTATGATTCCGATTACTAACTTGAGCATTGAAATGTCCCTATCAGAATATCCGGCCTTCGGGACTTCTTGCAGGGCCCAGCCTGGAGTGAAGCTTCATCAGCAAACTCATGGTGCTCTCACAGATATTAGCTCAAGGTGATCGGCCATCATCAGTTCCATTTGCTTGGTTGATATAGTTAGAGAGGCTTTGCCATTGTAAATGCAATGCTAGCATGCGTCTAGTTTCATACCTTCAATGTATTGAATAAATTTTAGATGAAGAGTTTAAATAATGCATTCTGACTAATTTTTTAATGAGATTTTGAATTGTTATAAATATTTTTTTTGACATGAGATTGAGAGTAAAGGTGAACCTTCGCTCAAGCCTTTATAGATAGATTAGGATAAAAAGATATACAAATAAGTTAAGAGAAGGATATGATATTTCTAAGATGCTATGGATCTGAGATATCTTGTGTGTTATAAGATTGGATTTGCCTTTATGGATAGATTAGGATAAAAAGATATACAAAGGCTCATATGGACTCGAAATATTATAAATAAGCTTGTGATGATTGTAGGTTAGATTGGATTGGATTTGCCTGGAATCTGGATTTGCATCCGTAGTCTGATAGGGACGTCGAGACTTAAGCAAAAAAAGTAAGAATCTATGCTTGCATATGTTAAATCTCATATAGTAAAAAGTAAGATTGTTCAACCCACAGAAATCTGGCCCCAATTACTCCAAAGGTTGCCTTTGGCTTGGTCAATTTTTGAAACAGAATCGTGGGGACAAATGTAAGATTTACGCCATTTTCCTACTTGATCTTCCTTTCGTTCATGCAATGTTTGTGAAGACGGGATATGATTGTGATACGGAGGATGCATCACTGCATTCTGTTTTGCCAATACTTGCTACGGGATGCATATCACAAAGAATTGAATCATTGGCCCTCTGCCTCGGTAGCAATATTTTGCGATCACCCCTCCTACTAAATTTGAACTGAAGCCCCAAAAGAATACCTTGGGGGATGAAGCTAATAAGTGAGGCAAGTTTTTGGCGGAAGTTTTAAGGGGGTCTTGGCATTTAGCTTGCAATGGAGGAGATTATATTTGAAATTTTTTCATATGGACATGGTCATCCCTTAAAAATCTGAATTAATTGAATATTGAATTAGTAAAGTACTTTATAGGTCAATTATGGTTGTGATCATCATTTGTATTATTGTATTAATCGGTATAACTTAAAGCAGTATGATCATATATATATATATATATATATATATATATATATATAGGGGTGGGCCTTGTAAAATTTGCCGACCATAATGGATAGGTTACGCATCACTTTGAGTTTAATTATGAGATGTTTCTATTTCTTATTCTATAAATATTATGATGGATCCATTGTAGGATAGAGAGGAGTCCTATCTCCTACTACACACGAATATTTTGATTAGATTTTGCAACAAAATGGCAATTATGGATCTTGCAATGAACACAAGTATGATTTTTTCGATGTTGCATGAACGTATATGTTATATATAGATTAAATCCCTAAAATCTGGTAATTTTATAAGACTCCATCATCAACTAATGCTGCCTTATGTTTTATGTCGATATCTTAGTGGATACCAGCAATCAGTAGCCGCTAGTTTGTAGAGAGCAAGAGATAGAGAGAGAGAGATTGTTGGCACGGGGTGACCAGCGGCAGTCAGCCAGCCAGCCAAGGTAGCACCGGCGGTGACCATGGGTGATCAACAAGCTCAAGCACGGGGGCACGAGTGGATTGGAAAATGGGTGCAGAAGAAGTAAAAAAAAAAAAAAAGGTTGTCATTGGGTTAGCTCATTGGGAAAAGATTTGCTGCACCGCCCTCTGGTGCAGCAAGCTGATAAGTCTACTTATTATCCCAATTTAATTATTAAAATAAATATTAATTACTTTAAATTTATTAAGAATTGATATTTTTTATGGATGTTTGCAGAAAAAGCCTATAGATAAAAGAGCTCGATTTTTAGAGTCCAATGATACACACGACACTTAAATCAGGACTCTGTTTGTTCAAAAGGAAGAAAAGATGATTTTGCATAATTCCTGGTGCAAACTAAGGCAAATGTGTTGAACTTGAACGGATAGCTGAGAAGTTTTCTCACAATATCTGAACGATCTTGAGCCAGATTGACTCCAACTTTGATTAGGAGAAAGCTCTAGACAAACTCTATAAAAGAGGACCTCAGGTAGCAGTCAACGAAGGAAGAGTTTTTTCAAAGTTTTTTTTTATTTTATTTAGATTATTGTATTTAGAACTGGAAGAGAAAAATTATGAAGAGGATGCTAGCAGCAGCAATGCGCGGCTAGATTCCTTCAACTTCAGATGATGATGAAGCCTGTAATCAGGTTCTATCTTTTTTTTTGTTCTTAATTTTTATACAATAAAAGCATGCTCTTCCTTCATATATCTTTTAAGTTATTTTTGATTGAGGTTTTGATCCAACATACATGGCCTGTACCCTCTATCGACATGCCATGATCTCAGGATACGGTACATGCCTAAGAGAGATATATCATAGTATGATAGTTTAGACTTTTAACTTTGCAAATAATTAGATAGTTTATACTCTAAGAGGACATGCCGTGATCTTCTGATATGGTACATGCCTGAGAAGAGATAAATTATTTTAACCTTGAATTTATAAAAATTATTGCTAGTGCAACATAAAGAAAAGAAGATAAAACCTATTTGCATGATGGATTCGAATTTTGGGTTGCTTCTCCTGTTATTTTAATTTCGTTAATTAATTAGTTATTATCTTTTAATAACCACTATTCTTAATATAATTCTCTACAGATACATTATTTTTCGTGAAATAATTGCCCTTGATTCCCGAGGATACGATCCTGATTCACCACTAGCTATAGCAGTGAGTAGGTTTTATTTTTGACCGTCAATGATAGCGATCACAAGCACGCACCAAATGCATAGATTGACCGTGCGCTTGTGCCATCGCACGTGCAGTGCGCGCCAAGGCTCATTGAGCCTTGGCATGTATGGTAGCACGAACGCACGGTTAATCTATGCGTTCGATGCACGTTTGCTGCACCAAAGGGTGGTGCAGCAAGATTTTTCCTAGCTCATTGTGCCTTGGGTCCAAGATTTTTGGGCCCAATTTTTGGAGCTCAAATTAGTTCCCATCCAACGATTTTGGGTTCAGAATTTGATCTAGGATAAGTCTAGTTTGTGAGGAATTTTTTTTTCTTACATGGTTTAGATACAAGATAATCAAACCTTAAGTTAGGGCCCAAACTACATTGGCAGAATATTAGAGTTGTCTTGTACCATCATAATTTTTAAAATTTAAAAATTTAAAAATTATATTATAGGTGACAACATGCTAAATGGTTAGGTTTAACTTATGAATTAATTAGCGACAGAAGGTAAGCAAGCTATTTATAATTTGTAATTTTATGCAATTTTTGAATAGGTACTGATATCTATTTAAATATTTATTATTATGTGATGTTATATTGCAAAAATAAATTCTATGGTTTTAATATGTGCATTTGAATATTTAATAATATATATTTTTAAAATTTAGATAATTTTTGCATAATTTATTATTTAAAATAATAATAAAATAATAAATAAATTAAATAATAAATAATAAATTAATAATTATCATACATATTGATAATAATGAAAAAATTATAAATTACTAATGTCAATGCAAAATAAGTAGCTATATTGTATTCAAACCATAAAATAGTAATAATATTTGGTATTAATATTATTAACATAACTAATATAATATGAATATGTATTTATGCATGTTAATCTAAAAAATTTATGGATAATAATTAAATAATAAATGTAAATAGATTCTGAATGATAAAATGTTACCCTCGATCCACTATGATATGATTTATTGACTTGATGACTGATATCGGGACCATCTCTACAAAAGATATATATGATGGATACACCCTTATCCATGAGGTTAAATATGGTGCTCTAGTCCTATCATCGAGATATATGTGATTGTAGTTTGTGTTGCCATGGTATATTTGTAACAAGATGACATATAAGTGCTAACACATAAAAGTAAGTGAATCATGACTATGCTGACATAAAACTTAGAACTAAATTTTTTGAGATATAATATGAAATATTGGCTTAAAATAATCAAGAATATAAGTAACATCAAATAACATGATGACATGCTACATCCTTAGAATTTTTTAATAATATATTTATATTAGGTTTACTTACTGAGTATGAGCTTATTAAATCCTCTTTGATACTTTTTAAAGCCTAAGCACTCATTAAATCCTCTTTGATGATTTTTATAGCCCAAGAAATGAAGAGGGACATGGTAGATTAAAGCTTCTACCAGCCTAGCTTAGATAAAATTTATGTTTTCTAGTTTTACATGTAGCCTGAGCATTTACTTTGTTTGGTATTCTAATAAATGTGTTATTATATTTTATATCTATATTAATTAATTGCCCTTCTATTTGATGATTGCTTTGTCACTAGATGCCTTGCATACCTAGCAGATATGCGATGGGTTGTCACTTTCTAGATCCACCCTAAGGTCTGGGGCATGACAACTATAGTGGGATCAGAGCATAGGTTTGACCTAAGGAATAAACCCAGGATTAATCCTAGGAAAAATATTAGAATGACTATAGGAGGGTAATAACTCTAAACAAACTGTAAATAATCTATTATAAAGCATGAAATTAATAATTTAATATGTGAAATGTACAGAAATGATTGAAATGTGTAAATGATAGAAAATTATAGAAATGGCTCATCGTGCAAGGAATCTGCGTAATGGTGATGGCTCCCACATAGGTGAATCAGACCAGCAAAGAGGGCAAAATGTTTCTGGAGGATCTGGCTCAGTAGACTTGGCCGGGAAAACTCAAGTAAACTTTCAGATCAAGATGATGAACGTGATGTGGCCTCTTACTGGAGTTATGCTGGTCATGTAGTAGTAGCAACAATAAGATCAAGCTACTCAGCTAGGTCACCAACCTTAGCCTTTACAAAGAGGGGGTGGAAGTTTCTCTGAATTCAAAGGATTAGCCCTTGCGCCCCTCTACTAACTCTATTAATCCCATTAATGCCAAAAGCTAGATAATCAAAATGAAAAAAGCTTTTAAATGTGTATAGTAGCTAGGAGGAAAAAAGAGTCAGGTTTGCAACCTATCTTCTTCAAGGTAAGACTTACAATTGGTGGCTACTTGATGCTGTGAATGCCTTTTGAACATAGGTTTACTAAAGGATTAAGAGGCAAACCAAAGCAGGCTATGAATGCCTTTGAACATGCCTCCTATGCTGCTGTGATTAATAAAGCCCTATTGATAGAAAGTAACATGAATGATATGCAGAAGGAGAGAGAGCAGTAAATGAAAAGGAAAAGGACCTATCCTGGCCAAGGTTTGGGGCAATTAAGGAAGAAGGGGAATTTACCTCATGCATCTTATAGGTAGCAAAGCACTAAAGTTCAATGTCCCCACTATAGAAAGAGTCATCCGCGGAAGGCGTACCACAAGCTGATAGGTATTTGTTTTGTTTGCGAGAGAATGGATCACAAAATACCATTGTGTCCATTCAAGAAGGATCACCAGCCCTGTTCAGACCAAGGGAAAGGTTAGTAATAGCAACTCAAGATCCAAGGAAGCATGTATACTCTCACCTAGCAGGACGTTGCTGCATCCAACTCTGTAGTGACAAGTATGTTTTTCATGATGCAATTACTTGATCTATGAACTAATATTTTGTTAAAATGCATGATTGTGCAATTTGAGTAGCAGTTAAGAAATAAAATATTATTAATATTCTCGATGATAACTAAAGAAATAAGCTTTTGTATATAGGAATGATAAAGAAATAAGCTTTTACGCACAGGAATGATAAAGATAGATAACTCTTATCCATATATACCTTAGTTGACCTGGGCACTACATACTTGTTTGTGTCAATTAACTATATTTTAAGGAACAAATTTCTGGCACCTATTTCATTAGGCTTGAAATTACAAATCTTTCTTTCTAGCGGAGATTCTATGATTATGGATTATGTCTATACATCCTGCTCAATAAATATTAAAGACAGAATTGGAAACCAATTTATTAGTCGTTTCATTATAAGATTTTAAAGTAATCTTGGAGATAGACTGGTTGGCATCTTATCATGCCTCCATAGACTATTTTAGAAAAAGGATGTTTTTTAAAATTTTTGACCAACCTAAATTCAATTTTGATAGAATCAAGGACATCTCATCATGAGTATGTGTTAGATATGCAAGCTCGGAAATTTCTAAGGGTTGTGAAGGATATTTAGTGGTTGTGAAGCACCTTTAGCAAGTGGAGTCAAAGTTGGAGGACATTCTGATGGTAAATGAATTTCCTGAGGTCTTCTTCGAGGAATTGATTGATTTGTACTCATATAGGGAGATAGAGTTTACCATCAATCTAACTCTCGGTATTGGACCTATCTCCAAAGCCCCTTACCATATAGCCCTAGCTGAACTCAGAATTAAAAGAGTAGCTGCAAGAGTTGTTGGACAAGAGGTCTATTAGACCCAATGTCTCTCCTTAGGATGCTCTAATATTATTTGTAACGAAGAAGGATGGAAGTTTTGGACTCTGCATTGATTATCAAAAAATAAATAAGGTGACATTGCAAAATAAATATCCTTTGCCGATGATTGATGATTTTTTGATCAGTTTTAAGGGTTGCAAGTCTTTTCAAAAATAAACCTTAAATCTATTCAAGGTACCACCAACTTACGATTAAATTAGAAGATGTTCCCAAGATAGCCTTTAAAACTAGATATAGTCATTATGAGTTCTTGATGACGCCGTTTGAATTGACAAATGCCTCAGCATCATTCATGGACCTGATGAATAGAGTATTTGAACCATAATTGGATTAGTTTATCATTGTCTTCACTGATGATATCTTAGTGTACTTTAGGAGTGATAGAGAGCATGAGGATCATCTAAGAATTATTTTGCAAACTCTTCAAGAAAAGAAGTTGTATACTGCCAAGCTTGAAAAGTATAATTTCTAGATGAATCAAGTATTCTTTTCAGGTCACATGATTTCTAAGGAGGGTATCTCGATGGATCCGAAGAAGATAGAGGGTATTATTAGTTGGAGTCCGTAGTTTCTTGGGGCTGGCCGAATACTACCATAGATTTATCGAAGGCTTCTCTTGCATTGTCTTTCCATTAACTCATTTGACTTAAAAATGAGTGAAATTTGAATGGACTGTGAATGTAAGCTGAGCTTGCAAGAATTGAAGCAAAGGTTAGTGTCAACCCCAATTCTCTCCCTAGCTTTAGAGCAAATTCTTTGCTGAGATTAGATTGTCAAAACTGAAGAATATAAACAAGAAGAGAAGATTGTAGTGGATACCTCATAAGGTATTGGATTTTATTTACAGTTTAATTAACTCAAAAATAAATATAAATTTTTACATCAGTGGTTCATGATCTTGAGTAATTCTAACCTAGTTTAAAATAATGTTCTCTGAGGAAACTAGTGTAGGATTTAATGATGACATGTTTTGACCTGAATGTGATTGTCATCAGTCCAAAAACTTCAATCACGTTAAAATCTTTTATGGAGACACGACTTCAAGCCTTTTAACAAGGGCTCGGCAATTTCTCTGGGAGAAGTATTGAGCTTCTTTGAGTTCTCCTCAAAATTTTCTTCACTCTTTGATGGCATAAGTTGCAGCGAAAAAGAAACAATTCATTGATATCATAAAGGCAAATGAAAAATTATGGATTGCCATGTAAACAGTGCCTAAAAATTATTGAAAATGTGCTGTAAATAAAAGATTGAATGGTCAACAAAAAGTAGGATGAGAGAACGGCCTTCGCAAACGATGGCTTTAGCTAGCCCCTGTGGGTCTCGTACCTCGGGCCAGCTCAAACTCAACCACCAAATGTGATGAGAAACTAATTTAGAATATTGGGGTTTATCTACAGGCAAACAGTTGTGATCTTACTTGTTGACCAGTGTCTGCATGCCCATGTACCGAGACTCGTTCAAACTGTGATCTATCTTATTCTAATCTCTCTCTTATTCTAACCTCTGTTAGGAGTTTGTGCACGTATAGTCTTCAAGTCAGTAATAATACCCACAAGTGGGTTGTCTGGGACTACTTTAATAGTTTAACGGGAAGCTAGACATCTACGATTTGGCTGGGATTTCCTTGGAGTAACACTGCAAGCACCATAAACCCTCTTTCAAAACCTTATTTTTGAGTAGATTGATATGCATCTTATACTGGGATTGGTGGTAGAAAATGGAATATTTTCTACTATAGAAGCTTCAAGTTGCATAGCAATATAGCTTTTCTTTAGACTTTATTCAGCAATCACCAATGTTTGTAGAATATCATGTTGATTTGCTATGTATTTAACCAAAAAGAATGAGTAGGGAAGGGCGATAAAGAAAATGAAAGAAGAAGGCTAACTGATTTTACTTTGAATTAGATTTGGGTTTGGTTTTTTTATGTGATCCCCTCTACTTATTTATAGTCTTTGTATGCATATTAGATGCACCAAAGAGCCGTCGGTGTCTTTTCTTTATATGAAGAGATGTTTCTTTTATCATGACAAGATGCATTAAAAGAGCTGTTGATCTGATGTGGATTTAGCCCACAAAAAAGAGCGAGTCCGCAAGAATGATCAAAGAGAATGAGAGAAGGCTAATCAATTTAGTTTGGGTTAGATTTGAGCTTGGTTTATTTATATGATCCTCTTCGCTCTAATCTCTTATTAATAGACATCTTTGTATCTATCCGAGATACACCAAAACGTAATTGGTGTCTTCTCTTTAGAAGAGATGATTCTTTTCTGAAAAGATGGACGAGGAGTCATTGATGTCTTTTCTTTGGAAGAGATATTTCTCTTATGAAAAGTAACTGGGGCATGGCATGGGCTAATTAAGTGAGGGCCTAAGGATATTCCAGGAGGAAAAATTGGTTTTGGAAGGTGATTCACCAACAGTGTTAGCATGGTTATATAAACAATTCTTGAAGAATCACCATCCATTTCTAAGAAATTTTCATGCTGTTATATATACCGACCATTCCACATTTAGACTGTCGCCATGTTTACAGGGAAGCTCATCAGATGGCTGATTTTTAGTAAAAAATTGTAAGAGATGGAGCTGGGACCCAGATTTTCCCTCTCCTCTTAATCATTTGGGTTCTATTGATGCGTTAGGAGTTTGTTACTCAATGTTGCAAGCCTCCTTTGCTGTTATCACAAAAAAAAAAGCTCCTTTGCTGTTATCCAAAAAAAAGAAAAAGAAAAAAAAGGGCTGTTGATCTGACATGAATTTAGTCAAAAAGAATGAGTAGGCAAGAATGATAAAAAAGAATGTGATCTCCTCTACTCTAATTCCTTATAAATAGTTATCTTCAAATCTATTCTCTTCTGAAAAGATGCACGAAAACTCGTCGGTGTCTTTTCTTTCAAGCAAAGACATGTTTCTCTTCTGAAATTTATACAGAGAGTGATCGATGTCTCTTTCTAATGATAGGTTAAAAGGGCTGTTAGATATTTAAATTAGAATTTTATTTAAAAGTTCTTAAAAGCTTTTGGAAGGAACTGAACTGTACTTAAAATAAGAGACGCGAATCTTAAGCATCCCAACCGTCGTGTTTTTTAATAAAGAAGCATCGGTTATCCATCTTATTTTAAAATTTTCCATACATCTTAGTTCTTGTGATCCTTGTTCCGTGGTTCCGTTTCTTTCCACGTTACTGTGATCGTTTCTAGCCTTATCTCTACTTCATAACTAGCGCACAAGTAGAAGCAGCTCATGAAACTCCAGTTTCTTGGTGAACTTTTCTCCCTCCTTTCCTAGTAATTCTTACAGTTAAATGAACAGATTCGTGCTTTTTCTACGTACTTCATTTTGCTTTCCCCATCTGCACTTCCCTTAAGAATAGTAAATGACAAGCATAGCTCGTCAGAGTTCTACCCATAATTAACGCACCCATCAGCAGTTGAAGCATCAGTGTGTGAGAGACAGTTGAAGAATCTCCATTAATGTGAAGCTGATGATCATGGGAGGCATATCTGACGTTGGTAGGACGAGAATCTTTCCTATTTTCAAACCTATCGTACATGTAAGTCAATAGGTTGCTCATTTCTTGTGACGAGCTAGAAAAGATTGATGGAATAAAGCACAAACACAACTCTTACTGGTAGTAGAGAAAGTCAAAAAAATTTGGTACTGGCACTGGCCAAGGTCTTCATGACTCGCTAAAGTTGAAATCAGCCTCAGAAGTAGTGTCTTTAGTGATTATATTTTGAAAGACAGTTATGCTTGCCTCATTCCCTCTTTGAATTGATTTGATTAGATTGTGGATGAATGAATTCGGTGGCTTGCTTCATCTACCAACTTTTATGGTTCATAGATTTCTTCAAGTAAATCAAAGCCGCTTCAACTTGCTTTATATTCCATGTTTGATTTGATTTGATTTGATTGTGGATGAACGAACTGGGTGGACCTTTTGCTTCATCTGCCAACTTTTTACTGGGCCGGTGTCTGTCTTCATTGGTGAACAGAGTTTGAATCATCATGATCACTTTGGCCATGGTTCATTGGTGAACAGGTAAATCAAAGTCACTTCAACCTCTTGTGGGGTTGCAAGCTCTGGCGAATCTGACTGTAATGATTTGCTGTAACTCCTTGCGTCAAACGTTACGGCTCGCAGCAATGGTGGAACCTTCTTCAATATCTTCCAGTCCTAAGAGAATTTGAGCTCAAGGATTCAAGCACCAAAATGTACTTCGATCAGTTTTAACGTGGAGAGGGGTGATGAATCCTAAAGGGTGGATGGTTATTTCTAAAGAGGTTAAGAGAGTGAGATGAATAAAAGAAGAGAGAAATCTTCCACTATCTCAAGATGATTATTGGAATCATTATCTCATAGAGCCTAACAATTGCAACGTTATCATCCACTATCTCAAAGCCAATACGAAGAAAAAAGAAAAGTATACCTGATAGATGTAGATAATATTAGGATTAGTTGATTATTTTTCATATGGTACGTATGAAATGGGATGAACTAAAGAAATTTTTATAAAAAGATATTATCTCTAGTATATATTGATCCTACTCAAGATAATCAATATCTTCATTAGGTGGGACAATCGATGCCCCAAGAAATGGTTGAAGTCTCAAATAATGCTGTAATCTGCTCTCTTTCATTGTAATTCTATTTTGTGAACAGTGAACATGCCTGATAGCCTTAAGACTATATAGAAGAACAATCCTAATTAGATTTTTCACATCAACCATGAAGAGGACAATACCAAAAATAGTATCTGAACGACAGCTGATTTGAACCTCATCATTGCTTTAATTACACTAACTGTAGTTAGAAGAATATGCATCCATAGACGAATTATTGAGATTCTTTACCAATCAATAGCAACCAAATAAGTCCGATATGCATCAAATATTAGGTGGATATATAATCGATTTTTTGCTTCCAACCAATAGTCAAAATTAATCGTATCCACTAACATTTATGTCATCATCGTCCCTACCATCTCCTTCCTTGTTTACAAAGGAATGTCACCGATATATTCAATGGATACTCATAGACCTAAGAGAAATGATAACCATATGACATGTTGTGGTGGCGGATATGGATGATAATGGAAGGTTTTGACAACATTTAAAGATGGCTCGATCATGGGCCACAAGCTTAACCAGCACTGTACATTCCACTTGGTCAGCTTAGATTGAAAATTTGGTGAAAGGACTTGAAATATATGTGCCCTATCATTCATATCATAAAGTGTCACATAGTAGCACTATAAGGTTAATTTTCGTTGTATATATCTTTTGTAGGTTAATCAAAAGTGTCATATTTTAATTAGTTGCATCTATTGTTGATTTAATCTGTCCGACGCCTTTCCATTTTCCAAGCCCCATCGACCCATAAATAAAAAATTTAAAATAATAATGGATGGAATTCTAACTAGAGTCTCTAGCTAGCAATTAATAGCCACCAAAAAACTTATACCAACTATATAAGTCCCAATTATTGAGTTGAACCCTGATAAGTATCATTATTTTGAAGAAAGCATCATTATTTTATGCATTGCTGATAAAAGAAACTCTTTACCATGCATACATACTACCTTGTATTAGATGACTTTTAGGAATATGATTGAGCTTTATATAGTTATTCTCATATATATATGCTTCAAACATGTACTTCATATAGCTCTTGCATGGATAATACATCAGCATCACCTGTCCCCAAGCAATTTTCTACCATAACATTAAATTTGTTGCTTGATTTTCCTTGATTGATATATTTTTGGTCACTCTAAACACTAAAACCTGGGTTCCCCTAACAAAAAGGACTGGTGGTTGTATGCAACGCACACATGAATTCTTGCCCTCAAATCACAAAACATGCAATGTGTAATGTCAAATCTTTCACATGTATTGTTTCCCTTCTGCTGCTATGTAGAATATAATTTTATATTCTAATTAATTTAGAAGCATGGGAAGTGTCACTTGCAACAATGCATGTGATACCCTTAATTTCTTTAGGAACTTGATTAAATTTTTTTAGGAACCATCCTAGGAAAAAGCCAGTGCCATGGGATGGCCGATCCCATACAAGTCCGACCATTGTTTTTGGCACCAATGATGCAAAGGGATATATTTATGAATAGGCAAAAATATAATTCTTGGCCCTCAAACTTTCACTCAAAATTTATTCTTCTCCTTTTTTTTCTCTTTTCATTTTTAGGAAGACTGAGAGAAGAGATGCTCCTTCACTCTATTTTATTAGATAACATTGATCCTCACACTAATAGATGTTATAATTATTTAGAGTCTATTTGGATTATTAATTATTAGTCTAACTATTGGCTAACAGCTATCTCACATAATTGTTAGTCAACAACTACCAACAATCACTTAAAGCGCCCAATAGTTAATTCAAACAGAGCCTTAGTCTCTTATATTTTAAACATGTTATATTCATGATGTTTTCTTACATAAGATCACTTAAAATTGGCAGAATAGCTTATCTTGTCAAGCCAGCCTACTTATTCATGTAAGGCCCATGGAATCCCCAATCCTATAAACGCGTGGATTACACGTGAAAACAGGAGAAATCCCACTAAACGCGTGGATTATGCATGAAAATAGGGAAGGAAATCCCTTCTCTTCTGCGCCAGCCTACTTATTCATGTAAGGCCCATGGAATCCCCAATCCTACTAAACGCGTGGATTACACGTGAAAACAGGGGAAATCCCACTAAACGCGTGGATTATGCATGAAAATAGGGAAGGGAACCCTTCTCTTGCGCCAGCCTGGCAACATAAAAATAAAAGGGGATGGGCGGCTTAGGGTTTCATAGCGCCGCCAAGAGAAAAGAGAGAGAGAAGAAGAAGAAGAAGAAGAAGAGGAAGAGGAGGAGGAGGAGGGAAAAGTGGAGAAGTAAAGCCCTCCATCGTCAGGATATCGTTGGATGCTAGGAAAGAGAGGTAAGTTCTTAGCGGATCATTAATAATGAAAAGAAATTAGGCACAGATGATAAATGCGATGAGGGGATTATAATATATATATATAGGAGAGGAGAAGGGTGAGTGCTCGGATTGCGGCATAGACCCAATAATGGGTTCTAGAAGAAAAAATATTTTTATTTTATTAAAATTTATTTCTGTTAATTAAATAAAATATATGAATTATGTGAGCTGAAGGGGACAACCAACGTGACAGGAAGGAGTTAAATTCAAGTTGTCGGTGAGGAGTTGTTAGCCGAATTATGAAGTAAGAATTCTCCTACATAATTTTTATCTCTATTATATAAATAATAATTATTAGTTTTTGATGACTTATGTTGGATGAATTGTGGATTTCATGCTGTTTTCTGATTCTTGGTTTGGTTTGGTTGATGAATATTGCCTAATTATGACTTATGAAATTTTTATTGTCATGGTTGAGTTGCGATGCATTGATATGCATACAATGTGTTGGTTGTGATGCATGAGTGCATGATGGTTGATGCTCTAGGCTGGCCATATAAAAGCCTTGCCATAGGCTAGAAATATGGTAGTATTGCCAGTCACAGGCTGGAGTATGATAACGTGGACCCCACCATAGGCTAAAAATATGGTAGTGCTGCCCGTCATAGGCTGGAGTGTGACAGTTGCCCCGCCACTAGCTGGAATATGGTTATGGTAGTCCAGAGCTGAAAACCAAGTGGATCCAATGTATGACTGGCTGAGTCTGAAGTCATTAGATGTGATTTACATGATTGCATGATGTCATCTACATTTATTGGTTTGATGGTTTAGATTTTCTTAATCATGTATTTATACCATAAAGGTTATCTATTTAATTGCTATGTAAGAAGGTAAATTTTATGTAGGAGATTCTTATGGGGCTGTTGAGCTCATTATATTCGTTGAAAATTTTTTTATAGGTTGAGGTGATTAATTTGATAGGATGGAATGGAGCGACGTTGCAGTTATTAAAATTAGTTAGATAGATATAAATTCTATTTTAATAAATTTTTCTAAAGATTACAGAAAAAATAATGAACTTATGTTTATGACACTAGTGGATGTTTACCCAGTTTACTTTTAAATTATAATAATTGCTGTTGGCCCATATGGCAACCCAAGAGGGGGGGGGTGAATTGGGTATTTTAAAAATTAGCCCCTTTTTAAAATAGTTTGCTTGAGATTAATGAGGCAAATGCAAGATAACTATAAAGAGAGTAGATAGAGAGAGACAATGAGACACTGCAAACACCAAAGATTTTATAGTGGTTCGGTGTATTCAACACCTACGTCCACTCCCAAGATTCACTTGGGTCCACACTATAATCTCTCTAGATTACAGCCGAGTTGTTTTCCAAGCTCACAACTCAAACTTGTTGTTTTACCGGGTGCACAACGAACCCAGCTGGTTTTACTCGGGCTTACCAGCACAAAACCCTACACGTTGTTTTTCACGGGCTCACAACTAACCCAAGCTTAAACAAGCTTAACCCGAGGTAAAACTACCTCCTCTAGTTCAATCCCCCAGATTGAACTAGGCAAAAATAAGATAGTATTGTGTGTGAATACAAAGCTCCTCAATGAGCAAATATACAAATTAAGAATAATAAGGTTTAGAAAAGCCTGATTTGTAGATAGGTTGGCTTTTGATCTTTTCTTCTTTTCTTCTTTTCTTCTTCTCCTTGCTGGATTGAATCAAGCCTCAGCTCCGATTCTTCGTGGTTGAAGCAGTTGAGAAGGGTTGAAAAGCAAGAACCGAATCTCCTTTCTCCAAGTTGGGAAATCCTCCAAGACTTTGATTTTGAACGCTTTGGATTCCTCTTGAGCCTTTTGGAGTGGAGTGGATTTGAGCTAGAAGGTTTTCCTTTCAAGATTCAAGCTCACGGATTTTTGAAGTGGGATTTGTCTATCTCAGATTTCTCTTTGTTTTTCAGATTTTTCTTTTTTCTCTTCTCTTTTTTTTTGAACAATAGACTCCCCTTTTTATAGATTTCTTTTACACCTCTTTTGGAATAAAACTATCCGTTGGAGTGTACCTTCTATCAAAATATATCCGTTAGAAATGAGTAAAAATAGAAAAGTTACCGTTAGAGCTGATCTGGCAACTTCGTTTTTCGTTCCAGGTGGGTTGGAGTCGACTCTAACTTTTCTGGAGTCGGCTCTAGCTCGAGGCGTTTTAAAATGATATTTCCGGAGTCGTCTCTGGCTTTTCTGGGGTCGACAAGAAACTTTTCCGGAGTCGACTCTAACTTACCCGGAGTCGACTCTAGGTTGGAGCCAGAAAAATCGACTTTCTGCTTCGTCTGTGAGAGTCGACTCTAACAGTCTCGGAGTCGACTCTAATGACCGTGCCAGTTCCGGAGTCGGCTCTGTGATTCTCGGAGTCGACTCTAATGTCTGCAATTCTTACCTAGACATTAGATTCGATCCAGAACACATTGTAACTCTTGATTTTGATCTTTCAATAGTCTTATAGGCTGAAACACTAAATCAAAATCATCAGAGCCTTCAAAAATTATACTCAAATAGTTTTGTTAATCATCAAAATCATCAATTGGGTCAACAATCTCCCCCTTTTTGATGATAACAAAAACTTTGAGTATATGCATTCAAAAATTCAATCAAACTAAGGATTATAGTCATTTTAACTTTAAACCATTGAAATTAAGGTTTTGATGCCAATGTTCAATGTAAACTTTAAAATTGTACATGAGTTCAATATCCATCAATATTGAATTGTTAAACTTAATGTGCATAAGATTGTAAATGAGCTTTTTGTTAAGCTCCCCCTGCATTGAGTAGCTCCTCTTATATATAACATCAAATTGTAACTGATAATCATTTCAATTCATTTTGCATAAACAATTAATTCTCCCCTTTCTTTCTTTCTTTATGCATATATAATATTCAATCTTTCTTTCTTTGCATATACACAACTATCTCTCCCCCTTTTTTGTTATTAGCAATAAGGAGAGTAAAGAAAAATTTATAATCTCAATAAAGCATAGGAATCCAATCAATCAAAATTTGAAAAAGTGAAATTGTATTTCATATGCAAGAACCATTACATCAGTTGATTCATTTACATTTCAAAATGAAATACATTGGATAATCAAAAACTTCCTAAGTACAAGCTATCAAACTCAAAAACAAGATCAAATGTGCTTGAATACAATTTTCTTTAGATGACCTATTATCTCCATTACATCATCTTTTTGTGCTTTCTTAAAATTTTCAAGGCTAGCTTCGATTTGAGAGACTGCAAGGTCAATATCCTTCTTCAATTGACCCGTTGCATGAACATACGATCCTGATCCATCGGCAATGCCTTCCATCCTTTCGAAGATCTTGTGAAGCTCAGCTCCAAAGGATTCTACAGAACTGCCTAAGGTAAAGGATAGCATGTCCAGTCTCGAATTTAATTCTTCTTTTAACTGATTAAAGTCATCCTTCAATTGATTAATTTCATTTGACCTGTGACTGTCATACTCAGCAAGTAAGCTTCTTAACTGATCAAGTTGTTCATTAGAAAATCTTCCAGAATTTGTTATAGGCTGATGTGGAGGTGATGGTATAGAACTTGGTCCGGCCTCCGAAGGTCCAGCAGACGAAGGTCCCGCAAAAGATGAATCAGGGACTGATGGTCCCGCAGTAGATGGTCCCGGGATTTCTTCTAGTCTGGTTCCCTCTGCACCATCCCTATCTGTTCTTTCCTCTCTCCTCATCCAAACACCATTAACTTTCTTAAATCCCATTCTATGAATAGTAGAAGTGCTGTAATAATCAGTGTGTCTCAGTTTTCTTAATGGTTCATTTTCCATGATGAGCACACCCTGGCTTCTAAAAACTAGTGTCAGAATCATACCGTATGGCAGTGTTGATCTTTTCTTAGTAGCTGCCTCTGCCATGTAACCTATCATCATGCCAGCTAAATTGACTGGCCTTCCAGTTATAATGCAGTCCATCATCAGAACGTCTCGCTCCGAGACATACTCGAATCTCCCTATTTTTGGAAATAAGATTCTACCACATATATTATGCAATAATCTGAGTTCTAGGTTTAACTGATTTGCAAAGATCTCTTCGAACTCAGTCACATCTCTTCCTAGCATCCTTGATAGTGCACCACTTCTGTCATTAAGTTGACATTCCATTAAACCAACAGTGGGCATTTCTAATAGGGTTCCAAGAATCTCAGTTGTTACCGTAACCCTAGTTCCTCTCACTGTGCTAATCAATCCTCCTTCTCCTCTGCTTAATCCATTATAAAACTCCCTTACCAATGCCGGATATGTGGGCAAATCTAGTGAGCACACTTTCTCCCATCCCATATCCCTTAAATTTCTTCCAATAGAGAAACCCTCCGATTCAAATAAATCAAAATTAACTTTTCTCCCAGTGGTAATGGTCTTACCAGCTAATTGATCAACCTTAGGAGATGAGGGTGAAGGTGGAGAATCCTCTTGAGTGGCCGAAGAGGAAGAAGGCGATGGTTGCCTTCGAACCGTGCGTCTCTTCGTTGGAACGGATGCTCCAGCGACGAATCCGCGCCTCTTTGGTGCCATTGAGAGGATTGGAAGGTTAATCAGGGGTTTTGAGTGGATTTGGGGAAGTTGGAAAAGTTTTGGAGTTCTTAGGAACGGTTTAGGAGACGATTGGAATGATTGGGGGTCGACTCCGCCTTTTTATTTTTGACCTAACTCGACTTAGAGTCGACTCCCGAAAACTGGGTGTCGGCTCCGAGCCAGAAAGTCTGTCAGCGCTCGTATTAGAGTCGGCTCCACAAAAGCCAGAGTCGGCTCTAATCACTTAGACAGAAAATCAAAAACTCAGGTGTCGACTCCGCAAACTGTCAGAGTCGACTCTAACAGTTTCAGAGATAAAAAATTAAGTTTCAAGCATTTGAAACTATTCAATTAATCATCAAATTATAGATTAAAGTTATTTAGCAATTGGGGAAACATTGAATCAAGATCTAGATAGATTTCCTTATTGAAATATCAAGATTTTTCAAGAAAATGATGAAATCTAGATTGATGTCCTTAAGAGTTTCAGAAAACTATTCCAAAGGATCACAAACTCCTAATTCTCCTCTAAGATAACAAAATCTTTCTTCACTTAAGGGTTTTGTTAATATATCTGCAAGTTGTTCTTCAGTATTCACATAATCAAGACAAATTTCATTATTGGCTACATGTTCTCTTATAAAGTGATATCTATTTCAATATGCTTTGTTCTTGAATGTTGAATTGGATTTTTAGTAAGATTTATTGCACTTGTATTATCACATCTTATGGGTGTCTTATCAAGTGTGATACCATAGTCTTCAAGTTGTCTCTTAATCCATAGGATTTGAGCACAGCAACTTCCAGCTGCAACATATTCTGCTTCCGCAGTAGATAATGCAACCGAATTTTGCTTTTTGCTAAACCATGAGATTAAGTTACTTCCTAAAAATTGGCATGCACCACTTGTGCTTTTTCTATCTAACTTGCATCCGGCATAATCAGAATCTGAGTATGCAATTAGATTTAATGTGGAGTCTCTAGAATACCATAAACCTACATTTTTTGTTCCACTTAAGTATCTTAGTATTCTTTTAACAGCTATTAAGTGTGATTCTTTAGGTTCTGATTGAAATCTAGCACATAAACATACAGAAAACATAATATCTGGTCTACTTGCTGTTAAATAAAGAAGGGATCCGATAATACCTCGATAATACTTTTGATCAACCTTTTTACCTTCTTCATCTTTGTCCAGCTTGCATGAAGGACTCATTGGTGTTCCGAGGGGTTTCCATACCAAATTTCTTTAGAATTCTCTTGTGTACTTTGTGTTGATAAAGATACCCTCTTTGCTTTGTTTGATTTGGAGTCCAAGGAAGAAGTTGAGTTCTCCCATCATGCTCATCTCGAATTCTCCCTGCATCAACTTTGCAAATTCTTGACAAGAGAATCGTTAGTAGCACCAAAAATAATGTCATCAACATATATTTGTACTACAAGTAAATCTTTACTTTTTCTTTTCAAAAATAGTGTTTTATCAACATTTCCTCTTGTAAATCATTTTCAATTAAGAATTTACTTAACCTATCATACCAAGCTCTAGGTGCTTGTTTCAAACCATATAAAGCTTTGTGCAATTTAAAAACGTGATTTGAAAATTCGTGATCTTCAAAACCTGGTGGTTGTTCTACATAAACTTCTTCATTTATAAATCCATTTAAAAATGCGCTTTTAACATCCATTTGAAATAAGTTAATGTTCATATGACATGCAAATGCAAGTAATAGCCTAATGGCTTCTAATCTAGCTACAGGTGCAAAGGTTTCATCAAAATCAATACCTTCTTCTTGATTATATCCTTTAGCAACCAATCTAGCTTTGTTTCTAATTACTATGCCATTTTCATCTAGTTTATTTCTAAAAACCATTTTGATCCTATTACTGAATGATTTTTAGGTCTTTCAACTAAAGTCCAAACATTATTTCTTGTAAATTGATTTAATTCTTCTTGCATTGCTAACATCCAATTATTATCTTTTTCAGCTTCTTCTATAGTTTTAGGTTCAATTTGTGATACAAATGCAAGATGATTACTAATATTTCTCATATATGATCTAGTTCTTATTCCTTGAGATGGATCACCTATAATCAATTCCTTGGGATGACTATGGGCATATCTCCAGTCTCTTGGAAGATCTATATCATTATGATCAATATTGACATCATCGTCCTTATGTGAATCATCATCTTTAGCTTCTTGCTCATGATCAGAAGATACTTCAATATTAAGTTTTTCAAGATCTTTTTCAATTATGTTTGTATCTTCCTCATCATCAATCTTTTCAGATCCAGTTGCTAAAGATTCATCAAAACTACATGTATGGATTCTTCAACTATTAAGGTTTTCTTGTTAAAGATTCTATAAGCTTTACTAGTTGTTGAATAACCTAGAAAAATTCCTTCATCAGATTTAGCATCAAATTTTCCTAAGTTGTTTTTACCATTATTATGAATGAAACATTTACATCCAAATGCATGAAAGTATTTTATATTTGGTTTTCTTTCATTCCATAATTCATAAGGTGTTTTCTTTAATATTGGTCTTATTAAAGCTCTATTTAAGATGTAACATGCTGTGTTAATTGCTTCCGCCCAAAAATACTTTGGTAAGTTGCTTTCGCATAGCATGGTACGGGCCATGTCTTCTAGAGTCCTATTTTTCCTTTCAACTACACCATTTTGCTGTGGAGTCCTAGGGGCTGAAAAATTATGATTAATTCCATTTTCAGTGCAGAAATTTTCAAATAAGTGATTTTCAAATTCTGTTCCATGATCACTTCTTAGAGATACTATAGTAGTGTTTTTCTCATTTGTGACTTTCTTGAAGAATTTCAGGAATATCGAGAAAGTCTCATCTTTGTGAGCTAAAAACATTACCCAAGTATATCTAGAATAATCATCTACAATCACTAGACCATATTTCTTTCCTCCTAGACTTGTGGTTCTAGTTGGTCCGAAAAGATCCATGTGAAGTAGCTCTAAAGCCCTAGAAGTTGAAACAACATTTTTAGATTTGAAAGAACTTCTAGTTTGTTTTCCAAATTGACATGCATCACATATTTTGTTATTTTCAAAATCTAGTTTAGGTAATCCTTTAACTAAATCCATTTTAATTAGTTTTGAAATAAGGTGTGTGCTTGCATGACCTAATCTACGATGCCATAACCATCCAATATCATTTATGTTAGCATTGTCAGCAATTAGGCAATGACTACTTTCAGATAATTTTCTAAGTCAACTAAGTACACATTGCCATGTCTATAACCAGTAAAAACAATGCTATCATTAATGGAATCAGATACTATGCAAATAGAAGATTTAAATGAAACATTAAAGTTCTTATCACATAGTTGGCTTATACTAATTAAATTGCTTTAAACCATCAACATAAAGTACATTATCAATAAATATAGATGGAGTTATGCGAACTTTACCAAGGCCCATATTTGACCTTTACCGTTATCGCCAAACGTCACAACTCCACCTTTCTTTTCTTCCAGGGTGATGAATTCATCTTTGTCACCCGTCATATGTCTTGAGCAGCCACTATCAAGGTACCACTTTTTCTTTGATCTTTTGGCTACAAGACATTCCTGCAACATAATTTTAGGTACCCAAGCTTTCTTGGGTCCTTCATGGTTAGCTTTAAATTATTTTCTTCCTTTAGTTTTTTGGCTTTCTTTTTTCTTTTCTTAACTTCTTTTCATTGCTAACAATCATAAATTGTTGTCGTTGTTTCATTCATTTTTTTCCCCTGGCTTTTTGCACTCATAACATACTCTTGTCCTTTTTCTTATCTTTTCTCCATCAAATCTTGCTCCAAATTTCTTTTTATGGAAGGCCTTTTTCTCATAAACCTTCTGAATTTTTTGGCCAAGAGAGCAGTTTCATCATCATCTCATCATTACTTTCACTGCTGCTCTCTTCCATTTCTGCAGTCTTGAGGGCAAGAGTTTTCTTCCTTTTTGTTTCCTCCTCAACATGCTGCTTCATTTAGCTCGTGGGTCATTAAGGATCCTAGAAGCTCCTCTAAAGGTAGTGCATTGAGGTCCTTTGCTTCTTGGATAGCAGTGACTTTTGCTTCCCACGCTCTTGGTAGTGACCTAAGAATTTTGCGCACAAGGTCAGCATTAGAATAAATTCTACCAAGACTCTTTAAACCATTCACAATATCAGTGAATCTAGTGAACATGCATGTGATGGTTTCAGTTTGTTCCATTGTAAACAATTCATATTTATGAACCAAAATATTTATTTTTGATTCCTTAACTTGGTTTGTTCCTTCATGAGTTATTTCCAACCTATCCCAAATTTCTTTTGCGGAATTACATGTTGAGATTCGGTTGAATTCATTAGAGTCTAAGGAACAATATAAAATATTAATGGCTTTAGCATTTAGTTGTGCCATTCTCCTATCATTATCATTCCAATCCCTTTCGGGTTTAGGAACAATAGTGCCATCAATAAGGTGTGTGGGTGTACTAGGTCCGTTTATTATTACTCCCCACAATTCATAGTCCGAAGCTTGAATGAATATTCTCATTCTAGCTTTCCAATATGAATAGTTGGTTCCATTAAATAAAGGAGGTCGATTCGTAGAATGACCTTCAGCAAAACATGAACCACTTTGTGTTGCCATAAGGATCTTTAGCCCTTGATCGTGAGATCAAATTCTAAATGAGCACTTGCTCTGATACCAATTGTTGGCCCAGATGGCAACCCAAGAGGGGGGGGGTGAATTGGGTTCTTAAAAATTTAAGCCTTTTTAAAATAGTTTGCTTGAGATGTAAGTGAGGCAAATGCAAGATAACTATAAGAGTAGATAGAGAGAGAGAAATGAGACACGCAAACACAAAGATTTTATAGTGGTTCGGTGCAACCAACACCTACGTCCACTCCCAAGATTCACTTGGGTCCACACTATAATCTCTCTAGATTACAGCCGAGTTGTTTTCCAAGCTCACAACTCAAACTTGTTGTTTTACCGGGTGCACAACGAACCCAGCTGGTTTTACTCGGGCTTACCAGCACAAAACCCTACACGTTGTTTTTCACGGGCTCACAACTAACCCAAGCTTAAACAAGCTTAACGAGGTAAAACTACCTCCTCTAGTTCAATCCCCCAGATTGAACTAGCAAAAATAAGATAGTATTGTGTGTGAATACAAAGCTCCTCAATGAGCAAATATACAAATTAAGAATAAGGTTTAGAAAAGCCTGATTTGTAGATAGGTTGGCTTTTGATTTTCTTCTTTTCTTCTTTTCTTCTTCTCCTTGCTGGATTGAATCAAGCCTCAGCTCCGATTCTTCGTGGTTGAAGCAGTTGAGAAGGGTTGAAAAGCAAGAACCGAATCTCCTTTCTCCAAGTTGGGAAATCCTCCAAGACTTTGATTTTGAACGCTTTGGATTCCTCTTGAGCCTTTTGGAGTGGAGTGGATTTGAGCTAGAAGGTTTTCCTTTCAAGATTCAAGCTCACGGATTTTTGAAGTGGGATTTGTCTATCTCAGATTTTCTCTTTGTTTTTCAGATTTTCGTTTTCTCTCTTCTCTTTTTTTTGAACAATAGACTCCCCTTTTTATAGATTTCTTTTACACCTCTTTTGGAATAAAACTATCCGTTGGAGTGTACCTTCTATCAAAATATATCCGTTAGAAATGAGTAAAAATAGAAAAGTTACCGTTAGAGCTGATCTGGCAACTTCGTTTTTCGTTCCAGGTGGGTTGGAGTCGACTCTAACTTTTCTGGAGTCGGCTCTAGCTCGAGGCGTTTTAAAATGATATTTCCGGAGTCGTCTCTGGCTTTTCTGGGGTCGACAAGAAACTTTTCCGGAGTCGACTCTAACTTACCCGGAGTCGACTCTAGGTTGGAGCCAGAAAAATCGACTTTCTGCTTCGTCTGTGAGAGTCGACTCTAACAGTCTCGGAGTCGACTCTAATGACCGTGCCAGTTCCGGAGTCGGCTCTGTGATTCTCGGAGTCGACTCTAATGTCTGCAATTCTTACCTAGACATTAGATTCGATCCAGAACACATTGTAACTCTTGATTTTGATCTTTCAATAGTCTTATAGGCTGAAACACTAAATCAAAATCATCAGAGCCTTCAAAAATTATACTCAAATAGTTTTGTTAATCATCAAAATCATCAATTGGGTCAACAATTGCTATTTCTTTAAATGATAAAACTTTTATGAAATATAGTGTGGATTATTTATATCAGGCCTTGCATGGTCTCTAGGGCTTGTCTTAGGGTTCATGCGGCTGTGTCTGTGGCTGAATTAGATGGTGGATTTGGGGCATGACAGAAGTGGTATTAGAGCCAGGTTTATGATTATTAGGGATGAAAAAAATATTAAAAAATTACTGAAGTGGCATAAAAACATGATTTAGGATTCTAGGATTTAGGATCAAAGTGAGAGTGGGTGAAGGAAAATTTTTAAATCTTATTTGAATTGAAAGTTTTGAAATGTGAATTAATTTTGATTGATATATGGATATTAAATTGAAAACTGAACCTTGTTGTATAGAAGTTGATATGGCTCAAAGTAAAGGACGTGGTCGACCTAGAAGGCCAACCCGATTTATCGATGGCACAACTGCGTGGGAGCCCTCGCAATCATAAGAAGTGATACAGCCTCAACATGCGGGGTTTGCGCCAGGAGGAGCCCCCTATGGTCCCCACCACTGAAGTTCTAATGCCCCTAGAGTGGGAACCATAGAAGCAAGGACATCAAGAGCATGAAATACGAAGGAACCTAGGGTACAACCCAGTGAGCATGTAACAACTGCCCAGTTACTAGATATCTGCTGCAACAACAAGCTGCATCAAGGGCAGATATGATGAAGATAATGGAGCTGCAACAGCAGTAACAACAACGATTCTTGCAGTAATAATTGCAGCAGTAACAACTACAACACAACTATGGGATCCCAAAACTCAACCTGAGCGTCGAGTTAACCTGATTGAGTTCAAAAAGTATGCACCGTCGGCTTTCAAGGGCACTACTGACCCTATGGAGGCTGAGAGTTGGTTGAAAGAGATTGAGAAGGTCTTCCAGGCCTTGAAATGTCCAAGGAGGAAAAGGTCAACTTTGCAACCTTCATATTGCTTGGTGAGGCAGCTGATTGGTGGGAGACAGAGAAAGGAAAACTTGGCCCTAATGATGCACCGTACACCTGGGGGGAATTCAAAAGGTTTTCTATGAAAATATTTTCCTCAGAGTGTTAGATTTCAGAAGTTTCGAGAGTTTGATCGTCTTGACCAAGGCAATATGATAGTGGCACAATATACTACCAAGTTTGAAGAATTGTCAAGGTATACACCCACAGTAGTGGCAGAGGAAATTATTTGGGCTCATAAGTATAAAAATGGACTTAGGACCCGATCCGATAATGAGTGGCTGCTTTTGAGTTGACCACCTATAAGGAGATGGTGAACAAGGCGTTGGTGATAGAAAAGAGCTTTAATGATACACAAGCTGCAAGGGAGAGGACTATGAAGAAAAGAGGTAGGTTTAAAAATTTTCAAGGCCAAGACAAGAGAAACCCTAATACAAAAGGCATAACAATGCATCCTCAAGTGATGGGACATCAAATAAAGGTAAAGTCAAGTGTTTTGGTTGTGGAGGACCACATTTCCTAAGAGATTGCGGGCTATCACAGAAGAGGTGCTACATGTGGACAGCCAGGTCATATAGTAGCAAAGTGTCCCAAAGGAAAAGAACTACAAGGAAAACTAGAGTCTCCAGTAGCACCACAATCGGGGGAGGTACCGCAAAAACCTCGAGCTCAAGGGCGTATCTATGCACTCTCAGAGCTAGATGTTAATGCCTCAAATGCTACAGTGACAGGTATGATTAAGTTATTATCCCATACAATGTATGCATTGTTTGATTCGGGTGCTACACATTTCTTTATATCTTCTTATTTTGTTAAAAGTAGCAAGTTAACACCTATACCATTAGAAGTTGGGATGTGTGTCTCTACACCAAGTGGAGATATTATGTTAGTGGAGTCAATGTGTAAGGATTGCATATTAACCATTGGGGATATGGAATGAAGGCAGATTTGTTAATTTTGAAATGAAGGATTTCGATTTAATTCTTGGGATGGATTGGCTGGCAGCTTATCATGTTACAATTGACTGTTTTGAGAATATTGTAAAATTTCAAATTCCTAGGCAAGCTGAGTTTAGCTGTATGGGTGGCAAGTCATCTACTCAACTAAAATGATATCGGCACTACAGGCCAAGCAGCTTCTCAGGAAGGGTTATGAAGGGTATTTAGCTACAGTGCTGTATATCCAACAAAAGGAGCTTCGTACAGAGGACATTCCTATTATGAATGAGTTCCCTGATTTTTTCCAAATGAGTTACCAGGGTTACCTCTAAATAGGGAGATTGATTTTTCTATTGATTTGATTCCTGGTACTGGTCTGATTTCAAAGACTCCATATAGGATGGCTCCAGCAGAATTAAGAGAGTTGAAGAAATAGTTGCAAGAGTTATTATATAAGGGCTTTATCAGACCAAGTGTGTCTCCTTGGGATGCTCCTATACTATTTGTGAAGAAGAAAGATGGATATCTTCGGCTATATATAGATTATCGGGAACTGAATAAGATGATTGTACGAAATAAATATCCCTTACCAAGAATTGAAGATTTGTTTGATCAATTGCAAGGAGCACAAATATTCTTGAAAGTTGATCTCCAATCAGGGTATCATCAATTAAAGATAAAAGCCGAAGATATACCGAAGATAGCTTTTAGGACAGATATGGGCATTATGAGTTTTTGGTTATGCCTTTTGGATTGACCAATGCACTAGCTGCATTTATGGATCTTATGAATCGGATATTCAAATCTTCTTGGATCGATTTGTGGTAGTGTTCATAGATGATATTCTGATATATTCAAAAGGTTCACAAGAACATAGAGAACATTTGAGGATAGTACTACAGACTCTTCAAAGGAGAAGCTCTATGCAAAGTTATCTAAATATGAATTCTGGTCAGATAGTATTGCTTTTCTCGGACATGTAGTCTCTAAGGAAGGTATTTCAGAGGATCCGAAGAAAGTGAAAGCTGGTTGTATGGAACAAGCCTTCTAATGTATCTGAGGTACGCAGTTTCTTGGGGTTGGCAGGTTACTATCGAAGGTTTGTTGAAGGATTCTCTCGTATTGCCATACCTCTAACTGACTTGACTCAAAAGGGTGAAGTTTGAATGGATAGAGGATTGTAAGAAAGCTTCCAAGAGTTGAAAAGACGATTAGTGATGGCCCCAGTGTTGACTATTCCAGCTGGAACTGGAGGGTTTACCATCTATAGTGATGCATACGTAAAAGACTTGGATGTGTATTAATGCAAAATGGAAAGGTGATTGCTTATGCCTCTGGACAATTAAAATCATATGAGCAAAACTACCTAACTCATGACTTAGAATTGGCAGCGGTAGTGTTTCTTTAAAAATATGGAGGCATTACTTGTACGGAGAACAGTGTGATGTCTTTACTAATCACAAGAGCTTGAAGTACATCTTTACTCAAAAGGAATTGAATATGAGGCAGAGAAGGTTAGAATTGTTAAAGGATTATGATTTGACCATTAACTATCATCTAGGAAAGGCTAATGTAGTAGCTGATGCTTTAAATAGAAATCTTCAGGTGAATTGGCAGCTCTGATAACTAATCAAAGATATATTTTGTTGGATTTAGATAGAGCTGATATTGGGGTCCGAATATATAACCCCAAGGTTCAACTTACTGCACTTACAGTACAGCCTACCCTAATAGAGAGAATTAAGATGTCTCAGAAGGAGGACCCAGAGTTACAAAAGATTATAAAATGGTGGAGACCGGTGTTCAAATAGAGTTTCGAATTCATGAGATGGTTCACTGAGATTGGGAACAGACTTTGTATGCCAAATAATAAAGATCTGAAAGAAGAGATTTTGGGCGAAGCACATAATTCGGCCTATACTATGCATCCTGGAGGTACCAAGATGTACTGTGACCTAAAGAAAAATTTTTGGTGGACCGGTATGAAATGCGATATAGCTCTTCATGTTGCTCAGTGTTTAGTATGTCAGCAGGTGAAAGCTGAACATCAAAGACCCGCTGGACCATTGCAATCTCTTGATATTCCTCAGTGAAAATGGGAGCATATCACTATGGATTTTATAACTGGCTTACCGAGAACCCCTCGGGGTAGTAATGTTGTATGGGTGATTATGGATCGGTTGACCAAATCAGCTCATTTCTTACCATTTAGGGTTGGATTCTCTTTGGAGAGGTTGGCAGCATATACATAGAACAAATTGTGAGGCTGCATGGGATTCCAGTGACTATTGTATCTGATCGGGATAGTAGGTTTGTATCCCAGTTTTGGAAAGATCTTCATAAAGCACTTGGCACCAAGTTGAGCTTTAGTACTACTTTTCATCCACAAACAGATGGACAATCAGAGTGGACTATATAGATCTCGGAGGATATGCTAAGAGCATGTGTTATAGATTTAGGTGGTGCATGGGATAGTCATCTGGCCTTGATACAATTTGCTTATAATAATAGTTATCAAGCAAGTATCCAAATGGCTCCTTATGAAGCACTATATGGAAGAAAATGTCAGTCTCCAATTTGTTGGGATGATATTGGTGAGCGAAAATTTTGGGACCCGAGTTAGTGCAACAAGCTATGGAGAAAATACAAGCAATTCGAGAACGTCTTTGCACAGCTCAGAGCAGACAGAAGAGTTATGCTGACAACAAAGAAGGAAGCTAGAATTTTAAATCGGTGATCATGTGTTCTTGAAGGTTTCTCCTAGCAAGGGTGTGATGAGATTTGAACTTCGGGGTAAACTGAGTCCCAAATACATTGGTCCATTTGAGATTTTAGACAGAGTTGAAGAGGTGGCATATTGACTAGCATTACCACCAACTCTGTCAAATGTGCACAATGTGTTTCATGTGCTAATGTTGAAGAAATATGTTTCAGATCCAAATCATGTGGTAGAGCATGAGCCATTGCATCTTCTAGAGGACTTGACTTTAATGAATATCCAGTACGGATTGTGGACAGAAAGGATCAGGTTTTACGCCGTCATACTATACCTTATGTGAAGATATAATGGGCAACCACTCAGAAAGAGAGGCCACTTGGGAATTGGAGTCAGAAGTAAAAGACAAGCATCCCCAACTCTTTGATGTATCTGGTAAGAAAAATTTTGAGGACGAAATTTATTTTAAGGGAGGGAAAATGTAAGGCCCATGGAATCCCCAATCCCACTAAATGCATGGATTACGCGTGAAAACAGGGGAAATCCTACTAAACGCATGGATTACTCGTGAAAATAGGGGAAATCCCACTAAACGCATGGATTACGCGTGAAAACAGGGGAGGGAATCCCTCCTCCCCTGCACTAGCCTGGCAACATGAAAAATAAAAGGGGACGAGCGGCTTAGGGTTTTCATAGTGCCGCCAAGAGAAAAAGAGAGAGAGAGAGAAGAAGAAGAAGAGGGACAAGTGGAGAAGCAAAGCCCTCCATCGTCAGGATATCGTTAGATGCTAGAAAAGAGAGGTAAGTTCTTAGCAGATCATTAAAAATGGATAGAAATTAGGCACAGGTGATAAACGCGGTGAGGGAATTATAATATATATATATATATATATATAAAGGAGAGGAGAAGGGTGAGTGCTCGGATTGTGGCATAGACCCAATGATGGATTCTAGAAGAAAAATTAATTTTTATTTTATTTTATTTTATTAAAATTTATTTTTGTTAATTAAATAAAATATATGAATTGTGTCAACTGAAGGGGACAACCAGTGTAACAGAAAGGAGTTAAATTCGAGTCGTCAGTGAGGGATTGTTAGCCGAATTGTGAAGTAAGAATTCTCCTACATAATTTTTATCGCTATTATATAAATAATAATTATTGGTTTTTGATTCTTTACGTTGGGTGAATTGTGGATTTCGTGCTGTTTTCTGATTCTTGGTTTGGTTTGGTTGATGAGTATTGCCTAATTATGATTTATGGAATTTTTATTGTCATGGTTGAGTTGCGAGGCATTGATATGCATGCCATGTGTTGGTTATGATGCATGAGTGCATGATGGTTGATGCTCTAGGCTAGCCATGTGAGAGCCTTGCCATAGGCTAGAAATATGGTAGTGTTGCCACTCACAGGTTGGAGTGTGATAA
>UESW01003851.1:190972-215311 GCA_900491605.1 Calamus simplicifolius | reverse complement strand
AGGAAATTGAAGCTGTCAAGCTATCAACGCAAAATATGCATAAAGCCTATGAAGAGTTGAAGAACAAATATGAAGATGTAATGAAAGAATTACATGAGTTGAAGCAGACAATAAAAAAAAGAGTTATCATAGAAGATGAAGAAAGAGTGATTGAAGTAGATACAAGATATCCACATCATACATCAAAGAGAAGAGCATGTGCCATAAGAGATTTTCTTCCTGGTTGCAGTTCAAATCAGTAATTGAAGATATTATGAAAAATTACAAATTAAGGGGAGATGTTGGAATTAATTTGTAATAAATGAGTGTGGAAGTCTAAGTGTCTTTTGTATTTTTCTATGTGACATTAATGAGTGTGGAAGTCTAAGAGATATCTAGAAGAATGAAGAGTCAGTTATGAAAACTAAGAGACACATGGGAAGACTAAAAGGTTACATTATGATGTATTTATGAGAGAAGCTCAATAGGCACTTTCTATGTCTATAAATAGGTCAATATGTATTGAGTTTAAGTGAGTGGGAAAAGTTTATGAAATGAGATTCTAAATGCTATTACTCCCACTCCAAGCATTTCCTCTTGAGCATTATCCAAGTACCTATCTATCAAAGTTTTATATTTTATATTTTTTTTCTTACAAGGTGAAGATTTTCAAAAGCTGAGAAAGATGCTTGGAGTCATGGCATCAAGAAAAAACAAGTTTACGGGAGAAAATGTTGGAATATTAAACTTGTTTTAATGCACTCTTGAAAAGATCAAAGACTTCATGGGAGAAAGGAAGAGTCACTCTTGAAAAGACCAAAGGCTTCATGGAAGAAAGGAAGAGTCACTCTTGAAAAGATCAAAGTCTTCATGGGAGAAAGGAAGAGTCATTTTAAAAAGACAAGATAGTTCATAAATTTAAAATTGACTCTTAGTATTTTGTAATTGACTCTTAATTTTCTGCAAATGTCTTTTAGTTTTTCTATACATGTATTAAATAGTGGCATATGAAAGGACATCTAGATGTGTATAAATATGGAAGGTGTTTGCCCATGAAATTATGTAGAGAATTAGAAGTAGAAGAAGATGATGATAAAAAAAATAGAGAGAGACCCAAAAGTTGTATTCCCTCTAATATAGAGTATCATTTTCTTATTGAAAGAATCCTTCATTTTTCAATCTTGTGTGCCCACCTTGTTTCCAACACTAATTGCACCAGTGGACCAAGCAAGGGTAGTGGAATATGCCCCCCACCGCCTGGAAATCGGAACTGAATCAAATTAAACTAGAATACTTAGTTGTGGCCTCGAGTTCATAAGATTCCTGGTCTCGAACGACATACTTGGATGTGATAGAAGTTCCTGCTTTAGTTCTTGTTTCTCTTTTTTTTTTTTTCGTTTTCTTCTTTGTTTCTAATCTTAAACTTTAATAAAATTCTATAGGCACCTCGTTGTCTGTTGTTGCCTCAAAGAAAAGAAGTGAGACGAGAGAGAAGGAATAAAGTTTTAGCTCTACAAATTGTGTGTTTCTTCATGTTCTTCTATGGCTTGAGGTCTGAGCCTATGAGGGTGGGCATTTATAGCTAGGCCTCTGTATGCAATGGCTTCTTGAACTATAATTAAACTTTAATATGGACAAATCTCTACAACAAGATAGGATATTGTACTCTTGTTAGACTTTTGCCTGGTTCATGGGAGGTTGCTTTTCTTTAATATGCGGTCCACTCTAACCATTGAATTCTCCGGTTGAACTACCAATGAGAAATGTCATAATTATCTAGGTCCTAAGAAGCACCATAACCTCCATAAGTTTTGCACAAACGTTTAAGCTTGTATCTCTAACGGCACATCACGGGTACGAATAGCTGCACTTTTGTCTAATTATAGTTTGATAGCAAGCAACGTAAGGAATTTCTGCTTGATATATAAATCAGTAAGTTGGAACTGCTGCCATCATATAATTATTGTTATAGAAATGTAAAGGATCCCTAGAGAAAGGTAGGAGTCCAGATGAACACCAAATGATAATTAATACTAATGCAAAAATTATGTCTAGAGCCGTTTCTTTTGCGATAATGTAGGATACTGATTTCTTTGCGCCCATCCATCGTCCGATCATCCATTAGACAGGCCTCAAAGCACTCCAAATTCAGTCAATCATCAGCTGCATAGATTTTAAAGTCATATGGGAAATGATATAAAAGTACTGAGGGCATGAAGGAATGAGGTATCCTACCTTCTAACGCAAAGTATACAACTCGGTCCTGTTCCAATGATCAGCATAACATGAGCATGCTTTTAATTATTTTGCTCACCTAAATTCCTGCTTGGCGTTGAAGGATCATGTTCACCATTAATTTGAGATACATATGCACCTAGTATGATTGAAAAATAGACGACAAAACTTGTATTCCATCCAAACTTTGTTCCAGAAAAGCTCCATATCTAAATTTTTAGTTATGATGTTAATCAAGTACATGTCTCGAGAGTTGTCAACCACACCAGCTGGTTGATGTTAATCAATTACACATTCGCGATCAATTTAATAAATGAAAGGCGATGTTTCATTCTAAATTACGCATTTTCTGAGAGTTTTCAACTATATGAACGATGGAAGTGGTACGAACATGACTTGTATTGAATGCATAAACTTCTAAAAAAGAGAACGGTAACCCTAAGATCTCTTATTTCAATTTCTTTATAGAAGGAAAAAAAAAATCCTCTTTGCTTCCAAAAGAACTGAAAAAGATATATAAACTTGTTTGCGCTAGCTAGTGGTTTTACTGAGATCTTGAACCCCTTGAGGTTTTCAAATTTGTGAGAACTGGCTCCAAAATGAACTCTTAAGCTTCGCCTAGTTCTGTTTCTTTTTTCGAGTTTCTTCGCTGTTTTGATAGGATAACAAAATAACGAGAGGGAGCTATTCTGAGGAGGGGGATTTTGGAGGGGCCAGCTCAGTCCAAACGATCCAAGAGGAACGCAAACGAGACGAAGCGTTCTCCTTTCGAGGAATTGGTCAGTGCCACGCTGTGGAATCACCGGGAGGCACTGATACGCATCTAGCTCGCTGTATCAAAGAAATAAACTAATAAGAACTAGAATGACACCTCTAAATAACAAACTTCAAGGGTTTATCCTTCGAAGAAAATAGTATTAATATTATTATTCCATGATGCAAAAGCTATATGGATTAGGATTGTAGCTTAAAAAAATTTCTCAATTAATCTAATAGTTTGATTAGTGATGTGCCTGACGTAGCCACGAGGGCAATCATGGAAAAATCCAAATCTTAAGGCTGCCCCGCTCCGGCATCTCCAAGTCGGTCAAGTCGGCCCTGATCGGCCCCACTCGGCCACGACATCTCCAAGTCGGCCAAGTCGGTCCCGACCTTCCCTGGTCGGCCCCGCTCGGCCCCGGCATCTCCAAGTCGGCCAAGTCGGCCCCGACCTTCCCTGGTCTGCCCCGCTCGGCCACGACATCTCCAAGTCGGCCAAGTCGGCCTCGACCTTCCCTGGTCGGCCCCGCTCGGCCTCGGCATCTCCGAGTCGACCAAGTCGGCCCCGACCTTCCCTGATCGGCCCGGCTCGGCCTCGGCATCTCCGAGTCGACCAAGTCGGCCCCGACCTTCCCTAGTTGGCCCCGCTCGGCCACGGCATCTCCATGTCGGCCCCGACCTTTCCTGGTCGGCCCCGCTCGGCTACGGTATCTTTAAGTCGACCAAGTCAGCCCTGACCTTCCCTGGTCGGCCCCGCTAGGCCCCGGCATCTCCGAGTCGGCCAAGTTAGCCCCGACCTTCCCTGGTCGGCCCCGCTCGGCCCCGGCATCTTCGAGTCGGCCAAGTCGGCCCCAACCTTCCCTGGTCGGCCCCGCTCGGCTTCGGCGTCCCCAAGTCGGCCAAGTCGGCCCCGACCTTCCCTGGTCGTTCCCGCTCGGCTCCGGCGTTCTCAAGTTGGCCAAGTCGGCCCCAACCTTCCCTGGTCGGCCCCCGCTCGGCCCTAGCATCTCCAAGTCGGCCAAGTCGGCCCCGACATTCCTTGGTCGGCCCCGACCTTACCTGGTTGGCCCCGCTCGGCCCTAGCCAACTACCTTTCCTAGTCGGTCCCACTTGGCCCCAGCATCTCTGAATCGGCCAAGTCGGCCCCGACCTTTTCTGGTCGGCCCCGCTCGGCCCCGGCATCTCCAAGTCGGCCGAGTCGGCCCCGACCTTCCCTGGTCGGCCCCGGCATCTCCGAGTCGGCCAAGTTGGCTCCGATCTTCCCTGGTCGGTCCCGCTCGGCCCCGACATATCCGAGTCGGCCAAGTCGGCCCTGACCTACCCTGGTCGGCCCCGCTCTAGCATCTTCAGGTCAGCCGAGTTGGCCCTGCTCGGCCTCGGTGCCCTTCGGGGGTCAAGGCTATCTCAGGTCGGCCCTAGAGCAGTCCTGGCTGTTCGCGCTGCCGTCCTTCTGACGCACGCCACCTGGCATCCCCAGGCCCAACTACCCACTGGCCACGCTGCTGATGGGACTGGACCTAACTACCTGTCAGCCCCACTGACCGATGGGACGTAGCTCACCAACCGCCATTTTCTCCTTTTCGATGGGACAGACCCACCGACCAGCACAAATTCATGCAACCCCACAAACCCCATGGATATTCCTTTCTTACGGAACTCACGTGGTTGTGCAGGTATCAACCCCCTATAAAAGGGTAAGTCCACTCAGAAACAAGGTACGCAAACTTATACACTCGCTACCCTGATACCCAGAAAGGATTCCTCTCTTTCGGAGGACTCATTTTTTCTCTCCAAAGCTCATCTGAGCTCTCTCTCTTAGTTGTGACCTCGGTTACTGACTTGAGCGTCAGAGGGTCCCCACCGGAGCATCCCTCTGGTCTTGGGACTTTTTGTAAGCCACCCGATTAGGCGTGGGATCACAGATTAAGCAGCTCTCTTCTCCGATGTTCAAGACCGGTAATCAGCATCATCAGAGTGGCGCGTCAGGTAGGGGGTAAGGCAAGCAAAGAAATCCAAAACACTACAGTATACTTCTCTTTTCTCTCCCTCTCCCAACAATGGTGATGACACGAGCTTAGGATGCCTCAGTCAGCCACCCCGAGGGGCATCTTCCCCCGACTAAGCAGCAGGAGACCAACCTACCTGTCGCTGATCCTTTCATCATTTTCCCTCAACCAGAAGCGGTTGCCCCGGCTGCGGAGCAGCTGGCAACCCTCACTCTGCAAGTTCAGACCCTCACTGCCATGGTCCACGGACTTCAGCAGCAGCAGTCCGTGGCCACCCAGCATCAGACCGCTCCCCCTGCAAGTCAACAGTCTGCAAGGGGAGGTTCTCCTCAACGAGAGGCTGGTCGTCGCCGAGCTTCTCCAAGGAAACCTCTCCGTGAGTCCCTCAAGCAGCTGTGATCTCCAGATTGTGGCCCAAGCAAGTTTCCTCCAGAGCCGCACCGCCAGAAGGAACCAAAGCGGAAATCCCATCTTTCGCGTCCTTCTCCTTCTTCTTCATCTTCCTCTTCTTCATCCTCCGAGCCATCTCGGAGGGCCCCGACAATCAACCGCCAAGCAGAGGAGCACCTGGATGAGTACAACCGGCGACTAGACGAGCTCGCCAGGAAGATCAACAACCAACCAGAGGAGGAGTATGACACCCATCCTCCTTACACTCACCGGATACTGGAGGAGCCCATCCCCTCTAGATTCTGATTCCCCCAAATAGATCTGTACGATGGAACGACGGATCCTCTCGACCACCTCGAGAGCTACAAGGCCATGATGCAGGTCCAGGTTGCGTCAGACGCCCTTCTCTGTAAAGCTTTCCCTGCTACTCTGCGGAAGGCTGCTCGCGTGTGGCACTCGCGCCTATCCCCCCATAGCATCGACTCCTTTCAGGAGCTGGAAAAGGCCTTTCTGGCATATTTTGATGCCTACCGGCAAATCCCGAGGGTCACAGACAGCCTCTTCTCCGTGCGCCAGAAGAAGGGGGAATCGCTGCGGGACTTCGTGTCTTGGTTCAAAACCACCGCCCTTGAAGTCTACCATCTGGACGACGCGGTGGCAACGTTGGTGCTGAAGCAGGGACTCCTTCCGTCTCGCTTCACCTTTTCTCTGGACAAGAAGCCCCGGGTTCCTACTCCGACCTTCTCCTCTGAGCTCAGAAGTACATCCGCACGGATGAGGCTGACCTCACCCACCGAGAATCATCAAGAAGCTCCAACTGCAAGCCTGATCGCCCCGAGCCGAGCAGGCCCTCTCGCCACCGGCGGCCTGACCCACCTCGCCGATTTGACAACAGGTGTCGAAGCCCCGTCCCCGATGAAAGCAAGCTCACACCTCTCCTCGCCCATCGATTCCACATCCTGATAGAAATTGAGGGCGAGCCTTATCTCCAGCGCCCTCCTCCTATGAAGAAAGGTCCTTTCCATGACAAGAGCCGTTATTGCCGATTCCATCGAGACTATGGGCACGACACCGATAGCTGCTTCAGCTTGAAGCGCACTATTGAGGAGCTTATCCAGAGGGGCTACCTCGGCAAATATATCCTGAAGGGGCCACAACCTCTGCCAGCACTCATGGGACCCCCACCTGCTCAGGCCGCTGTCGACAACACTCCCACGGAGCGAACAGTTGGAATGGTGTCTTGGGGAGCGGCTTCCTCTTCCAAGCAGCCAAGAGGGGAGGACGCACCGGGTAATGTAGTTCTCGGGGGGGGGGGGGGGGGCGGTGAATTTTGAGAATGTAAATAATGAAGGCATCACCGTCTCTATGACGATCGCCAAGTACCCTGTAAAAAGGATATTGGTTGATAGTGGCAGCTTAGCTGATATCCTCACTTATGACGCTTTTGTTCGGATGGGATTATCTCTAGACTCTCTCCAGCCTGTAGCAACCCCATTGGTCAGATTCACTAGGGATTCGGTAAGGGTTGAGGGTGAGATATCTTTGCCTGTGACAGCCGGAACACCGCCATGCCAAAGCACAGTGATCATGAAGTTCTTGGTTGTGCGGGTCCCCTTGGCATACAATGCCATTCTCGGGCACCCAGGCTTAAATCTATTGGATGCGATTATTTCCACTCGACGCCTGCTGGTGCAGTTCCCTACTAGCGGAGGTGTTGAGGAGTTGAAAGGCGAGGTCGGTTCAGTTCTACCTTGCTATCACATGGCGTCAAGTCCCTTGGAGGCTGAGCCGGTCCCAGAGGCACCTGACCCCAGGGAGTCCGACAGGAGAGGGGAGCCGACCGAGCACCTCCCTATCTTTCCTCTCGAGGACGATCCGGCAAAGACCATGTGCATTGGTGGACTCCTCCCCCTGGAGGATCGCGATCGCCTCCTGACCTTCCTGCGGGCCAACTCAGATGTTTTTGCTTGGTCAGCATCTGACATACCCAGCATTCCTCCAGAAGTAATCACCCACAAGCTCAACATCGATCTGAAGCACTGTCCAATCTGCTAGAGGAAGAGGAGCTTCGCTCTCGAGCAACAAAAGGCCATCAATGAGGATGTTAACAAACTGCTCAGTGTCGGCCACATCCGAGAGGCGCATTACCCTAGCTGGTTGGCCAACGTGGTCATGGTGCGAAAGGCAACTGGGAGCTGAAGAATTTGTATCGACTTCACCGACCTCAACAAGGCATGTTCGAAAGACAGTTTTCCCCTGCTAAGGATAGATCAGCTAGTAGATTCCACCTCCGGCCATGGGCTCCTCAGCTTCATGGACGCCTTCTCCGGATACAATCAGAGAAGGATGGACCCCAGTGATGAAGAGCACACATCCTTTGTGACACAAAAGGGGATTTATTGCTACAAAGTGATGCCCTTCGGTCTCAAGAACTCGGGGGCGACCTATCAAAGATTGACGAACAGGGTGTTTCAGGATCAGCTAGGTCGGAACATGGAAGTCTACATGGATGACATGCTGGCCAAGAGCATCCGTGCTTCTGATCATGTCTATGATCTAGAGGAAACTCTTAGCAACCTCCGTCGCTTCCAGGTCAAGCTGAATCCCAAGAAATGCGCCTTTGGAGTCACAGCGGGCAAATTTCTGGGTTTTATGGTGACTCAGCGGAGGATCGAAGCAAACCCAGAGAAGATCAGCGCTATCCTCGACATGAGACCACCATCCAGCAAGAAGGAAGTACAACAACTAATGGGAAGGGTGGTGGCTTTAAGTCGTTTCCTCTCCAGATCAGCCAAGAGGTGCTTGCCCTTCTTCAAGGCCCTGCGGAAAGTAAACAGCTTCGAGTGGATAGACGACTGCCAGAAAGCCTTCGATGACCTGAAGGCGTTTCTGTCTTCTCCTCCGCTCCTATCCAAACCAAGGGACGGGGAAAGTCTCTTCCTCTACCTAGCTGCTTCTTCAGAGGCCGTTAGCTCAGTCTTGGTGTGTCTGGATGCTGATGGAACCCAGAAGCCCGTTTATTACGTGAGCAAGGTGCTCCATAGCACAGAAGTCAGGTACTCCAAGACAGAAAAAATCATCTTCGCTCTGATCATCTCCGCTCGGCGTCTCCGCCCTTATTTTCAAGCTCATCCCATAGTGGTGCTCATGGACCAGCCCCTCCGAGCCATTCTGGCTCGTCCAGACACCTCAGGCTGACTCGCCAAGTGGGCCATCAAGCTAGGAGAGTTTGACCTCTCCTTCCAAGCGCGGTCAGCCTTGAAGTCCCAAGTCCTGGCCGATTTCCTAGTTGAGTGCACTTGGGCGGATGAGGAGACCAGGGAGGTCTCCGTGGAACAACATGAGCCCAGGCCAAGCAGTGATGGAGAAACCTAGATCCTTTATGTAGACGGTGCATCAAACTCTCAGGGAAGTGGTGCCAATCTTATTCTCACCAGACCGGGTGGAGAGAAAGCAGAATGTGCCCTATGGTTTCTATTCAAAGCCACCAATAACCAGGCCGAGTATGAGGCCTTGCTGGCAGGATTAAGGCTAGCCCAAGAATTTGGAATAAGGCGTCTCAGAGCTTTCACCGACTCGCAACTCATCTCTGGACAAATCAATGGAGAGTACGAGACGCGTGACCTTGCTATGACTCAATACCTGGGCAAGGTTCGGGTCTTGGTCTATATGTTAGCTTATTTCAGCATTAGTTACATTCCCCGGAGTGAGAACGCCAAGGCCGACATCCTTTCCTGCTTGGCTACCTCTGCCGACAGTATCGCAAGAGACACCTACATCGAATACCTAGAAAGGCCCAGCATAGAAGATGGCGAGGAAGTCCTCCTGCTCACCCAAGAGCCTACAGGGATGGATGCCTACGTCCGCTATCTCACTGACGGCACCCTCCCTGATGATAGCAATGAAGCCAAGCTGCTCAAGTGGAGGGCTTCCAAATTCGTCCTCCTAGACGGACATCTATACAAGAGGTCATTCTCTTACCCCCTGCTCAAATGTGTAGGACCTGCTGACGCCGACTACATCCTTAAAGAAATCCATGAAGGCATCTACGGAAATTACCTGGGGGCAGGTCCCTGGCCCAAAAGGCCCTTCGGCAGGGATACTTATGGCTTACCATAAGGGAGGACGCTGCCAAACTAGTTCAGAAGTGCGATGGTTGCCAGCACCATGCACACATCCAACACCAACCATCTACCCCGCTCAACCCGCTCTCAGCCCCCTAGTTCTTCGCCCAGTGGGGAATGGACATCCTTGGGCCATTCCCCCCAGCTTCGGGACAGTGGAGATTCTTGCTAGTAGCCATCGACTATTTACCAAGTGGGTCAAGGTCGAGGCGCTGGCTAAGATCTCTGAGAGTAAAGTCAAAGCCTTCTTCTGGAAGTCGATCATATGCCGCTTTGGTCTGCCGCGCACCCTCGTCACGAACAACGATCGCCAGTTCAACAATGAAGCATTCAAGACTTTCTGTGGCGAGCTAGGCATTCACCATCGATTCACCTCTGTTGGCCACCCCCAGACCAATGGGGAGGCCGAGGTCATGAACTGCACCATTCTCAGAGGGCTCAGGACTCGGCTGGATGGATCAAAAGGTCGATGGGTGGAGGAACTCCCCAGTATGATATGGGCTTACCATACGACCCCCAGAGCCCCGACCAGCGAGACCCCCTTCAGTCTCGTCTTTGGATCCAAAGCCATCATCCCTGTTGAGATCGGACTGCCCAGTCCGCGTATGGAGTCCTTTAACGAGGAAGACAATTCCACATTGATACGAGCCAACTTAGACTTTATCGATGAAGCGCATGATCGGGCAAGGCTGCGTATGGCAACTTTCCGTCAGCGGGCAGCCAAGTACTACAACGCCCGATTTTGTCCCAAGGTCTTTTGCCACGGAGATCTGGTTTTAAGAAAGGCTGAGGTATCTAAGCCTACGGAGGGGGACAAACTATCCCCCAACTGGGAGGGTCCTTACCGTATCACTGAGACACTCCACCGGGGGGCATACAGACTAGAAGAGCTCAACGGACAACCCATTCCGCGTACCTGGAATGTGGATAATCTCCATCGATATTATCAATGGTGTATCCCCCAGAGTACGAGCAATAAAAGGGTCTCTTCCAATGCCACAGCCTGCTCTCCCCTGCATTCAAGGACTAGATCTCGCTAAAGGAGCTCACCGGCATCGCGGCTAACGAGACACCACTCGGTCAGGCTTGGAGACGCCCCCCGAGTTGGTTCCCTAACAACTCCGTACCCAGTCGATTTACCCTCCGAGCAGCACACAAACGCCCGAGGTGGTTCAAAAGGAGCTCATCGGCATCCCGGCTAACAGGACACCACTCGGTCCGGCTTGAAGACACTCCCGAGTCGGTTCAAGTCCCTAACAGCTCCGTACCCGATCGAGTCACCCCTCGGGCGGCACACAAACCCCCAAGGTGGTTCAAAAGGACTCACCAGCATTGCGGCTAACGGGACACCACTCGGTCCAGCTTGGAGATGCCCCCGAGTTGGTTCAAGTCCCTAACAGCTCTATACCCGGTCGAGTCGCCCCTCAGGCGGTACACAAACCATCGAGGCGGTTCAAAAGGAGCTCACCGGCATCGCGGCTAACGGGACACCACTCGGTCTGGCTTGGAGACGCCCCGAGTCGGTTTAAGTCACTAACAGCTCCGTACTCAATCGAGTTGCCCCTCGAGTGGCACACAAACCCATGAGGTGGTTCTATAGGAGCTCACCGGCATCGCGGCTAACGGAACACCACTTGGTCTGGCTTGGTGATGCCTCTGAGTTGGTTCAAGTCCCTAACAGCTCCGTACCTAGTCGAGTCACCCCTCGGGCGGCACACAAACCCCCGAGGTGGTTCAAAAGGAGCTCACCTGCATCGCGGCTAACGGAACACCACTCGGTCCGGCTTGGAGATGCTCTCAAATCGGTTCAAGTCCCTAACAGCTCCGTACTCGGTCGAGTCACCCCTCGGGTAGCACACAAACCTCCGAGGCGGTTCAAAAGGAGCTCACCGGCATCGCGGCTAATGGGACACCACTCGGTCCGGCTTGGAGACGCCCCCGAGTCGGTTCAACTCCCTAACAGCTCCATACCCAGTCAAGTCACCCCTCGGGCGATACACAAACCCCCAAGATGGTTCAAAAGGAGCTCACCGGCATTGCGGCTAACGGGACACCACTCGGTCCGGCTTGGAGATGCCCCTGAGTCGGTTTAAGTCCCTAATAACTCCGTACCCGGTCGAGTCACCCCTCGGGCAGCACACAAACCCTTGAGCAGTTCAAAAGGAGCTCACCGGCATCGCGGCTAACGGAACACCACTCGATTCGGCTTGGAGATGCCCCCCGAGTTGGTTTAAGTCCCTAACAGCTCCGTACCCAATCGAGTTGCCCCTTGGGCGGTAGACAAACCCCCGAGGTGGTTCTAAAGGAACTCGCTGGCATCGCAGCCTATGGAACACCACTCGGCCCTGGCACGAAGGTACCCCCGAGGCGGTTAAGACCCTAAAGGCTCTGTACCCGCCGAGTCGCCCCTCGGGCAGCACACAAACCCCGAGGTGGTTCTAAAAGAGCTCGCCGACCCTCACAATCTCCAAGTCTGCCGAGTCGGCTCCGACCACCCCTGGTCGGCCCCACTTGGCCTCAACATCTCCAAGATCATGCCGAGTCGGCTCAGACCTTCCTCGGTCAATCCCCACTCGGCCCCTGGCGTTTTCAAGCCGATCTCGGCACTAAGTTGCCCTTGGATCGTTCTAAATCCTTAGAATATTCGAGCGCAGACAAATCTCCCTTCAAACGGCCTACGACAGCTCAAGACATCCTAAGTAACCTCCTACGCAGCCAGCTTACACTTCGAAGACGCATCTCAACATTGGCCAACCTGATACAACGGTTCGGCCACGACATTATCAATGTGTGCAACACTCAGAGTAAAGGGGCATCTCAGAAAAAAAGCCCTCTCTCATTAACAGGTACGAGACCCATTTTATTGCTAGTCGCACAATAAAACATTCAGCCCAGAGGAAAGAAGAAACGAGTAGGACAAAGGACAAAAGTGTCTTCACAAAAAGTTCTTCTTCATTGATAATGAAATTGAAGTACAAAATTTGGCCCAAGGCCGGTTACAAAAAGAAAAGGGAAAAGAAACAATAACTTTTCAGGGCTCGTTTGGGCCCGGCTCTCCCTTGTCGTCCCCTTCCTTTGCCGACTCCTCGTCAGATTCCCCGGGCCGGATTCCCTCGAGCTCGGCAATGTCAATTTTAAGATCCGCTGAGTCATGCACATCTCGAAGCCTTTGACGTAAGCATCGAGGCTGGCCTCGAGGACCTCCTTCCCGAACTTCGGCGAGGACTTATAGTTGGAGACGGCCTGCCCTGCCTCGACCTCGGCTCTCTGTGCCCTGGCCTTGGCCTCCTGGACTTGCGCCACAGCCTCCCTGGCTCGGCCCTCGGCTTCTTCGGCTCGTGCGTTGGCCTCGTCCGCATAGGCCACAGCCCCAGCCTTCTCATGGCCCACTTCAACCGCCGCCTTCTCCGCGGCGGCAGCTCTCTCTGCGGCGGCCCGGGCCTCATCTAGTGCCGCTCCAACCTCCCTCTCGGCGCATTGAAGCTGATGGACCAGCTCCTCATTCTGTGCCGTGGCAGTCTTCAGTCGGTCCAAGACCAGCTCCAATTTGGCCTCGACCGCGGATGCTCGGCCACTCTCGACTTCGGCTCGGTATTCCGTCTCCCTTATTCGGCCGCCCAGGTTCTCCTCCCAGGCCTTGGCCTCCTGGTGAAGTCGAGCAAGGCTCTAGGACTGCGCCATGCTCTCCTTCTTGTACTTGTCGGCCCGCGCCATGGCCCTTGTGAATGCATCCGAAGAATGGGCCACCGCCTCACGAAGGCTGATTGCGTCGTTGGCCATTTGCAGCAAGGGAAACATGTTAACCCTAAAAGATTGGAGCATCAAAAGACACATCCAGAAACAGAGAGAACTCAGAAGATTACTTGGACAATGGAAACCATCACCATATCCAGGAGCGCGGAGTGGCTCAATCCCCGCATCTCCTTCTCGAACTCGGCAGTCCGGACTCTTGACAGAAGACGGGCGGCTTGCGCAGCGTCCGCCATTGAATTGAGACTAGGGGCCGGCCGCGTCGACCCCTCTTGCGGACCTTTGACCCGAGGACGGGTCGGGTGGTGCACCAACCGCTGGGATGAGCTCTCCGGCCCATCCCTCTGCTCCCCAGTCACCTTCGCCCCAGCATTGGATTCTTTGGTGACTTGCTCCCTCTCTTTGACAGTTGGGGGAGCCCTCTCTGTCTCTGGCTCGGCAGCAGCCGAAGGGCTGACGGCAACTGTAACCTGCCCCGCCTCGGGCACATCGGCGGTGGCAGGAGCTTCCTCCTCAAGATCCACAATCACCACGGCGGCTCCGGTGGTGGCTGGAATCTCTCCCTCCTCTATCTCAGTCCCGGCCAGCCTCGGGACCACTTCTCTAGTCGGTGCTTCCTTAGCCGGCTCCTCTGCAGGCGTTGGAGCCTTGGGGACCTCAGCGACTTGGGTCGGCCCAGCCCACTCCCCTCTTTGGGCCTTCTTCGCAGGTCTTGATGTTTCCCCGGCTGATGGCCTCTTCTGCTTCAAGGCGGCCTCAAACGCACTGGCGAAGAACTTCATCGCTGCATCCAAAAACAAGAAGTGTTAGCGACAGCATATAGCAATCCTCCGATCGAGACAGAAGGAATCAGGCATCGTGCTCACCGACCACCGGGGCCAACTTGGCTTCTATCATGTTCTCCTCGGACAAGAGTTCCTTGTAGCAAGGGATTTGGCAGTTGGACAACTGGGTGAAGAGTTCCCTATCTCTCTCCCCCACGGTGGCATTATCATTGGAGCTGGTGTCTGGCTCCATCCAGTCGGTCCTTACCCCCTCGACATGGGCAAAAAGGAAGCAGGATTTCCATCCCCTAATCTTGGACGGAAGACCTAGGGGAAAGGCCCTACCCGGCCTGGCGGTGAAAGCCCACCAGGCCCCCTCACCTTGGCGGTGGAGTTTATAAAATAGCCGAAACAGTGATAACCCTAGCCGGGTTTCCTGGAAATAGCAAAGAATAACAAAGGCGCAGATGATCCGAATCAAGTTCGGAGTCAATAGCACCGGCACTAGCCTATATCTATCTAAAAGGTTCAGGAAAAAGGGGTGGAGAGAAAGGTGCAGCCCGCACCGAAAAAATTCCTCATACAGAGTGACCCGATCGGGGTAGGTGGAGGTCACTCTATCTTCGGGTCCTGGTGCGGACAGATGAATGAAGCTGGGGACCATGTACTTAGCCCTAATGGTCTCTACGTTTTCGGGTGTCATGGTTGAGGCCACTCCGGATGGACCTGCCGGATCATAACTCACCGCCGGAGGTTGTTCCAGACGGCGGGAGGACACATGAATTGCCCTAATAGGGGAGGCTGAGACGGATGGAGGCCCAGTCACCATTGGTTGACCGCGGATGGTGATTCCGCCCACCGGACGAGGAACCTGACAGGCTAAGGAGGTTTGGTCTTCACTATCGAAATGGGAAGATTCAACTACATTCCTCTTACCCTCCCTAATGGCATGATGGTCCATGGGTGAAAAGGAAAGATGAAACTAATCGGGAAATCAAAGGGAATTTGGAGACAAAAAGGCTCAAGTCGCAGAAAAACTCAGGAGAAGGAGAGCTGGAAGAAATCAATGGCAATGTAAAAGCTTTCCTCAGGCCCTTGGGGCATTTTTATACCCCCATCTCCGAGCGACGATAATCGAGGCCCTACCATGTGGCGCTTTCCTATTGCGCCACGAGCTGTCCGCCGAAAATCTCGCCTGTGCCCGAGGCATGCCGCCTCGATTCACCCCAAGGAGCATGATCCCCGACCAATTGCGGGGCATAGAAAATGGAGAAACAATGATAACCTTTACCTTTTTCCATTCCCTCAATAGGCTTCCTCTTCGAGGCGTCCGGTGCTAGCGTCAGCTCCCACCTACCGCATGATTGTGGAAGATTTTTGAAGTGACACTGCCTCGGGATGATGCGCCAGCTCACCAAGCTATTAAAAGCGCACTAAGAGCAATCATTTTTTGAATTTTCGTGCCCCTCTTGCCCAAAGGGCAGCGGGCGCGTGGCCCTTCGTGCTCAGGGGCGGGGGGGGCATCTGATGTGGCTGACGTAGCCACGAGGGCAATTATGGCAAAATCCAAATCTTAAGGCGGCCCCGCCCCGGCATCTCAAAGTTGGCCAAGTCGGCCCCGACCTTCCCTAGTCGGCCCTGCTCGGCCACGACATCTCCAAGTTGGCCAAGTCGGTCCCGACCTTCCCTGCTCGGTCCCGGCATCTCCAAGTCGACCTTCCCTGGTCGGCCCCGACCTTCCCTGGTCGGCCCGCTCGGCCACGGCATCTCCAAGTCGGCCAAGTCGGCCCCGACCTTCCCTGGTCGACCTTGCTCGGCCTCGGCATCTCCGAGTCAGCCAAGTCGGCCCCGACCTTCCCTGGTCGGTCCCGCTCGCCATGGCATCTCCAAGTCAGCCATGTCGGCCCCGACCTTCCCTGATCGGCCCCGCTCGGCCCCGGCATCTCCAAGTCTGCCAAGTCGGCCCCGACCTTCCCTGGTCAGCCCCGCTCAGCCCAGCATCTCTGAGTCGGCCAAGTTGGCCCCGACCTTCCCTAATCGGCCCAGCTAGGCCCCGACATCTCCGAATCGACCAAGTCGGCCCCGACCTTCCCTGGTCGGCCCTGCTCGGCCCCGGCATCCCCAAGTCGGCCATGTCGGCCTTGACCTTCCCTGGTCGGCCCCACTCAGCCCTGGCGTTTTCAAGTTGGCCAAGTCGGCCCCGACCTTCCCTGGTCGGCTTCGCTCGGCCCCGGCATCTCCGAGTCAGCCAAGTCGGCCCCGACCTTCCCTGGTCGGCCCCGCTCGGCCTCGGCATCTCCAAGTCGGCAAAGTTGGCCCTGACCTTCCCTGCTCGGCCCTGCTCGGCCCCGGCGTCTCCAAGTTGGCCGAGTCAGCCCCGACCTTCCCTAGTCGGCCCCGCTCGGCCTCGGCATTTCCAAGTCGGCCGAGTCAGCCCCGACCTTCGCTGGTCGGCCCCACTCGGCCCCGGCATCTTCAAGTCGGCCGAGTCGGCCCCAACCTTCCCTGGTTGGCCCCGCTCGGCCCCGACATCTCTGAGTCAGCCGAGTCAGCCCCGACCTTCCCTGGTCAGCCCCGCTCGGCCCCGGCATCTTCAAGTCGGCCAAGTCAGCCCCGACCTTCCCTGGTCGGTCCCGCTCGGCTCCGGTATCTCCGAATCGGCCAAATCGGCCCCGACCTTCCCTGGTCGACCCCGCTCGGCCCTGGCGTCTGAGCTCTCTCTCTAAGCTGTGACCCCGGTTACTAACTTAAGCATCGGAGGGTCCCCATCGGAGCATCCCTTCGGTCTTGGAACTTTTTGTAGGCCATCCGATCAGGTGTGGGGTCGCAGATTAAGCAGCTCTCTTCTACCAACGTTCAAAACCGGTGATCAAGCATCATTAATTAGCAAGTTGTTCAAATCGGCAACGATACTTATGTACCACAGAGGCCTAGCACAACTTAGTGAGTAATCTACTAAAATCTCATAATTATTTGGGACAAAACGAATACAAAGCTCTTCAACAAAATTCTTTCATATCATCATACCTGGACTTTACTCCAACTATTGATGCTACTGTAATATCTTTTTTTAAAGGTAAAAGGAGGATATGGTAACCTTTTGTCTTTTTGGAAAAGGTTTTAAACTTATAGAACTATTCTGCTTAATAAGAAATCATCTCGATCACAAACGAAAAATTTAAATTTTGAGCATAGGTTTGGAGTGACGTGATTGAAGGAGATCACCTACAAAGACCTGGTTGCCTTGTACTTTAGTCTTGTCCTCCTTTATTCCTTTTTCCTGGAATGCAAAGTAAAATGACATTGAATAATACTTGGGCGTCTCAGGTATTCACAAGTTTCCAACCATTCGTCTTCCACGTTCGTTTGACGAACAGTCTCAGGAGATAACAAAGAACACGCGCGCGTTTGTTTTTATCAATAATCAAAGTACCCATGTATTCCAAGGCCCCATGGACCTCGACCTACTACCAATTCCTAGTAATTCCTTTCAAGAAAGTCCACCAAACGGTATAACAAACTGAATTCAAAGTTCCTCTGGCTTGGGGCGCTATTTAGTTTGAACTCCTTGATAGGGAATACAACAAATATTCCTCTAATAAGATCGCTATTAGTACGGCCAAGCACACATTTGCGATAAAATCAACAAAAACACAGAATAATAATAAGAACCAAAATCCAAAAAGAAACAGCGAGAGATAAGGATTTTATGTAGTTCACCCAAACTGGGCTACGTCCATGGCGGCACAGGATCTGCAAGGCTTCACTAAGAGTTGAATCAGGTACAAGCCTCAAAACACTCTCTGTCAGAAACTCTTATGATCTAGATTTAAGAACTTTCTCTCTACAGCACACGGAGGATGTCCTTACAGAGCCTCCCTTTTTTTCGCTCAACTTCACCGGTTGAAGAAGACTCCCAAGGATCGAAGACTCTCTCCTCCAATCTAATCCCATCCCAAAACTGGCTCCATACTTTTGGCAACCATGGACTGATTTGCTGCCTTGAAAATCTCCAACAAATCCTCCCAAGATCAGATTTGGAAGTTGCAACAAATCCTCCTAAAGTCATATTTGGAAGTTGCAACAAATCCTCTCCAAAATCAGCTTCCTTAGTTGGCCAAATCGAATTCAAAATTTGAATTCAAACTCTCTCTTGATGAAATTAAGCTCCATCCATAACAATCTCCCACTTGGAGATTAATGACATCAATCTTAGATCTACCTTCTTTCTCTGTGCCGCGCTCTCCTGATCTATCTCTTGGAAAGCTTCACCAAGTTGCAATAGAGACTCAACTTGTCTCTGCTCACAACCTTGGTGAACATATATGCAGGATTCTTAGCTCCATCAATTTTCTCCAGCTTCAACTGCTCCTCATCCAATGCACTGCATATGAAATGATACCTAAGCTAAATATGCTTGGTTCTTACATGAAATGCTAGATTCTTTGTCAAGTGAACTACGCTCTGGCTGTCACTCTATAATGTATTACACTAGTGCTCCTTGCCGAGCTCCTCCATCAACCTCTGTAACTAGATCATCTCTTTACTAGCTTCAGTGATTGCCACATACTCAGCTTCTATAGTTGACAATGCCACTATCTTCTGCAACTGAGATACCCAGCTCACTCTGTATCACCAACAGTGAAAACATAACCAGTGGTGCTCCTTCCACTGTCTCTGTCACCAGAGTAGTCTGCATCTACAAATTCCTGTACTTGAATACTATCACCTCCATAGCACAAACTGTAAGTTGACGTACCCCTGAGATATCTCAAGATCTACTTCACTGCATTCCAGTGCTCCTTGCCTGGATTCTGCATGTACCTACTGACTGTTCCCACTGCTTGTGCGATATTCGATCTTGTGCAAACCATTGCATACATTAGACTTCCCACGGCTGAGGCATATGAAATTATAATCATCTCATCCCTTGCCTTCTGAGTTGTTGGACACAACTGCTTGCTGAGCTTGAAGTGTGCTGCCAAAGGTGTTGACACTGCCTTTACATTCTTCATATTGAACCTTTTAGTACCTTCTCTACATAGTCCTTTTGAGATAGCTACAGCTTCCGTTGCTTCCTATCTCTGTTGATCCTCATGCCAAGAATCTGCTTCGCCTCTCCCAAATCCTTCATTGAGAACTTCTTTGCCATCAGTTTTTAAGATCTTCTATCTTCCTCATACTGAAACCTGCTACAAGCATATCATCCACATACAAGGATAAAATAATGAACTCATTTGTAACGTACCTATGAAAGTACACACAATGATCTGACTGGCATCTGGTGAAGCCTTTCTCTAGCATGAAACTGTCAAACTTAAGGTACCATTGCCGCGGAGCCTGCTTCAGACCATACAAACTTTTATTCAATCTGCAGACCATGTCATCCTTTCCCCTGACCTGGAAAACTTCTGGCTGGTGCATGTACAGCTCCTCCTCCAAATCTCCATGAAGAAATGCTGTCTTCACATCTAGCTGCTCTAAATGAAGATCCTCCACTGCTACCATGCTCAGAATCACCCTGATGGATATCATCTTGACTACTGGGGAAAAGATCTCCTAAAAGTCAATTCCTTCTTTCTGTGCATAACCCTTGACAACTAACCTTGCCTTGTATCTCTTGGTACCATCGACCTCATTCTTCATCTTGTACACCCATTTGTTGAACAGAGCTTTCTTGCCAGCGGTAACTTCACAAGATCCCAAATCTTGTTTTGCTTTAAAGAGTCCATCTCCTCTTTCATAGCCAACTCCTACTTGACCTTAGCTTCATCCTGCATGGCTTCAACAAAATTCTGGCTCTCCAAAATATGTGTACAAAACATAATCATTAGCAGAATACCTCTGTGATGGCCTAATAACCCTCATGGTCCTCTTCAACTGTGGGGACACCGGCTGAGGTACCGATCTATGCATGTGGCTGTTTGTTCCAACCACATCTTCCTCCTCCACATCCTCAGAGTTTCCATCTTTAGTTTGCACTCAGGGAATTTCTCCATCTCTGACAGGATCGAGTTCTATAAACTCCTGTTTCTTTTCTTCTACTACATCCTTCCTGTCTTTGTAAGTATGCTCTTCATCAAATACCACATTCCTGCTCTGAATGATCTTATTGTTCCAAAAATCCCAGAGCTTGTAGCCATACTCATCGCACCGTATCCAATGAAAACACACTTTGTAGACTTGGAGTCTAACTTACTCCTCTTCTCTTTCTCAATTAGAGAATAAGTAATGCAGCCAAATACTTTAAGAAAAGAAAGTTTTACTATTTTTCTGTCCAAACCTCCTCTGGAATCCCACCATCTAATGCACTGGATGGACTCCTTTTGATCAAATACACTGCGGTGTCCAGTGCTGCTACCCAAAAATATGTAGGTAGACCTGAGTCAAACCTCATACTCCTCTCTCTTCAAAAATGGTCATGTTCATTCTTTCTGCCACACCATTCTGCTCTGGTGTCCCTGGGATGGTCTTGATCCTTCTGATTCCATGCTCTGCACAGTAGACATCAAACTCTCTGTTGCAGTATTCACCACCGTTATCTATCTTGAGACACTTGAGACTTGCTCCAGTCTGGCTTTCACACATGACTCTCCATCTCTTGAAGATGCCAAAGACCTCAGACTTTTTCTTCATAGCAAACACCCAGACTTTCCTGCTGAAATCATCTATAAACGTGACAAAGTACTTATTGCCCACATATGATGCCACTGGTGCTGGACCCCAGACATCTGAATGAACCAACTCCAGCCTTTCAGTCTTCTTTTGAGTTCTTGCTAACTAAAAACTCACTGCTTTCTGCTTACCATAGATACACTCTTCATAAAACTCTAGATTCACCTTCTTTAGCCTAGGTAGAAGCTCTCTCCTATGTAGAATATTCAAGTTCTTATCACTAAGATGACCGAAACTCTTATGCCATAATGTAATCACTGTACCCGTGTCTTCTGCTGCCACTGAAACTGAACTCTCACTGTCTACCAAGAAGTAGAGAGTGCATGTCCGCTTCCCTTTGACAACAACCATAGACCCTTTAGTAATCTTCCACTGAGAATTATCAAAAATATACATAACCCTCAACATCAAGCTGGCTAGTAGAAATTAGGTTTTTCTTTAACTCTGGGATGTATCTAGCTTGTGCAAGTCTCAATTCTCTGCCTATCACTGGCTTTAGTACAATTGTTCCTTTACCCATAATTCTGCACTGCTATCCATTGCCAACTGTGACATGACCAAAATCTCCTTGAACAAAATTCGAAAATAGATGTCTCTTTGAGCTGCAATGGTAAGAAGCCCCTGAGTCTACAAACCACAGATCTGAGTTTGCCCCATCGCCGGCTGACAGGCACACATCCTCAAAATTATGCTCAATAGTACTCACAACATTTACTTCCTGACCTTCTATCTTTCTCTCTGCACCTTTTTCTTCTTCTTACCCCAACAATCCTTGCTCATGTGACCTTTCTTCCCGCAATTCCAACATTTCATGGGAAATCTCCCTTTGGACTTTCCTTTGCTCTTGGACCGGCCTTTCTCTGACTTCTTCCTCTCCTGTGATCTTCCTTTGGTATCCACCATGAGTGCAGCACTTGTAGAAGTCCCACCCACAGCCTTTCTTCTCATCTCATCATTCAATATACAACTAACTGCATCATTGAATGTAAGGATACCTGATACCGAGTTGCTGACTGTCATCACAAGATTGTCCCAACTCTCTGGCAAGGAACATAAGAAAAAAGAGCCCTGAATGAATCATCAAAAGCAACAGAGACCGATTCAATTGATTAATCATCGTGTTGAACTCGTTCAGATGCTCCGTCATTGAACTATTCTCAGCCATCTTCAAATTGAAGAGCTTTTTCATAAGAAATATCTTGTTTGAGGTGGAAGGTTTTTCATACAGCTTTGTTAAAGAAGTCATCATATCCACGGTGGTCTTTTCTTTTGTAATATTATATGCCACTTGAGGTGTCAACGATAATTTGATCATGGCCAGGGCTTTCCTATCCAGAATCATCCAATCTGAGTCGCTCATTGAATCCGGCTTCTTTCCCTCTAATAGAAGGTAAAGATCCTTCTGATATAGGTAGTCCTCAATTTGCATCCTCCACCATTCGAAATTATGACCATTGAATTTCTCGATTTTGATCTTGTCTTCTATATCTCTTTGTTGATTTGTCCGACCGTAATAATATAAAGAAAACTAAGCTCTGATACCAATTTAATAGAGAATACAACAAATATTCCTCTAATAAGATCGCTATTAGTACGACCAAGCACACAGTTGCGATAAAATCAATAAAAATATAGAATAATAATAGGAACCAAAATTCAAAAGAAAACAGCGAGAGACGAGGATTTTATGGGGTTCACCCAAACTGGGCTACGTCCACAGCGGCACAGGATCTGCAAGGCTTCACTAAGAGTTGAATCAGGTACAAGCCCTCAAAACACACTCTCTCAGAAACTCTTATGATCCAGATTTCAAAATTTTCTCTCTATAGCACACGAAAGATGTCCTCACAGAGCCTCCCTTTTTTTTTCGCTCAACTTCACCGGTTGAAGAAGACTCCCAAGGATCAAAGACTCTCTCCTCCAATCTAATCCCATCCAAAAATTGGCTTCATACTTTTGGCAACCATGGACTGATTTGCTGCCTTAAAAATCTCCAACAATCCTCCCCAAAATCAGATTTGGAAGTTGCAACAAATCATCCCCAAAATCAGCTTCCTTAGTTGGCCAAATCGAATTCAAAATTCGAATTTAAACTCCCTCTTAATGAAATTAAGCTCCATCCATAACACTCCTAGCCCCTCAAGTGTTTCTTATATTTTCTCTCCCTGAAAACACACTTAAATAAATCATATATACATATAGTCCCCTTGCCTCTCTTCCTTTTTTTTTAAAAAACAAATCAAACTTGCACAGTTATAAAAAGATTGTCACATGTACCTTAAATTGGTATGGACTCACCATTTGCCACCAAAACATGAAGTGCCTTATCTTTCAATTATCAAAAGTTGAAATGCTTAACGAATTTTGGATGAATAAAATTATGGGTGCTACTAAAGGCAATAAACATAGTAATTGGTGGCTTTCGAAATTATACTTTCACTCTCATTAATTAAGGAGATAAAATATTAGTAACAGGATGTATGAAAATTTGTGACACTAAATCATTTAACTACTCCTTGTCTTCATAACCTTCCTATTCTAATTCAAGTTTATCAACAAATCAATCTTCATCAATAAAAAATAATTTAGTTTTGCAATGATGGCTAGCTTGAACAAATTTTTCATTACAATTATAGCATAAATCATTTTCTTTCTGGCTTTTATATCTACTGGCATCAATAGTTTGATTAGAGTGTGCGATTAATTACTATTGAAAAGTGGAGTGGCTGTAATAGGAAGGCTTATCTTTGGCTTGCATAAAGCAAGTAGTTGCTTTTTTTTAAGTGTAATTAACCTAATAACTTTAGTAAGTGGTTGTTTAAAAATATGAATATTATATATGCTTTATTTCTTTTTTAAGTCTTTTCAAAAAGTAGTTTATCAAAAAAATTTCAATTAATTCTATAGTATGATTAGTAAGTATAAATTTATGTTGATACTCACGTATGTTAGAGGTTTAGCATAGTTTAATGATTTTATAAAATAAAATTCTGATAAATGCTTGAGCCAAAACGAATGCAGTGTCTGCGCAACGTCTCGTTCTCGAAGGTAAGAAAAATGGTTAGTTGAAGAACTATTCCGCTTAACATATCCAACCTTTAAGGTCATTTCCATCAAAAACAAAACATTTAAGTTTTGAGCCAAGGTTTGGAACCACGGGATTGAAGGAGACCAGCTACAAAGACCAGTTTGACTTGGTACTTTAGTCTTGTCCTCTGTCCCTTCTTTAAATGCAAAGTAAAAAAAGGACGTTAAATAATACTTAGGCGTCTCAGGGATTCACAACTTGCTGACGATTGCGTCTTTCACGTTCGTTTGATGAACGGGCTTAAGAGATGACAAAGAAGACGCGCTAGTTTTAACCAAAAACTAAATCACCTTGTATTGGCCATGGAACTCGACCTCCTGTTGCGAGTTCCTAGCATTTCCTTTCAAGAAAGCCTACCAAACGGTACAACAAGTTGAATTCAAAGTTCCTTCCGCTTACCGCGCTATTTAGTTTGAACTCGGAATGAACACCCCTCGAGTCTTTTTAATATTCTCTCTCCTCCCAAAACACACGTAAACAAAATCGTTCATATAGTCCTCCTTCTATCAACAAACCAAATAAGATCAGTAGTTACCACTGTTAAAAGTTAATTTGCAAATCAGTAGAAA